>CM041798.1:1821573-1854073 GCA_023376895.1 Aspiorhynchus laticeps
GGCTTCATCTGATAATCAGTAAAATTTAAAAACATAACACAGAATTTCTGGAGGGGGGGGGGCATTTCATAAGCTACTGTAAGAATAAATAAAACGTGTCTGTATGCGGGTCAAAGACGAAAAAGGGTTTAAGCATAAAAACAACAAATGTAATACTGCTTTAAATTGTTGTTGTTTTCCCCAAAAAAATTAAAAAGTTTTCTGTTTAATTTAATTGCAATTTTGTTTTTGTTTTTCTGAGCAAAAAATAAATATTTTAATAAATTATTTTTCCCTGATTTACAGAAGACAGCCACTAAAATATCATTCAGTGTAATAGTCTTGTCAGCCATATTTACAACAAAAATCAATTTATGACATATTAAAAGACTGATTACTTTCACCCCAGATACTAATTAGTTGTAATTTTACATTTTTAAAATGTGCCGCTATCCTAGGTTTCGCCCATTTGTCAGTAAGAATGTTTTACTCATTTAAAACACAATAAAATTTAATATGCTCCCTTATTCTTTTATATATTTTAATATGTACAAGTCAGAATAATCACATTGTTTGAATTTTTACATAAATATTGTGTTACACTGAATGACAATGTAACATTATTTCAACCAAATTTTACATTTTATTCTCCAAAAACATATTTGAAACCTTAAAAGTCGACACTTTACTTACATTTAATGTGCTTTCTATGAACATAAAATCATTTTTGTAAATTTCTTTTGATGTCTTAACGTCTTTTGACCCATGCATTCAAATAATTAGACGTGCTAAAACACAGAATTTGGTAATAAAACATAACGTGAGAAAAAAATAAAACATTTCATACGAGCCCTAAACATGTCATTTGTTACACTTTTAATAAATGAATGTTAAATTGTATAAGTTTCATGATTTTAATTAATTAGACATGCTTTTTGATTATTGAAATTTAATTTGACCATTAAAAAGGAGTCCAGAAAAATAAAAACGGAGCATCGTCAGTGTGCATTGTCCTATATCAGTGGTTCTCAACCCGCGGCCCGTCACGAGTCCTAATGCGGCCCACCATGCTGTGCTGAACACAATTAAAATATAACTTTCAGTTTTACAATTCATTTTAGTTTTTACATTACTTTAAAAATGTACTAAACAAATATAAGCTGATGTTTTTGTTATGTAAAATAATTTATTTTTTTATATATATTATTTTCAGACATGAGCAGATCAATGTACTCACGTAATTAATGTTACGCATTTAACGAACACTTACAAGCGCGCACTTTGGCAGAATTCAATTCAAATAGTCATCAGCAGCCATTAGTTCTGTATCAGAGCATCAGAATGGACAAATTTGTTAAGGGAGAAAACGAAATGTGGATGGCAGTGAAGGAACGCATTCAAACAAGATCGTCGCAGCATCAGCAGTAAAGAGAGTGCTGGACTTTTGGCATCAACTCTCGGTTTGCCCCGCCACTCACTTGAAGATGTTCAGGTAAAAAGAAACACCCATACTACTACGTAGCAATCATCCTTATTACAGAAATGTGACAAAACATCTCTGGAGAGAACCTCAGATTATTACATTTAAAAATGCTTTTCATATTTGGAACATAGGCTACAATTGTGAACGCACACGTTCTGCAGTGTCACGCGTCAAGTCACACTTCCGTGCGCGTCTTACAGACTGAAACTTACAATCACAACTTCATTGTGCTGTTACTCCTTTCCAGCAGAATTTCACAAAATTGGTCAGCTCCCGACAGCGTCAGGTGTTTTATTAGGTGAGTAGAATAATTTTATTTATTTCAATAAATGTAATCGTTTAGATGTCATAATATTTAGGCTATAAATAATATTATAAATCTGGTTGGTTTGAATTGATGACGTAATATGTAAATGAGATGCGTGCGGCCCGTGAGACTTGCACTTGGACCATAGTGCGGCCCGGAGGAAAAAAAGGTTGAGAACCACTGTACTATATGCTAAATGTAATGGTTTAATGTGTGCACACAAAAGTCTGTATATTTTTTATTTTTGCAAAGGTCCTTGAGGTTATGTAATACGCTGTTAAGAATATAGTGAGAAGAAATGCTTATAACCTGCATTATAACCATCATAATGCACCTTGAATTCATTCAGTCATATTTGATCATAAAAGAATCACTAAACAGCTGCCATGAAACCTCACTTCTTGATAAATTTATTTTCAATAAATTCTTAAAAATCTTCGGTAACACTTTACAAGAAGGTGTCATTTGTTAACATTAATTAATGTATTAACTAACATGAGCAAACAATGAACAATGCATTCATTACACTATTTATTAATCTTTATTAATGTTAGTTAATGAAAATACAGTCGTTCATTGTTAGCTCACAGTGCATTAACTAATGTTAACAAACACAACTTGTGATTTTAATAATGCAATAATAAGCATTGTTCATTCTTAGTTCATGTTAACTAATGTACCTTATTGTCAGTGTTGGGCAGTAACTAGTTACTGTAACTTAGTTACTGTAATAATATTACTTTTTGCAGTAAGTAGTAGTGTAACTAATTACTAATAAGATTTCAGTAATAATATTACAGTTACCATCCATAAAACAGCTTAGTTACTTTTGATGCCTCGACCCGCTGATTTAAAGTCTTAACAATCAAATAATTCATAGATGTATTTTCATAATTTTCACGACTCATGCATGTGATGAGGTGCAGCAGGTGAGCTCGGAATATGGAAAAGCTTACATTCAGCAGATATTAATATTGCATTATATTGATTTTGTCAGGAAAAAGATGATCTGAACACTGTTGTGTGTTACTGTACTCTGGCGTTACATCCCTCTGATCAGCATTATATTACGATAATTAAAAATATTTTTTGGAAAATTAAACAGTTTCTTACAAACGTATGTGATTTGATAAAATACTGAAATATAATCGTATATGGTAACGGAGAAATTACAATTAGCTTCAAGCGACACATTAATGAGATTAATACAACACTAATACTTGAATGTCACTATTAATTATTGAGTGTTTGTAATAACTGCGATACAATGTGTATTTTAGTCAAATGATGAAGCAGAAATATGTTATTAGTAACATTTATGTAGAAGATACACTGTTACAACTTCTGTGTGACGTGAAGAAACAATGTAACTAATTACTGTTGCCAGAAAGTAACACTATTACTTTTGAAAGGAGTAACTAGTAATGAGTAATATATTACATTCTTTGAGTAACTAACCCAACACTGCTTATTGTAAAGTGTTACCAAATTTTCTATTATTAAAAATAAATAAATGGGGGCAAAGTCTGGAAACACAAATATTTTTCCATACTCTGCTTTCTTTTTTTCCATGCTTTTCCCTACCTGGAAAATACTTAAATCAAATTCCATACTTTTCCAGACCCTTCAGGAACCCTGTGAGTGCTCACCCACGCAGCTGTCTCCGTTGGGCTGTCTGGTGTATCCCGGCGCGCAGATGCACATGTACGTGCCAATCAGATTCTTACAGGTCATTCCTCTGGACGCACAGTCGTCCAGACCCTCCTCGCACTCGTTCTGATCTGATGAACACAAGAGGAGCGTTCAAACGTGACGATGTGTGTTTGTGACGCTGAAAGAATCATCTTTACCTTTGCACATCCGGCGGTCTTCTCTCAGAACGTATCCCGCTGGACATTTGCATTCGTACGATCCCACCGTGTTGATACAGCGGAACGCACACAGCAGAGCATTCTGGGAACACTCGTTGATATCTAACAACACATAAAACACCAGTGCACATAAAGATGTGTTCACACTAGAGAGCATATATGTGTCCCTGGAGCACAAAAGCAGTCATAAGTAACACAGGTATATTTGTAGCAATAGCTAACAATACATTGTATGGGTCAAAATTATCAATTTTTCTTTTATGCCAAAAATCATTAGGATATTAAGATCATGTTCCATGAAGATATTTAGTAAATTTCCTACCGTAAATACACTGCCCTCCAAAAGTTTGGAAACACCCCTGGCAAAGTGTGGTTTTGGACGATATCAGCATAAATCCTTATAATTTTTTTGGTGCAAATACATTAAAGTAACTTGACATTATCATTGAAGACCAGCAATAATAATTTTGATTACATAATAATGGCAATATATACATGTCAAAGCCAGACATGCTGTGATGCCTGGTTACTGGTTTAAACTTGGTCCAGGTTTTTAACAGATTTTTGGCTCAGTTCACCTCAATAGCTTCAACAATTGATTGCCAATTAAGTTTAGAATACAATGAACCAATTAGAACACAATTTAGGCAGCGCTGTATCCTGACGAATCCTGTCCATGCACTTCCGTTCACTCGCCACCAGAGGTCACCTGCTCACCACATTGACTCTTGCACTACACAAACTGTTGCACATCACCTTAAAATACAATTCCCATCATCCATTGCACTGACGACACACACACAGCTGATTACACTGATCACGCTCACACCTGAGAACTATCACACAATCACTATCACCCAATCACACACTCTTTATAAGCCTTGGACTTTCTCTCTGTGAGCGCCGAGTATTGTATTGCGTTTATCCTTGTGATAGCTACTCTACGGAGCCCATCCAGTGATCTTAGTCTTGCCTTGCCTTTTGTGGTTTCCTGTGTTTTGATTCTTGCCCGTGTTTTCCTGGGTTTACCCCTGGCCTAGCCCTTTGGACTCTGTTTGCATCTCGTTTGGATTATTGCTGTGTACCTGGATTATCTCTCTTTGCCTTGCCCCTGTTGGATATTGTTTGCCGATCGTCGACCCACGCTTGCCCTAAGGCAGGGGTGACCAAACTCGGTCCTGGAGGGCCGGTGTCCTGCAGAGTTTAGATCCAACCTGACTCAACACACCTGCCGGGAAGTTTCTTGTATGCCTAGTAAGAGCTTGATTAGCTGGTTCAGGTGTGTCTTATTAGGGTTGGAGCTAAACTCTGCAGGACACCGGCCCTCCAGGACCGAGTTTGGGCACCCCTGCCCTAAGGATTACTCTGTGTCTTGCCCCTGCCATACCTGTTTGCTGTTTATTGACGCTGCCTGTATTATGACCATGTTTTGGAATAAAGCCTCGCAAATGGATCCGCACGTCTCGCGTCTTGTTCACCCTGTTACAGAAATAGCTGCTAATGGTGGATATTTTGATGAATCGAATTTTTTGTTTTTTCTATGTATAAACTGTTTATGTAATAAAATATGTTTTCGTAGTTTGTGTTGTCACTTATCAGTGCAAAATTATCACAAATTAAAAAGGATTCATGCCAATATTGTCCAAAACCCCACTTTTCTAGAGCGTTTCCAAACATTTGGAAGGCAGTGTATATCAAAACTTAATTTTTGATTAGTAATATGCATTGCTAAGAACTTCATTTGAACAACTTTAAAGATGATTTTCCACTCACCCTCAGATTCCAGATTTTCAAATAGTTGTATCTCAGACAAATATTGTCCTATCATAACAAACCATACATCAATGAAAAGATTAATTATTCAGCTTTTAGATGATGTATAAATCTCAATTTCACAAAATTGAAATTTATGACTGGTTTTGTGCTCCAGGGTCACATTTGACATCAGCGATCGGTTTGTAAACAAGTGGATGATTCGCCATCAGTGTGAAAAAAATCCCGACTAACTGAAGCAAGTGAACCACTACTGATGCTCTAGATCTCTCTGTTAGGGTTTAGCATATGTCTCTTTGCTGCTTTGCAGATGTTGTAGCATGTGCTGCATTTCATGCAAGTCATTTTGTAGTTGATGTAGTAAAATCAAAGCAACAGAAGCATGGCTAGTGAAGCATAAGGGGTCAAATGTGTTTATGCATTTAAAAATGCAAGGACTGTGTTGAGCTACTTTTAACTTGTAACAATGTTATTAAAACACTGCACTCATGCATAAGAGGCCGTAAAAGATGCTAAATGTGAATATAATGGTGAAAGGCGTCCATCTAATATGTTTATAGAGAAAAACAATGGAAAAGCAGCACAGAACACTAAAAAAACATTCACGCTGAAATAATTTTCACTCAGAAAATGCTTGTAAATTTCACAAATTATTACCAAGAAATGGCAAATAACTATGGAAGCCCATTTTCATCACGGAATATAATAACGAAAAAGGTAACCGTGACTTTTTCTCACAATTTTGAGTTTATAGTATGTCACCATTCAGGCTTTGTTTCTCACAACTGTAAGAAAAAAAGTCAAAATTGTGAGATATAAATACAGAATTAAGAATATTTCTCAGAATAACCTTAACCCTAATGCAATTCTGTGTTTATATCTTGCAATTTTGAGTACTTTTTTAAAAAACAAAGCCAGGATTGTGAGAAAAATGTCAGATTTTGTTTTTTATTTTGATGTCAATCATTGATAACACATTGAATAAAACATGAAATTTTGAAATAGAATGACTGAAATAATATTTTGTAATAGTATTCATGTGAACTGCACTCCAGTCATCTTTGTTTTATTGTCAAATCATTAGATTTGTTTGTTTGTTTATAGTTTAACGTCATGCCAGCTACCACGACTACAATCATGGCAAGAAAAAAGATTGTAAAGTTTTTAAAATTGATCTTTGATAAAAAACTGGTTTTAAAGTGCCCCAATTATGTATTTATGAAGATGATCTTTCATGCAGTGTGTAACACAGCTCACCGTGTATAAAGTTATAGTCTCTCAAAAGAAAGAGTCGACTCTGAATCATTGAATCGAGTCGTTTTTAAAACGAATCCCTGTTTGACGTCAAAATGAAACATTAGCATATTGCCGCGCACTTGTTGGTCTGAATGAAAATGTAAATTCATTCTTTGCCACTAGGTGCCACTTTTGGAGCGGCAAAAGCTCACAAACACTGCTTTAAATGAAATCGACCAATCAGAGCAGAGTAGCGTCACGCAAAGGAGGGGTTTGGAAAAATGAATCGTTGAGCGAATCGTTTGGGAGTCGTTCAGCAAGTAAGGTCAAAATAAATGCATATTATAAGACAAAAGTGTTTTTTGACCTTGCATGCATGTCAACCTGTTGTTGGGGACTCTTAAAACCAAAATATTAAGCTTTCATAACCCATAATAGGGGCACTTTAAAAATAATTAGATTTGGATTGGTAATCAGCTGCTGCTGTACTCACAGTGATACTCCTGATGAAGATGCAAATATACAGCGGATCAGAAATTAATCAAACTGGGCTTCAGATCGAATAAATAGTGTGAGTGTGAGAGCGGCCTACGGGAACAGATCTGGAGAATAACTACAGCAGCAGCTCCTCACTGACCTTCACAGGTCATCATGGGTCCGGGCTCGAACCCCTCGTCACAGCTGCACTCGAACGCTCCCTCCACGTTTGTGCAGGTGCCGTTCCCACACGGGTTCCCCAGCTCACACTCGTTCGTGTCTGATGACGGAGAGCGCAAAACACACACACACACACAGAGACACAGACACACACACACACAGACACACACACACACACACACACACACACACAGAGACACAGACACACACACACAAACACAAACACACACACACTCATAAACACACACACACACACACACACACACACAGAGACACACTCACACTCACACACACACACACACACACACACACACAAACACACACACTCACACGTGAGCTCACGTTGAACACACTCCTCATCATCCTCAATCGTGTGTTTAAACACAATTTAAAGAGATAATACTCAGTAATATTATCAATTTAACTGCAACAGAGAACAAAACCTGAACTGAACTGATCTGAATAATGACTCTATTGTCTCCTGAAATAGAATTTGTTTCATAACAGATGAATTGTATAAAATTTTAATGACACTATTATCGAACTGAACTGAATCAACACTGTACTGAATCAACACTGAACTGAATCAACACTGAACTAAACTAACTTTGAACTGAACCAAATCAACACTGTACTGAATCAACACTGTACTGAATCAACTCTGAACTGAATCAACACTGAACTGAATCAACACTGTACTGAATCAACACTGAACTGAATCAACACTGAACTGAATCAACACTGTACTGAATCAACACTGAACTGAATCAACACTGAACTAAACTAACTTTGAACTGAACCAAATCAACACTGTACTGAATCAACACTGAACTAAACTAACTTTGAACTGAACCAAATCAACACTGTACTGAATCAACACTGTACTGAATCAACACTGAACTGAATCAACACTGAACTAAACTAACTTTGAACTGAACCAAATCAACACTGTACTGAATCAACACTGAACTAAACTAACTTTGAACTGAACCAAATCAACACTGTACTGAATCAACACTGTACTGAATCAACACTGAACTAAACTAACTTTGAACTGAACCAAATCAATACTGTACTGAATCAACACTGAACTGAATCAACACTGAACTAAACTAGCTTTGAACTGAACCAAATCAACACTGTACTGAATCAACTCTGAACTGAATCAACACTGAACTGAATCAACACTGTACTGAATCAACACTGAACTGAATCAACACTGAACTAAACTAGCTTTGAACTGAACCAAATCAACACTGTACTGAATCAACTCTGAACTGAATCAACACTGAACTGAATCAACACTGTACTGAATCAACACTGTACTGAATCAACACTGAACTGAATCAACACTGTACTGAATCAACACTGAACTGAATCAACACTGAACTAAACTAACTTTGAACTGAACCAAATCAACACTGTACTGAATCAACACTGTACTGAATCAACACTGAACTGAATCAACACTGAACTAAACTAACTTTGAACTGAACCAAATCAACACTGTACTGAATCAACTCTGAACTGAATCAACACTGAACTGAATCAACACTGTACTGAATCAACACTGTACTGAATCAACACTGAACTAAACTAACTTTGAACTGAACCAAATCAACACTGTACTGAATCAACACTGTACTGAATCAACACTGAACTGAATCAACACTGAACTGAATCAACACTGAACTGAATCAACACTGTACAGAATCAACACTGAACTAAACTAACTTTGAACTGAACCAAATCAACACTGTACTGAATCAACACTGAACTAAACTAACTTTGAACTGAACCAAATCAACACTGTACTGAATCAACACTGTACTGAATCAACACTGAACTGAATCAACACTGAACTGAATCAACACTGTACAGAATCAACACTGAACTAAACTAACTTTGAACTGAACCAAATCAACACTGTACTGAATCAACACTGAACTAAACTAACTTTGAACTGAACCAAATCAACTCTGTACTGAATCAACACTGTCCTGAATCAACACTGTACTGAATCAACACTGAACTGAATCAACACTGTACTGAATCAACACTGTACTGAATCATCACTGAACTGAATCAACACTGTACTGAATCAACACTGTACTGAATCAACACTGAACTGAATCAACACTGAACTAAACTAACTTTGAACTGAACCAAATCAACACTGTACTGAATCAACACTGAACTGAATCAACACTGAACTAAACTAACTTTGAACTGAACCAAATCAACACTGTACTGAATCAACACTGAACTGAATCAACACTGTACTGAATCAACACTGTACTGAATCATCACTGAACTGAATCAACACTGAACTAAACTAACTTTGAACTGAACCAAATCAACACTGTCCTGAATCAACACTGAACTGAATCAACACTGTACTGAATCAACACTGAACTGATTCAACACTGAACTAAACTAACTTTGAACTGAACCAAATCAACACTGTACTGAATCAACACTGTACTGAATCAACACTGAACTGAATCAACACTGAACTAAACTAACTTTGAACTGAACCAAATCAACACTGAACTGAATCAACACTGTACTGAATCAACACTGTACTGAATCAACACTGAACTGAATCAACACTGAACTAAACTAACTTTGAACTGAACCAAATCAACACTGTACTGAATCAACACTGAACTGAATCAACACTGTACTGAATCAACACTGAACTAAACTAACTTTGAACTGAACCAAATCAACACTGTACTGAATCAACACTGTACTGAATCAACACTGAACTGAATCAACACTGAACTAAACTAACTTTGAACTGAACCAAATCAACACTGAACTGAATCAACACTGTACTGAATCAACACTGTACTGAATCAACACTGAACTGAATCAACACTGAACTAAACTAACTTTGAACTGAACCAAATCAACACTGTACTGAATCAACACTGAACTGAATCAACACTGAACTAAACTAACTTTGAACTGAACCAAATCAACACTGTACTGAATCAACACTGAACTGAATCAACACTGAACTGAATCAACACTGAACTAAACTAACTTTGAACTGAACCAAATCAACACTGTACTGAATCAACACTGAACTGAATCAACACTGTACTGAATCAACACTGAACTAAACTAACTTTGAACTGAACCAAATCAACACTGTACTGAATCAACACTGAACTGAATCAACACTGTACTGAATCAACACTGAACTGAATCAACACTGTACTGAATCAACACTGTACTGAATCAACACTGAACTGAATCAACACTGAACTAAACTAACTTTGAACTGAACCAAATCAACACTGTACTGAATCAACACTGAACTGAATCAACACTGAACTAAACTAACTTTGAACTGAACCAAATCAACACTGTACTGAATCAACACTGAACTAAGCTAACTTTGAACTGAACCAAATCAACACTGTACTGAATCAACACTGAACTGAATCAACACTGTACTGAATCAACACTGAACTGAATCAACACTGAAATAAACTAACTTTGAACTGAACCAAATCAACACTGTACTGAATCAACACTGAACTGAATCAACACTGAACTAAACTAACTTTGAACTGAACCAAATCAACACTGTACTGAATCAACACTGAACTGAATCAACACTGAACTGAATCAACACTGAACTAAACTAACTTTGAACTGAACCAAATCAACACTGTACTGAATCAACACTGAACTGAATCAACACTGTACTGAATCAACACTGAACTAAACTAACTTTGAACTGAACCAAATCAACACTGTACTGAATCAACACTGAACTGAATCAACACTGTACTGAATCAACACTGAACTGAATCAACACTGTACTGAATCAACACTGAACTGAATCAACACTGAACTGAATCAACACTGAACTAAACTAACTTTGAACTGAACCAAATCAACACTGTACTGAATCAACACTGAACTGAATCAACACTGAACTAAACTAACTTTGAACTGAACCAAATCAACACTGTACTGAATCAACACTGAACTAAGCTAACTTTGAACTGAACCAAATCAACACTGTACTGAATCAACACTGAACTGAATCAACACTATACTGAATCAACACTGAACTGAATCAACACTGAACTAAACTAACTTTGAACTGAACCAAATCAACACTGTACTGAATCAACACTGAACTAAGCTAACTTTGAACTGAACCAAATCAACACTGTACTGAATCAACACTGAACTGAATCAACACTATACTGAATCAACACTGAACTGAATCAACACTGAACTAAACTAACTTTGAACTGAACCAAATCAACACTGCACTGAATCAACACTGAACTGAATCAACACTGAACTAAACTAACTTTGAACTGAACCAAATCAACACTGTACTGAATCAACACTGAACTGAATCAACACTGTACTGAATCAACACTGAACTAAACTAACTTTGAACTGAACCAAATCAACACTGTACTGAATCAACACTGAACTGAATCAACACTGAACTGAATCAACACTGTACTGAATCAACACTGAACTGAATCAACACTGAACTGAATCAATCACTGAACTCGAATCAACACTGTACTGAATCAACACTGAACTGAATAAACATTGAACCGAATCAACACTGTACTGAATCAACACTGTACCGAATCAACACTGAACTGAATCTGAATAATGTCACTATTGTCTTCTGTGGAGCTATTTTACAGCTGAAACTGAATTTGTTCAATAATTATTGAATTTTGAAACATTTTAATGACACTGTATTTGAACTGAATCAACACTGAACCGAATCAACATTAAACTGAATTGAATCTACCCTGAACTGAAATGAATCAACAGAGTACTGAATCAATATTGAACTGAACTGAATCAACAATGAACTGAATTGATATGAATAATATAAAGCTGCTTTACGGCTGAAATTGAACTTGTTTTCATAATCGATGAATTTTGCAACATTAAAACTGTAATTTTCCTGTGATTTCTGTGAAGACTGGTTTAAACACACACCTTCACAGTTGATCCCCGTGAAGTCGAGCCGGTAGCCGAAGGGGCATTCGCAGCGGAACGTCCCGTCTGTGTTGATGCAGTGGCCGTTCTTACAGATGCCGGGGTTTTCTGAACACTCGTCCACATCTGAAACACACGTCTGATCAGTCTGTGCTCACAAACACACGTGTGCGAGTCTGATTCAGAGACACTCACCCACAGCCGTGTCGTCTATAGTGAGGATTTTACCAGATGCAGGACACAGAGCTTTGTATGCTGTTGAAACAAACACACACAATAACTATTACTGCCATCACATCATAGGTGTGTGTGTGTGTGTGTGTGTGTGAGAGAGAGAGAGAGAGAGAGAGAGACAGAGAGAGTGAGTGTGTGTGGTGTGTTTGTGTGTGTGCGCGAGTGTGTGTGGTGTGTGGCGCGAGTGTGTGAGTGTGTGTATGTGTGAGTGTGTGTGTGTGTGTGTGTGTGAGAGAGAGAGACAGAGAGAGTGAGTGAGTGTGTGTGGTGTGTTTGTGTGTGTGCGGAGTGTGTGTGTGTGCGTGTGTGTGTATGAGAGAGAGAGAGTGTGTGTGGTGTGTGTGGTGTGTGTGTGTGTGTGCGCGAGTGTGTGCGCGAGTGTGAGTGTGTGTGTGTGCACGCGAGTTGTGTGTGTGTATGTGCGCGATGTGTGTGTGTGTGTGCTGTGAGAGTGAGTGTGTGTTTGAGTGTGTGTGTGTGTGTGTGTTGTTTGATGTGTGTGATGTGTGTATGTGTGTGTGTGTGTGTGGCGCGAGTATGTGAGTGAGTATGTGTGTGTGTGTGGTGAGTGTGTGTTGAGTGATGTGTGTGTGGTTGTGAGTATGTGTGTGTGGTGGTGTGTGTGTGTGTGAATGTGTGAGTGAGTGTTTGTTGAGTGTGTGTGTGTGTGTGTGGTGTGTGTGTCTGTGAGTAGTGAGTGTGTGTGTCGAGTGTGTGTGTGTGTGTGTGTGAATGAGTGTGTGTGTGTGTGTGTGTGTGGTGGTGTGGTGTGTGAGTATGTGAGTGAGTATGTGTGTGTGTGTGTGTGTGTGAGTGAGTAGTGTGTGTGTGTGTGTGTGTGTGTGGTGAGTGAGTGTGAGTGTGTGTGTGTGTGTGTGTGTGTGTGTGTGTGTGTTTGTTTGAGTGTGTGTGTGTGTGTGTGTGTGTGAGTGAGTGTTTGTTTGATGTGTGTGTGTGTGTGTGTGTGTGAGTAGTGAGTGTGTGTGTGTGTGTGTGTGTGTGTGAGTGAGTGATGTTTGTAGTGTGTAGTGGTGGTGTGTGTGTGTGTGTGTGTGAGTGAGTGTTTAGTGTGTGAGTAGTGTTGTTAGTGTGTGTGTGTGTGTGTGTGTGTGTGTGTGAGTGGTGAGTGAGTGTTTGTTTGAGTGTATGTGTGTGTGTGAGTGAGTGTGTGTGTGTGAGTAAGTGTGGAGTGTGAGTAAGTGTGTGTGTGTGTGTGCTCACCCTCCTCCTCTGGAGAGGGGCAGATCTCACAGGGGTCGCCCCATCCCTGACCCGGCATCACGCTGCAGCAGCAGGAGCCTTTAGTTGTGTTGAGGGGCTTCGGGGCCTGACAGCGTCCGTTCTCAAACTTAGTGTAGCAGTAATTCACACGAATATCTGATGACGAGAAACAGACATCGATATGTGACCCGGCAAAATGAGTGTGTAAGTGCACGGGCTAATTTTGAGCTACAGACAACAAAAAAAAGTGAAAAATGTTGATTTGAGGTCTTCACAAGAATGAGTTCATCAAGGCCTCGTCTAGCGATCCTAAAGCTCCAAATAGTAATTAAACACCTAAAATGATCTTTATTTGTATGTTTTCTGAGAGGAGCACCTTTTTCTCTGCTCGCTTCTTGCACTGCTGCTGACTGAGATATGAATCGCGCACATAAAGGCGCTTCCGACTGTGCACGATCACGATAAATATACACATACTGTATACACAGAATTACAGTATTTACACCTTACAAAAGATTTAAAATGAAACTACAGTCAAATTTGAACTGCCATATATGTAACACTACATCATCAGGCACTTTTCTTCATATGTTTTGGGAATGTCCTGTCATCATCAGTCTATGGACACATGTAAACCTGGTTTTGTCATCATTACTGCGAATTGATTGGTTTGTTAACCCAAGTTTGTGTCTTCTTAATGATGATTCAGGTCTCTGTATTAGTTCAATGCAAAAGAGAATGTTGTTTGCTGGTTTTACAGCTGCGAAGAAGACAATAATACAGAACTGGTTTACACCACACATGTGTAGAAAAACATATTGGATCCGTAGCCTCCTGCAAATAGTGACGTGTGAATGTACAACGGCGCGAGTCGGGGGGGCCAGGCCTTCGACCATTGATGCTTGGCAGTGTTTTTTATTGGATATACGTGATTATATAAAGGAGTGACTTTTGTGTTCTTGTTGTCCTTCCCTCTCTCCCTCCCTTTTGATTGGACCTTGAGATGTTGAGTATGTGTCTGTTGTTTTGTTTTGTTATATTTTGGATGCTATGTTGTGTTATGTGTAAAAAAATAAAATAAAAAATTGTTGATAACAAATGAATTACAGTATTTATGTAGGCTATTCACGCAAACATAATCTGTCTTAAGTGAATGTTTAGGGAACTGTTGGGGATAAACATCTGATGTGTAACATTATATTAGATGCATGCAGTACAGTAGGCCTTAATCTACATCCGCATTAATGTTAATCTAACAATAAAAGAAAAGATTGCTGCTCTTGATTGAACTGCTTTTGTAGTTTTAAGTAATTTTAACATTTAATTATTAGTTTTTAAAAAAGTAATGCACTATTTGTTATATTTGTTCTACTGTTGTTTATTTTTTGCATCTGTTCTTATTTATAATAACAAATAAAATATGCTAATTATTATTAAGAAAAGAACTGGAGAAAAAGATGCAACGTTGCTCGGTGATTTTGCTTTGGAACCTTTAACTAGATTTTTCTCAGAACTGACTTCATCGACTTCAAACGGGCGTAGCTCAGTCATTTTGCCAATTATACATAATTTTGAAGGTCTTTTAATGAAGAATGTGAAAATGAAAATAAAAATAACTCATTTTTCAAAATTTTATTTGTCATTTTAGAAGAATTTTTTGTGAGTGAATTATTTTAGGAAGAATTATTTGGAGATCATTTGAGAAGAATCATTTGAGAAGAATCATTTATGAAGAATCATTTGGGAAGAATAATTTGAGAAGAATCATTTGAGAAGAATCATTTGTGAAGAATCATTTGGGAAGAATCATTTGAGAATGAACCATTTAGGAAGAATTATTTGTGAAGAATCATTTGGGAAGAATCATTTGAGAATGAACCATTTGGAGAATTATTTGTGAAGATCATTTGGAAGAATCATTTGAGAATGAATCATTTGGAAGAATCATTTGGAAGAATCATTTGGAAGAATCATTTGAGAATGAACCATTTAGGAAGAATTATTTGTGAAGAATCATTTGGGAAGAATCATTTGGAAGAATATTTGTGAAGAACCATTTGGGAAGAATCATTTGAGAATGAACCATTTAGGAAGAATTATTTGTGAAGAATCATTTGGAAGAATCATTTGAGAATGAACCATTTAGGAGATTATTTGTGAAGAATCATTTGGGAAGAATCATTTGAGAATGAACCATTTGGAAGAATTATTTGTGAAGATCATAGAAGATCATTTGAGAATGAACCATTTAGGACGAATTATTTGTGAAGAATCATTTGGAAGAATCATTTGAGAATGAACCATTTAGGAAGAATTATTTGTGAAGAATCATTTGAGAAGAATCATTTGAGAATGAACCATTTGGAAGAATGAATCATTTGAGAATGAACCATTTAGGAAGAATTATTTGTGAAGAATCATTTGAGAAGAATCATTTGAGAATGAACCATTTAGGACGAATTATTTGTGAAGAATCATTTGAAAGAATCATTTGAGAATGAACCATTTGGGAAGAATTATTTGGAAGAATCATTTGAGAATGAACCATTTAGGAAGAATTATTTGTGAAGAATCATTTGAGAAGAATCATTTGAGAATTATTTGTGAAGAATCATTTGAGAAGAATCATTTGAGAATGAATCATTTGGGAATGAATCATTTGAGAATGAACCATTTGGGAAGAATTATTTGTGAAGAATCATTTGAGAAGAATCATTTGAGAATGAACCATTTAGGACGAATTATTGTGAAGAATCATTTGGGAAGAATCATTTGAAATGACATTTGGGAAGAATTATTTGTGAAGAATCATTTGGGAATGAACCATTTTTGAAGAATCAAATCAGAAGAATAATTTGGGTAAATTTGAGTCAATTAAGAAGAATCAATTGAGAAGGACTACTTAAGAAAGAATAAAGCTCATTGTTTCTTAAAAGGAAACAAGACGACTTGTTAAAAATAAATCTGCATATAAAATTGACTTGTATGCATCAGGAAATTACTTTCAATAAAGAAAAATAAACATGAGATTCAGAGATGCAGATGATCCTTCTCAAATGACTCTTCCCTAATGATGCTTCCCAAATGATTCTTTCTCAGATGATTCATCAATGCAAATGCAATTATCAATAACTTTATTTAACGAACATGGGCTATGGACATGAACATTGTCCTGTAGTGGATGTGTCTAAACATCACGTGTGTGTGTATCTATTTTAGTGACAATTTTATACCCAGAAGCGAGCTGAATCTGACAAAAGCAGTCAGTAAATAAATAAACAAATGCAAACTTTCAATGCAAAAATACTATTTATAAATAAATGTATATAGAAACAATTGCAGTCTATGAAATGACCCCATTCAGATATGTGTGTGTGTGTGTGTGTTGCCAAAGAGATGGGCGGCTGTGTTGCTGTTATTCCCTGAGGCCTGTTTTTAATTTGTAAAGAAGCCTTTACACCCTCTACACACACACACCCTGTCCATGGAGTCAGAATCACACACACACACACACACACTGTCCTGCCAATGAAGTCTCACACACACACACACACACACACACACACACACACACACACACACACACACACACACACACACACCCTGTCCTGTCCATGGAATCAGAATCACACACACACACACACACACACACACTGTCCTGTCCATGGAATCAGAATCACACACACACACACACACACACACACACACACACACACACACACACCCTGTCCTGTCCATGGAATCAGAATCACACACATACACACACACACACACACACACTGTCCTGTCCATGAAGTTAGAATCTCACACACACACACCCTGTCCTGTCCATGAAGTCAGAATCTTACACACACACACACACGTTGGTTTTTGTCATTTATGGGGACTCTCCATAGGCGTAATGGTTTTTATACTGTACAATCTGTATGTGCTATTGCCCTACACCTACCCTACACCTAAACTTAGCCCTCACAGGAGACTGTGTGCATTTTTAGATTTTCAAAAAAACACCATTTAGTATGTTTTTTAAGCCTTTTGAATTACGGGGACATAGGCAGTGTCCTCATAAACCACCTTCAAATTGTAATACCTCTGTCATACCCATGTTATTATACAAATTTGTGTCCTCACAAACCACATAAACCCGCACACTCACACACACACACTGTCCTGTCCATGAAGTCAGAATCTTACACACACACACACACACCCTGTCCTGTCCATGAAGTCAGAATCTTACACACACACACACACACACACACACACACACACACCCTGTCCTGTCCATGAAGTCAGAATCACACACACACACACACACACACACTGTCCTGTCCATGAAGTCAGAATCTTACACACACACACACACACACACACACACACACACACACACACCCTGTCCTGTCCATGAAGTCAGAATCTTACACACACACACACACACACCCTGTCCTGTCCATGAAGTCAGAATCTTACACACACACACACACACACACACACACACACACCCTGTCCTGTCCATGAAGTCAGAATCTTACACACACACACACCCTGTCCTGTCCATGAAGTCAGAATCACACACACACACACACACACCCTGTCCATGAAGTCAGAATCACACATACACACACACACACACACACACACCCTGTCCATGAAGTCAGAATCTTACACACACACACACACCCTGTCCATGAAGTCAGAATCACACACACACACACACACACACACACACACACACACCCTTTCCATGAAGTCAGAATCACACACACACACCCTGTCCTGTCCATGAAGTCAGAATCACACACACACACACACACACACACACACACACACTGTCCTGTCCATGGAGTCGGAATGGAAAGTGTGAGCAAGTGAAAGAAAACAAATGAACGAACAGTCTTGTGTTCTGTTTCCTTCCTACTTAATGAGGAACACATAATTCTCTCATTAAACATGACGAGATTCCTGAATGATGACCTGCAGCATCACGTTTTCAAAAACCTGGTGTACTGGAATGAAAACCTGTGGAATTGTGGGATATATCTTTGATAACTCACCCACGCATCTCTTTCCGGTCGAGGACAGCTGGAATCCCTCCGGACACTCGCACCTGAAGCTGCCCGGCGTGTTCACACACTTGCCAAAGATGCAGATCTCTGCGGTCTGAGAGCATTCGTCGATATCTGAGCAAACACACACACACACGGGGATGAAGCGATTTGAACACACTCGCTGTGAGCACTAGTGCTAGTGATGCCGTGACCATCGTCCAGAGTCTCACTGACCTTCACACCTGTCGTTCTGCAGGAAGTATCCAGGAGGACAGATGCACCTGTACGATCCGTCCAGATTCTGGCACGTTCCCGGGCCGCAGGTCCCAGGGTTGATCAAACACTCGTTGATGTCTGAGCAGAAGAGATGTGATGTACAGCGGTGGGCAAAATTATTAGAACACTAGTATTTTCAGCAGCTAAAAATTATTTTAAGTCAGTTGTTTCTATCTTTTGCTGTAGTGTGTCAGTAGGAAATATCAGTTTACATTTCCAAACATTGATTTTGCCATTAATTGTAATAATCCAGTGAGATTTTTGTGCTCCACACAGAGATCTGATCTGATCATCATCCAGTTTGTCTCACTGGATTATTACAATTAATGGCAAAATCAATGTTTGGAAATGTAAACTGATATTTCCTACTGACACACTACAGCAAAAGATAGAAATAACTGACTTAAAACCATTTTTAGCTGATGAAGATACTAGTGTTCTAATAATTTTGGCCACCACTATAAACACACACACACACACACACACTGCAGGTCCAGCAGAGCAGCTTCAGGACTCACCCACACACATCCGGCCATCAGGAGAGAGTTTATACCCGTCCAGACACACGCACACAAACGAGCCCACCGTGTTGATGCAGTTTCCGTTCCGACACAAGCCCCTGAGCGATGAGCACTCGTCTGTGTCTGAACGACACAAACAAAACAGAGCCATTAACACACAAACACACGTCTGTCTGCTGTGGAATTAATAAATATTCTGTGCTTATTTATAAACATTTGCATAACAGCTTCATGCTTCAAGTCAACAGGATATCAATAATGATAGTAAAAGAATACAGTATCTTTATTAAAACATCATTCGTTAACACTTTTGTGTGTGTGTGTACCGATGCAGTCGTTGTTGTGTGAGAGCTGGAATCCTGGGTAACACAGACAGTTGTAGGAGCCCACAGTGTTCTTACAGGTTCCATTTCCACACGGCTGACGCTCGCACTCGTCCACATCTGAACACAGACCACAGACGGTCAGTTAGTTATGAACACTGAGACCACAGACGGTCAGTTAGTTATGAACACAGACCACAGACGGTCGGTTAGTTATCGGAACACAGACCACAGACGGTCGGTTAGTTCATGAACACTGAGACCACAGATCGTCAGTTATGAACACTGAGACCACAGACGGTCAGTTAGTTATGAATACAGACCACAGACGGTCAGTTAGTTATGAACACTGAAACCACAGACGGTCAGTTAGTTGTGAACACAGACAACAGATGGTCAGTTAGTTATGAACACAGCCACAGACGGTCGGTTAGTTATGAACAGTGAGACCACAGACGGTCAGTTAGTTATGAATACAGACCACAGACGGTCAGTTAGTTATGAACACTGAAACCACAGACGGTCAGTTAGTTGTGAACACAGACACACAGACGGTCAGTTAGTTATGAACACAGACCACAGACGGTCAGTTAGTTATGAACACAGACCACAGACGGTCAGTTAGTTATGAACACAGACCACAGACGGTCGGTTAGTTATGAACAGTGAGACCACAGACGGTCAGTTAGTTATGAACACAGACCACAGACGGTCAGTTAGTTGTGAACACAGACCACAGACGGTCGGTTAGTTATGAACACAGACCACAGACGGTCAGTTAGTTATGAACACAGACCACAGACGGTCAGTTAGTTGTGAACACAGACCACAGACGGTCGGTTAGTTATGAACACTGAGACCACAGACGGTCGGTTAGTTATGAACACTGAGACCACAGACGGTCAGTTAGTTATGAACACTGAGACCACAGACGGTCAGTTAGTTATGAACACTGAGACCACAGACGGTCGGTTAGTTATGAACACAGACCACAGACGGTCAGTTAGTTATGAACACTGAGACCACAGACGGTCAGTTAGTTATGAACACAGACCACAGACGGTCAGTTAGTTATGAACACTGAGACCACAGACGGTCGGTTAGTTATGAACACAGACCACAGACGGTCGGTTAGTTTTGAACACAGACCACAGATGGTCAGTTAGTTATGAACACAGACCACAGACGGTCGGTTAGTTAGGAAAACAGACCACAGACGGTCTGTTAGTTATGAACACAGACCACAGACGGTCAGTTAGTTGTGAACACAGACCACAGACGGTCGTTAGTTAGGAAAACAGAGTCTTAGTTATGAACACAGACCACAGACGGTCAGTTAGTTATGAACACTGAGACCACAGACGGTTCAGTTAGTTATGAACACAGAACCACAGACGGTCAGTTAGTTATGGACACAGACCACAGACGGTCAGTTAGTTATGAACACTGAGACCACAGACGGTCAGTTAGTTATGAACACAGACCACAGACGGTCAGTTAGTTATGAACACAGACCACAGACGGTCAGTTAGTTATGAACACTGAGACCACAGACGGTCAGTTAGTTATGAACACTGAGACCACAGACGGTCAGTTAGTTATGAACACAGACCACAGACGGTCAGTTAGTTATGAACACAGACCACAGACGGTCAGTTAGTTATGAACACTGAGACCACAGACGGTCAGTTAGTTATGAACACTGACCACAGACGGTCAGTTAGTTGTGAACACGAGACCACAGACGGTCGTTAGTTATGAACACAGACCACAGACGGTCAGTTAGTTATGAACAGACCACAGACGGTCAGTTAGTTATGAACACTGAAACCACAGACGGTCAGTTAGTTATGAACACAGACCACAGACGGTCAGTTAGTTATGAACACAGACCACAGACGGTCGGTTAGTTATGAACACTGAGACCACAGACGGTCAGTTTTATGAACACTGAGACCACAGACGGTCAGTTAGTTATGAACACACACCACAGACGGTCGGTTAGTTATGAACACGAGACCACAGACGGTCAGTTAGTTATGAACACTGACCACAGACGGTCAGTTAGTTGTGAACACTGAAACCACAGACGGTCAGTTAGTTGTGAACACTGAAACCACAGACGGTCAGTTAGTTGTGAACACTGAAACCACAGACGGTCAGTTAGTTATGAACAATGAAACCACAGACGGTCAGTTAGTTATGAACACTGAGACCACAGACGGTCAGTTAGTTGTGAACACAGACCACAGACGGTTGGTTAGTTGTGAACACAGACCACAAACGGTCAGTTAGTTATGAGCACAGACCACAGACGGTCAGTTAGTTATGAACACAGACCACAGACGGTCAGTTAGTTATGAACACAGACCACAGACGGTCAGTTAGTTATGAACACAGACCACAGACGGTCAGTTAGTTATCTACATGAGGATTAACACAGACAGACAGATGGGTGTGAGGCTGATCTCTCACCGATACACAGGTCTGGTGTGGATTTGAAGCCGTTGGGGCAGATGCAGCGGTAACTACCCACCATGTCAATACACTGACCAGGACTACAGATGTTTGGATTCTCAGCACACTCATTACGATCTGAGAGGAAGAGTCAAACATCATCATCATCATAACACACTATGAGCAATGTGAGATATTTCCATTACACACACACTCACCGACACACTGCTGGGTGGGAGTTTGCCGATATCCAGGTTTACACTCGCAGCGGAAGCTTCCAGGAACGTTCAGACAGACGGCGTTCTGCTGACACACCGGCCCGTTCTGACACTCGTCAATATCTGCACACACATCATTCACAAAGTCAATCATCTTATTTCATTTACACAGATTGTCACAGATCCTGTCACATTTTTTGTTTGTTATTGCAGATTTTACTCTCCAGAGGGGCGTAACATGGACTCTTATTTGATAAAATACTGTCGTATCAAAGCGTTTCAGTAATATGTTTCACTATATTATGATGTTTGTTTATTATTTATTGATATAAAACCATTAACTGTCATGAATTAAGGTTTTGAATTGCTAACAGACAACATTCTTTTTTCCTAACAGGCTGACAGACATACACTGCCCTCCAAAAGTTTGGAAACGCTCTAGAAAAGTGGGGTTTTGGACAATATTGGCATGAATCCTTTTTAATTTGTGATAATTTTGCACTGATAAGGGACAACACAAACTACGAAAACATATTTTATTACATAAACAGTTTATACATAGAAAAAACTTAATCGATTCATCAAAATATCCACCATTAGCAGCTATTACAGCTCTGCCTAAATTGTGTTCTAATTGGTTCATTGTATTCTAAACTTAATTGGCAATCAATTGTTGAAGCTATTAAGGTGTGCTTAGCCAAAAATCTTTTAAAAACCTGGGCCAAGTTTAAACCAGTAACCAGGCATCACAGCATGTCTGACTTTGACATCTATATATTGCCATTATTATGTAATCAAAATGAAAATTATTATTGCTGGTCTTCAATGATAATGTCAAGTTACACCAAAATTTGCACCAAAAAATGATAAGGATTTATGCTGATATCGTCCAAAACCACACTTTGCCAGCGGTGTTTCCAAACTTCTGGAGGGCAGTGTATATGCAAACATGATAATCTAAAATAAAGAGGTATAATATTAAGAGCTCTTACCCTCACAGATCAGCAGCTTGTCATTATAGACGAAACCCATCGGACATTCACAGCGGAAACTGCCGATCATGTTGATACACACACCGTTCTCACACACACCGGGAATCTCACGGCACTCGTCGATGTCTGCGGTTCACACACACACACACACACACACACACACACACACACACACACACACACACACACACACACACACACACACACACGATGGATGTGAAGTCTTGCAGACACAGAACTGTGTGTTTGAATGTCTTTGAGTGTGTCTGTGTGTTTACCAATGACTTGACCGGTGTAAATGTCAATGAAATATCCAGGTCTCTCACTTCCACACAGCACAGCGAACTCATCTGCAGCAGAGAACAGCGTTACAGTCATGACTGTGTGTTTGTCGGTATATCTGAATAATTTTTTTAATCAATTTAAGGCCTTTTTTAAGACCTGCACAAAGTTTTTAATGCATGAGAGGCAGGGCAAAGTCAATTTAAACAACTTTACAGTTCAAATTCAGATTCTGACAAAAACAAAAACTAAAAAAAATATATATATTTTAAAACTTTTTAAGAAAAGAGAGTCACAATTATAAATGATTATATTTATATTCATTTGAAAAAAAAGAAAATGCTGTCAAACAATCAATCGCATCCAAAATAAAAGTTTGTTTACATAATATATCTGTGTACTGTGTATATTTATCGTGTATATATAAATACAGACACATGCATGTATATATTTCAGAAAAATCTTTATATACTAAATATATTTATATATAATATGCATTTTATGAACATAAATATATACATTTTTAAAATATATACTGTATGTGTGTGTATTTATATATACATAATAAACATACACAGTACACACACATACTGTATATTATGCAAACAAAAACTTTTATTTTAGATGCGATTAATCGTTTGACAGCACTAATGAAAATATATATTCCAAATCATTCATATACATATATATATGGTAACACTTTAGAATAGGGAACACTTATTCACTATTAACTATGACTTTTCCCTCAATAAATTCCTAATTTGCTGCTTATTAATAATTAGTGCAGTAGTTGTTAAGTTTAGGTGTTGGGTAGGATTAGTGATGTAGAATAAGGCATTAATATATGCTTAATTACTACTAATAAATGGCTAATATTCTAGTAATATGCATGCTAATAAGCAACTAGTTAAGAGACCCTAAAATAAAGTGTTACCATATATATATATATATATGCAATTGCACCATGTTTTTAGTTTGAAACACACAACCCTCACTTTATTTAATCAAATCATAGCCTTTTAAAGTTAATCATAGTAAAATTCCAGTTTTCTGACCAAAAATTTAAGAGCTGTTGAAATTATAATTACGATTTGTCTTGAAAATATAAGATATTTAGGACTTTTTATAGCCTTAAACTTGATAAAAATAAATTTAAGATTTCAAAAGACCCTGGTTGGTGTGCCAAATCCCTGACAATAATCAAGAAATGGCTATTTCAAAATGCATTTCACTATTTCTTCAACCCTTCTCTGTTCTAGCCTGTTCTCGTCTAGACATCTGAAACGTTCTCATGCTATCCTCCTCAGATGAATGCCTTGTTGTACTCCTCATGTGCTTCAGATGAAAGCACGTGCTGAATGAGTGTGTGTGTGTGTGTGTGTGTGTCTCACTGGTGCTGGGGACGGGACACCGCTCGCAGGGTTTATTCCAGGCCCGGCCGATGTTATACGAGCAGCAGCAGAACTTCTTGGTCATGTTGAAGGTCAGCTCTCCATCACATGTGGCGTTATCAGAGTAGTAGTTCCTGTAGCACAAGCTCTTCCTCATGTCTGAACACACAGCACAACAAACACGTCACAGTCAGCTCTGAGGGAAACCGCTGGCGTGACGCGTGTAGCGTTGGGTACCGAACTCGGTGCTTTTAAGGGCGCATACGAGAGACAGAGAGAGACATAATGTCACCCCTGCAACTCTTTAAAGCACAACAGACGGCAAACCGAAATGTTCTGAAGTGTGTTTACATTTCTAGGGTCATAGGTTGGTTTAAATATGAATCCTGCATGTTCCGTTAGCCTCGGTATGTATGAATGGCGGAGACGTGGTTTTGTTTACTACACAAATACTGAAGCACACATGAACTCGCGGTGATTTTCACGACACGAACACATGAACTTACAAGCTGTGAGAGTCACTTCATTAGAATTTTACCGCTTCATTTGAGAAAACTAGCATTATATCATACTGTATACACACACGGCAACCTGTCAAAATAAAAGTGCGGTTTAACATGAAATAACTTACTCTTGTATTACTTTTGTTCAGTATAATGTACGTCTTTATATATTCCAATGACTGTCAAATTTAAATAAACCAATTAAATGATAAAAATAATTATTACAACCACATTAAAAACTTAAATTGTAGAAAAGTACTATTATTATTAAAACCTTTTTAAAGGAGTATAAACCTCTGTTTGTTTGCCAAAAAATCAAAGGGTTTTATTTTCATTTGATTTAAAATAAATAAATGTTTCATGCCTTCATTTGATTATCAGAAAACCGCTTTTCTGGAAGAAATATTTTAAAAAAATATTGTAGGGCGCTACTGTTCAAAATGTTGAAATTGAGCGTTTTGGACTTATTCTTTCACTAAAATAAATGTTTTTGTTATTACACAGAGAGTAAAGTACCGTAGAGTACCGGTACCGAATTTCAGGTACCGATACCGGTACCGTACCGGTTAAAATGTGAACGGTACCCAACTCTAGACGCGTGTAGCGTGACTCACCCATGCAGTTGTTTCCTCCGTTGATCTGCATGTACTCCGGAGGACAGATGCAGGTGTAGTTCCCAATGGTGTTGTAGCACTGACCCGGACCACAGATGCCGGGACGCTCACACTCATTCACATCTACACACATAATTCAAATGCATTTTAAACAATCTATTTATAGAATGGAATATATGACTGCCCAACTCCAACTGAAACTGGACATTTTTATACAAAGGTGGACACCTGTTACAATCAGTGTTTCCCACACATAGACTTTACCTGGGCGGGCCGAGGTAAAAAATCTTCCCTCGCCCGACGCGTTTCGTACTGCTCGTTCTGTGTGCTCAGGAACTGTCCACACTCCCACAGACGAGCGCTCTCTCTTTATTTGTGGCGGGGTGCAACAATATCCACCGCCCGCTGCCATCAGCTCCCGCGTCTCACACACAAGAGCGCGACTTTAGCACAATATTTAGCAACTTTCAGACCCTTTTGGCGGCTTTTTTCCCACAACAGGTACATACTGACAAACCTAGTGACTTTTTGGGATAAACCTTAGCTATCGTTCAGTTAGCTCTGACTCCCGGCGCAGCGTCGCATCTCCCGGTGTCTATTCTGAGCAGTGAGCGTCAGATAAACAGAGCTCTCAGTTGGCCTTAACGCAGCAAAATCGTCAGTAAATCATTTACAAAACAGCGTTTCCAAGCAGCTGTCGCTTACTGACTGTTTGGACTTTTAAATATGAACATAATTCGTGTTAATATGCGCATAGTTTGTTACTCAGGCGCAGAATGAGACAAAACATTAATACAGCCAAAACCACCGCATATAGCTTTTTAGTGTAAGTTAGATGATTTTATCAGACGATGTCGCGATTATAAATCAGGATTATGATTTATAATCATACACAAGAGTATAGTGAGAGTGATTCCTGGTTAACATGTAAAATTAATGGTTCCTGTTTACTATTTATACTTGTTTTATGTATGACAACAGAAAATATAATGTGAACAGCTTTATTGGGCATTGTATTAATTACAGTATGTGACATTTAGAACAGATCTGAAGTGCCAAAACTCTTGATGCACACTTGATGCAATGACGTCATGAATATGCAAATTAATGTGACGTCACCTGCCGCCACAAGTCCCACAAAATCCTGTGGGAAACACTGCACAATGTATCTGGACGCATTGAAAATTAACTGATTGTTAAGGAAACTTGATTCATTCCCTGTTGTATTATTTGACAATGTTGTATGTCAGTGGTCTCCAACCAGTAGATCCCGAAAATAACAGTAAAATAAGTACAAAAATGCATTCTCCATTCTTTGCAAATGTCACGTAGCATTTCATTCACCTCAGCAAGTCATCAGTGTCCACAGCTCGTTAGTTCACTAGAGAAATGAAGTCTAGAGAGGAGCATTTCGCCAAATATTACACCATATACTCATTATATCTTACTAAACCTGTTAGTCTTAATTATTTAATGTATGTTTAAATTAATCTGTTATGAAACAGGCTATAACAGCCAGTGTGTAATTGAATATATTTTAACAAATATTTTATTATTTATAAGTAAATTTAAAAACTGCATTATGTGCAATTTACATGTTTGCATACAATTAAAAAAAAAATTGAGTGTTGATCATCTATTTAAAAATAAATAGTAATTAAATTTAAGTTGTTAGGCCCAATTGTAACTTGATACGGGCCTCCAAAGTTGAAAAGTTGACCGGGAATAACTCACCCAAGGCGGGGACAAACTCCACCAAACTCGGGGTAAAATTAGAGCTCCAGGCCCCCTATCCAACGGCACCATCCCTAAGTCGATAGGCCTCCGGGACCCGGAGATACAGGCCCCCAAAGTTGAAAGTTTGACCGACTATAACTCACCCAAGGCGGGGACAAACTCCACCAAACTTGGGGTGACATTAGAGCTCCAGGCCCCCTATACAACGCCACCGTCCCCGAGCCTAAAGTCCCTCGGGGGCCGGAGATACAGGCCTCCAAAGTTGAAACTCTGACCGACTATAACTCACCCTAGTCGGGGAAAAACTACACCAAACTCGCGTAAAATTAGAGCTCCAGGCCCCCTATCCAACGCCACCGTCCCCGCGCCCAACAACCCTCGGGGGCCGGAGATACAGGCCCCCAAAGTTGAAAGTTTGACCGGGCAATTGTAAAATACAATTGTAACCAATTGTATTTTATAATGTAAAAGGGCTCCCTATAGTTTTAAGCATAAGCTGAGGGAGAAGAACATTTAAACTATAATTGAATGTATTTAAAGAAAGAGCAACTTGTTCGGTAAACTACTGTTTATTAAAAAAATACAAATAATGTTTATTTTTTTCCCCTGCTGTATGAAATCATACCGAACTGTGAGATTAAAACCGAGGTACGTACCGAACCGTCATATTTGTGTACCGTTACACCCCTATTTCGTGCAAATATAGCAACAAAAAAAAAAGGCTAAAGTCAGATCATTTCTGTTTTTGCTTTAAATCCTAAAAATTATAAAATCTAATTCAAATAAAAAACAACGTGTGTGTAGCATCTTTGTTTGGATCGTGATTAAGATGCAGTGGTTGGCTTTAATTTCAAATGCATACAGATATTTGTGTTTAAGGCCAGTTCGCTTTAGCCAATAAATAAATTTGCTTAAAAAAAAAAAAAAAAAATCAGTATCAGAATCAACCAATTTCCTAATAAAAAAAAAAATTATAATAATAATCTGATTCTAAATAGGCCCTGATCACTAATTAAAATACTAATTAAAAGGCCTCAAATTGGAAGTACAATCTGATGTGTTTTTCTATCAGTTCTTCAAGAGGTAGATCATGTCTTTCTTAAAGGCTGAGGTCAGGGATCTTGGGCTTAAAAAGTTGGTGACCACTGTTGTATGTGTTTTCTTTCTACTCTTCTTATTTATTTGTATCATTTATTTTTTTAAGCCACTTCTGCTGTCAAGGAATGTTTAGTTCATTGTTTGTAATTTGCTTTAATGTATAAAACTAAAGTCAGCATTTTAAACTGACTCACACTTTTGTTGCTTCGTGCTGATGTTTTATAATGATGCTGGACAAACAGTGTAGAGAGTGTGAAGCACGACAGAAATAAAGCTGACTTGGTGAGAGACACAGAGAGAGTGTGTGAAAGAGGAAGTCGGACTGACCTTCACAGATCCTGGTGTCTTCATTGAGTGCAAAACCTTTCGGACATTCACAGTGAAAACTGCCAAACGTGTTGATGCAGTTTCCTCCCTGACACAGACCAGGCAGCTCCTGACACTCGTTGATATCTGACACAGACAGAGAGGTCAGCATGCAGCACTGGAGGACGGAAGTGTGTGTGTGTGTGTGTGTGTGTAAGATCTGTGTGTGTTAGTGTGTGTGTGTGTGTGTGTGAAATGAAGTGTGTGTGGTGTGTGTGTGTGGGTGTGTGTGAGAGTGAGGTAGTGAGTGTGAGTGAGTGGTGTGTGTGTGTGTGTGGTGTGGTGTGTGTGTGTGTGTGTGTGTGAGGTGAGTGTGTGAGTGTGTGTGTGAGAGAGAGTGTGTGTGTGTGTGTGTGTGTGGTGAGTAGAGAGTGTGTGTGTGTGTGTGTGAGGAGTGTGTGTGTGTGTGTGTGTGTGTGTGTGTGAGAGAGAGTGAGTGTGTGTGTGTGTGAGAGAGAGTGGTGTGGTGTGTGTGTGAGTGAGAGTGTGAGTGTGTGTGTGTGTGTGTGAGTGTGAGGGTGAGTGTGTGTGTGTGATGTGAGTGTGTGTGTGTGTGTGTGTGTGTGATGAGATGAGTGTGTGTGTGTGTGTGTGAGTGTGTGTGTGTGTGTGAGAGAGAGGTGTGGTGTGTGTGATGTGGTGTGAGTGTGTGTGTGTGTGTGTGTGTGTGTGTGGAGTGTGTGTGTGTGTGTGTGAGAGAGAGAGTGTGTGTGTGTGTGTGTGTGTGTGTGTGTGTGTGTGTGTGTGTGAGTGTGTGTGTGAGTGAGGAGTGTGTGTGTGTGTGTGTGTGTGTGTGTGTGTGTGTGTGTGGAGGGGAGGTGTGTGTGTGTGTGTGTGTGTGTGTGTGTGTGTGTGTGTGTGTGTGTGTGTTGTGTGGTGTGTGTGTGTGTAGCTGTGTGTGTGTGTGTGTGTGTGTGTGTGTGTGTGCTGTAGATCTACCCTCTAGTATCACAGTGATGGGATTGGGTCGGAATCCTTCTCCTCCAGGACACAGAATCCTGTACTCCGCTGAGAGAAACAAACAACACATCAGAGAATGATAACTATCCAACAACTATAATTATAATCATTAACGATAACTATAATGACAACCATAATGATAATTACGCTTATGCTACACATATATCTTACATCATCCACCGGAACAGCTTCAGCGTACGACAGTTAGCAGAAGTGAGAGAAAAGTGTTTATAACGTTTTAAATATGGATTTTTTTTTACCCCCCGGAGCCGTGTGAGGCACTGTTTATTATGGATGGATGCGCTTTATTGGACTTCTTTTGGACTGTTGAACAAAAACACCCATTCACTGCCATTATAAAGCCTGGAAGAGCAAGGTCAAATTTTTAATATAACTTCGATTGGATTCGTCTGAAAGTAGAAAGTCATATACACCTAGGATGCCTTGAGGGTGAGTAAAACATGGGCTAATTTACATTATGGGGTGAAATAACCCTTTAACAATGACGATAACTATAATGCTAGCTATAATAGCAGTGAATGAACGGAGCGCTCGCAAATGTGTGTGTGAGAGAGTGTGTGTGTGTGTGTGTGCGTGTGTATGTGTGTGTGTGAGTGCATGTGGGTGTGCGTGTGAGTATATGTGAGTGCGTGTGTGTGAATGCGTCTGTGTGCACGCATGTGTGTGTGTGAGTATATGAGTGCGTGTGTGTGTGAATGCATGTGTGTGTGTGTGAGTATATGTGAATGCGTGTGTGTGAGTATATGTGAGTGCATGTGTGTGAATGCGTGCGTGTGTGTGTGTGTGTGTGTGTGAGTATATGTGAATGCGTGTGTGTGAGTATATGTGAGTGCATGTGTGTGAATGCGTGCGTGTGTGTGTGTGTGTGTGTGTGTGTGTGTGTGAGTGATGTGATGTGAGTGAGTGAGTGAGTGAGTGACTGAAAATTGAGTGTTTAATCTTGTTATTTTACATTATTGACACTATTTTCCCATTTTGATATTGTGCAGTTGCTTTGTCACAATTTGTATTGTTAAAAGCGCTATATAAATAAAGGTGACTTGACTTGACTTGACTTGAGTGAGTGATTGAGTGAGTGAGTGAGTGAGTGAGTGTGTGTGTGTGTGTGTGTGTGTGTGTGACTCACTGGAGTTGAGCAGTGGACAGGCCTCGCAGGGTGACCCCCAGGCCTGACCCAGAGAGCAGCAGCAGGAGGCTTTGGAAACGCCCACCCCGATCTCGGTCGAGCAGTCCAGACTGTCGGAGAAATCGCCGCGATATCGCACCTCCAGGTAGCAGGTTCCAGAGCGAGTGTCTGCAAGACAGACAGACAGAGACATCATGAGCGCTGCGGCGCAGGCGGCGTCGGCTGCAGCTGCTGGGGTTCAGGCATCTCACCGACGCAGCCGACTCCGGTGGGGTTGAGCTCGAAGTCCGGCGGACAGCTGCAGATGTGACTGCCCGGCGTGTTCAGACACAGGCCGCTGATGCAGGTGGTGGGGCTAGCGCACTCGTTCACGTCTGACACAGAACAGAGAGAGAACAGAGGGAAGAGACGAGCGCAGAGGTCATGCGTGTCACGTGTCTGGGGTCTCATTTAGGGCTGCACGATAAATCGCAATCGATATTAGGCAAAAGCTGCGATTATTATGCGCATCTTGTCAGTGAAGCATGGTTCTGTGATCAGTAGTAAATCTCCAGAGAAACTCCAAATACGCCCCGCAGAAGAAATCCAAGAAATCCCTATCGCTGCAGATGAATAAACATTGATTCAACGTGACTAATAAACACAGGACTACGACAATATATGTGACCCTGGAGCACAAAACCAGTCATAAGTCGCTGGGGTATATTTATAGCAAGAGCCAAAAATACATTGTATGGGTCAAAATTATTGATTTTTGTTTTATGCTAAAAATCATTAGGATATTAAGATCATGTACCATGAAGAT
>CM041798.1:1859073-1871573 GCA_023376895.1 Aspiorhynchus laticeps
TATAATAACTATGTTGAGAGGTCAAGGTCTTAGTTTGTGTTTTTGAATGTCTGTGATGTTAGATATACAGATTCTAGGCAGGGACGGTTCTAGGGTGAATGATACCCGGGTCTTAGCCCAGACACATCAATATGTGGCAAAATACATACAATTTAAAAACATGCAGCGTTCACAATTCGCATCTAGGAACGTGAGCTGAACCGCTTCTTTCAAAGCGCGCCGGAGCTTGCACTCTCGTGGTGTTTGCCGTTGCTAAGCAACCATGAGCCGCGCGTCTACAATTAAATAACGAACTTGCACGCTCAAACATGTATGGCTGTATAAATCCAATTAAGCTACTAGAGGTAGCATCAGTAGCATACATTCAGGTTGTAGCGGGATTTGATAGTTGAGAGAGACGGCCGCTTTCCCGCGAGTGGGCGTGGTTTCAGCGAGTGGGCGTGGTTTCAGCGCGGACAGCGGACACGCCCCCAGCGTTTGAGAGCAGAGAGTCCTGCTTATTTTTCAAAGATTTTGATAACTTATTATAGTTATTTGGAGGTTTTTTATCATTCAAATTTGGCTGGGTGGTTAATAACACATTTTTCTGTTGTGTGACAAACTCAGAACACATATTTTAATATCACTTTACACGGACTTTAACCCCTTAATTGTCACCGGCCCGTATACGGGACGCCTAAGTGTACTTCACTATATTACACTTAAATCCTAATGTAATCATGACAAACTATATATAATTGGAAAGGTCTAAGTCTCCTAAATAGATATATTACCATTTTTAGTTGTTACAAATTATGTTATTGGGACAGTTCCTACTGTTATTAGAAACAGTAATAGATTAATTTATGACAAGAGTGCACCAAGCGTCTATGATAAATCAACATCATAACAGGAGTTCTGACCTTTGTCACAAAAAGTCTTTATATCCTTGCCTTTTTCCCCATCACATGTTTTAGCAATCATCATAAATTATATACCATTTGAAAGCTTAAAATCTCAAAATTCATCCTGTGAAAACCGTTTTGAAATCGGACATTGCGTTACCATAGAAACGGTACTTCAAAACGTTTTAGCGGTCTCCTCCCCGTTAGTGGGGGTGTCATATTACAAAATGTATTACGGTCTTTTAGGATCAAAACGTTTTATAATCTTGACAGAATACATATCGTTGGAAAGGTCTGAGTCTCAAGATTCCATATATGGTGGTTATTCTGTTATAGATGTAATATTGAGAGAGAAATTGATAGATTTGTGACAGAAATGCATAAAAAAAAAATTCAATGAATTCTGGATGGCACCCGGTGGCTGTTTTTGGTATAACACCGAAACAAAATTGCATATGAACCTCAATTTTTTTTATATCAACTTCAAATTTGGAACACAACTTATGTAGACATATGGCTTTAATTTTATAGCAATTTTGGATTTTTAACTATTTTTTTAAATATTTATTTTATATAAAATAAAATAAAAATAGAATAATAAATTTTCTTTACAGCAAATTTAAACTTCTATAACTTTTTAATACTTTAATTTTATTAAATGATTTCACTTCTGTAATAATCTGCTAATTGTCTTCTTTAAAAAGAGATCAACCTTAGGTCTGTATTCAAAAGCGTTCATGAATTATAATAATTTAAGTTTGGATACTGCACTTTCTCGTGAATTTTCAAAAATGGGGGGGTGACAGTTAAGGGGTTAAAGGTTTATAAATTATTAAAAATCAATTTCACAGTGGAGAAAATTAATAAAGTTTTGCGCTCTATTGTGATGGACACGCCGTGCTCTCGTCGCACGCATATGATAAGAGCTTAATCTCTTACTGAACTCGAGTTCAAGTCTAATGACCCGTGAAAATGATGTTTGACCGTGTCCTGACATCATTTCCTGTTGCAGGGCCTGAAATAATTGCGTCTGCTTAATCCCAGGATCCTGCGAGCGGTCAGTGTCCGTCTAATGAGATTGCTTAACGAGCGTGTCGCTGAACTGATGAAGTTCAGCTGTGAGCCCTTCACATTCTGTTCCTTCATCGTGTCTCATTAGACTGCAGCTCTCCGTCTGTCCTCAAATAACCGGAGCGGAGCGACCTCTCCGTCTGTGAGCACGCTGAGCTTTTATTAGAGCAAATCTAATCCGCAAAATATGCACAGCACACGTCCAGCTGACAGCCAATCAAAGCCATAAAACCAGAGAGAGGAAATAATGAAGCGCTTCGGTGTTTACTCCAAAATAAACCACTTAACTGGCCTGATGGGAACCGAGCTCAGATAAACAAGCTCATCAAGACTCATTATGACGTCAGTCAAATTACACAGAATTAACGCACAAACACATGAAGTGCTGAAAGAGAATGAAGCTACATGACTAATGTTTCTCTAGAGCAAGGCAAGCATAACTCACTGAACATGTGAAACACGCTTAAAAATTAATAAAACACTGAAAATTAATTCATAAATATGTACATTTAAAATCAATTATTTTAAAGTAAAAACTATTTGAAAAACACTTACTAAACACCATTAATTCATAAAAATCCTAAATTAAAATACATTTAAAAAAAAAAAAATAATAATAATAAATACAATAATGAAATCCAGTTTAAAATTTAAATTAAAAAAAAATTATCACAATTAAATAGCGATTTTAAAATAAATTGTATTAAAAAAAAGCATTAAAATATTTTAGTTACATGAAATAAAATAAGCTTGAATAAACTTTCATTTCATTTTCTTTTAGTTTAACTTGATGTACCAAAACAGCTAAAACAAAAACTGAAATTAATATTTAAAAAACCATACAGACACTTAAAAAAATAAATATGACAAAAACATAAAAAAAATTACTACTGAATGTGACTAAAATTAATGAGACAATGAGACAAAGATCAAAATTAAAACTAATTCAAAAATATGAACAGAAAACTATAACTATCACAATTAAACTACAAAAATGTGTTGTTGAATTACTGGAATATTACATTTACATTTAATTCATTTAGCAGACGCTTTTATCCAAAGCGACGTACAAATGAGAACAATAGAAGCAATCAGACCATCGAGAGAGCAACAGTATACAAGTGCATGACAAGTCTCAGTTAGTCTAGCACAGTACACGTAGCTAGGATTTTTTTTTTTTTTTAAATAGAATAGGTAAGTTAGTATTAGTTAGTAAGGTGCTGGCGAAAAAGATGTGTCTTTAGATGTTTTTTGAAAATGGCTAAAGACTCAGCTGTTGGAATTGAGATCGGAGGTCATTCCACCAGCTGGGCACAGCCAGGAAAAGGTCCGTGAGAGTGATTTGGTACCTCTTTGGGATGGCATATTAACTTAAAATCTCAGTCTAAAATAATTCAGAGGTTAAAGGGATTTGGCTGACAAAAGATTGGGAATCCCTTCATTTAAATGCACTTCTATTCTGTTTCTATCGGCGTTTCAGACACACTTCAGTACAACTTTATTGAGTTGGATCGTCACAAATGCTGCAGATGCATTTTTAATAAACCAGAGACATTTAAAAACACCTTCTCTGATCACGAAACACTGGAATACACTGTGTGTGTGTGTGTGTGTGTGTGTGTGTGTGTGATGAGAGATGTGTGATGTGTGTGTGTGTGTGTGTGTGTGTGTGTGTGTGTGTGTGTGTGTGTGGTGTGTGTGTGTGTGTGTGTGTGTGTGTGTGTAGTGTGTGTGTGAGAGTGTGTGCGTGTACGAGAGTGTGGAGTGTGTGTGTGAGTGTGTGTGTGCGTGTGCTGACCCCTGACCTCGAACACTCAACCCCACCCCAACGCTGATGCCCCCCGATGATGTCACTCGGCCAATTAAAACACACATGATGATCTTCACACACTCATCAATCACTGATGCGGCTCTCCCACGATCCAACACAACTCAAATAAATGATCTTCAGTTCATTACCATCACACGTCAGTCCCATCATGCCTGGAAAACATCACTTTAACTGAAGCTCGCGTCTGGACGTTTATAAACGACAGACATTAAAATCATCACCAGTAAAAATACACAGAGAAACGCACGGCTGCAGATGTGCGCAAAACGCCTTCAGGATGAAAATGTGAAAGGAATTAGAAATAAAAAGTCAACAAGCAGCGAATCCGAACGGGTCGGAGCACCGCTTCAAATACTCAAGCGGCTCTAATGGACCGTTTCGTTAGATATTGATCAGCGCTCAGGAATCTGGGCTGAATATCTTCCAGCGTTCAGCTCACTCAACCTCACGTCCGAGAACATGAGGCACCTCAGGATTCCTGCGCACTGACTCAGATCAGACGAGGAAAACATGCTCTGAAAACACAGAAAATATGAGCGAGAGACAGCGAGAGAGAGGGAGAGAGAGAGAGACAGAGAGAGAGAGACAGAGAGAGAGAGAGAGACAGAGACAGAGAGGGAGAGGGAGAGAGACAGAGAGGGAGGGAGAGAGAGAGATACACTATATTGCCAAAAGTATTGGCGCCCCTTCTAATGAGCATGTTTGACTACTTTAGTAATTTCTATGAGTACAAATCTTAATGTTAAAGCATATAATGATATTCTAGGAAATTGTGTGCTTCTAATATTATAGCAACAGTTTGGACTCTTTTCTATTCTAACATGACAATGTCTCTGTGTATAAGACAAGGTTCAAAAAGAAAATGATTGATTGAGTCAGTGTGGAAGAACTTGACTGGTCTGCATAAAACCAAGTCCTAATCCCAGTTTAACACCTCTGGTGTGACTGTAAATGCAGACCTTGAGCCAAAAACTCATCACCAAACACCAATGACTTGTACATATGGGTTCAGTCATTTTAGACACTTACAAAACTGTTGCAACAGAGATGAAATACAATTTTTAAATACATGAATTATGTTCCCATCGTTGTTGCCACAGATTTTGAAGTGCATGTTTCTGTTCTAAAGAAGGGGGTGGCAATATAGTGTAGTTCAAGTTTAGTTTTATTTCTAGAGCACGTTTAAGCACGGAACAAGGCTGACCAAAGTGCTGCACAACAAACAGTATAATACAATAAAAAGAGTGAAAATCAGTACACTAATTAAAACCACATAAGAGCCACACGTTGCCAAAGAAAAAAAAGCCAAAGAGAAGAGATGGGTTTTAAAGTGCCCGTATTATGGGTTATGAAAGGTTCATATTTTGGTTTTGGGAGTCCCCAACAACAGGTTGACATGCATGCAAGGTCAAAAACACTTTCAGTGTCTTATAATATACATTTATTTTTACCTTACTTGCTCAACGACTCCCAAACGATTCGTTTAAGGATTCATTTTTCCTCTGCGTGACGCTACTCTGCTCTGATTGGTCGATTTCAATTAAAGCAGTGTTTGTGCGCTTTTGCCGCTCCAAAAGCGACACCTAGTGGCAAAGAATGAATTTGCATTTTCATTCAGACCAACGCGAAAAAAGATCAACAAGTGCGCGGCAATATGCTAATGTTTCATGTTGATGTCAATATGAAACGGCTTGGGGTTCGTTTAAAAAACGACTCGTTTCAATGATTCAGAGTCGACTTTCTTTTGAGAGACAATAACGACTAGTCGACTAAACGGTACAGCTCCTACTAATCGACACTGAAAACAATAGTCGATTACACGAGAGAAAACCATGATGATTTTATCATTAAAATTACCATCATTTTAACGTTACATTTAAAACATTTTAAATAACAAGTTAAAATAAAACTTTTGAAAAAGAATACATATCAAAATATTTAAATATATAATTTTTTTAAAAGCGCATCTGGGCGGAAACTACATTTTTACCTCAGACCTTGCATGCATTATCTAAGACACTCTGTCTTGTGTTGCTTGATTCTTTGCAAGATGGCGGCAGGTGCATTAGGCGTTGTTACAGCTCTCTTAGTTTACAGTCTGCTTTTTAACTTTTTAAGTCCTATTACTTTGAGTTTTTTTGCGGATCATTTTAATAACCATTCATTATTTAACAGATATGAGAAAACATTTGTTAATAATGCTGACTGGTTGGTTAAACAAACATACAATGCCTTGGGAAATTTCGGACACGGGAAGCACACTTTAGCGGTAACCTTTATTTATCCATCTCTGTACAAGCGAGTGAAGATACATTCAAAGTCATCAACTCGACGTCATCAAAGTAAAGCTTTAGGCCTAATCATCATGATGTGTTTACTATTATCGGGAGATATTCATCCCTGTCCCGGTCCACACCACACCAAACCAGTGAATGTACTGGATTTTACGTCGGACTCTGCTGTCTCTCAGGTACGCACTCTGGGTCGCGGTACGTTGCTGTCTGGTTATGTACAACAAACTAACCTCCCTTGCTTTGGTTCTCCGGGTTTTGGTGGCGGCGTCTTGCCCGCGTGGAGTGCCGTGACGAGCGGGGAGGTGGTGGAGGCCCAGCGGCTGGGCACTAGCATCATGGACCGGCGTCACACCGGCCCAGTGGACTCCATGTCGGATCCAGCTATCCTTCAGGTACGCACTTTTGGTGGCGGTATGTCACTGTCTGGCTATGCTCAACACACTAACCTCCCTCGCTCTGTCTCGCTGGATGCTGGTGTTGGTGCGGGGAGCGTCGTGGCAGAGGAGGCTGAGTTGCCGGGTGTTTCCACGGCCGCAGTTGGCGTTCCGCGGCGTGTCCATGTGGGATTGTTGGCGTCTGAGGCAGGCCTAGGTTCCCGTGCGGCGAGCGGGAGTGACACGGACTTTCAGACGAGATCGTGCATTACAAGACCTTTGGGGAATGAAGGGAATTTTGCTCCGATGGAGTCACCAAATAGTTCAATTTCTGTGAACTCTGGTTTAGGTACTTCACAAGTGTTTGCAAAGTCTATGCAAAATGTAAAAAGTAAAGTTGTAAATCAAGGTATTTTAAAAAATAAGAAATGGGGATTCTTTCAAACAGTAAATCAATCAAGAACAATTTGGGATCCTAAAGTCAAGCCAAAGGGTCTCTTAGGTGGGCATTTGAATATACGAAGTATTATATCAAAAAGTGATCAAATTCATCATCTTTTACTAGACTCTAATTTAGATTTTCTTTGTTTATCTGAGACATGGCTTCATGAAAATTCTCCGTCTGCAGCATTAGAAGTACCTGGTTTTAAATTGTATAGGAGAGACAGAGTTGGTTCTAAGGGAGGTGGAGTTATGATTTATGTGAAAACTGGCATCCAGTGTAATGAAATCGCCTGGGCGAATTGTATAGATTTGGAATGTATTGATCTGAACCTTGTATTATCACCACAGATGTCTTTTGTATTAATTGTAATCTATCGTCCACCATCTTCTAATATTAGTTTTTATGAAAATTTGAAACAATTACTAAAGCAGTGTGATTTCAACAAAGAAGTTATTATAATGGGAGACTTTAATATTAATTGGGACGATAAAACCGTCAGAAAGAATCTCAAACAGATAACTGATCACTTCGATCTGAAGCAAATTATTAATGGGCCTACAAGAATAACTAATTCAACAAGGTCTCAAATTGATTTAATTTTTAGTAATCGAGCAGAGAGAATTTTAAACACTTTTAATATGTTAACAGGCCTTTCTGATCACAATTTGATTTTAGTGGCCAGAAAATTATCTAGCAAGAGATTCAATTCATTCATAAGGAAATATGACTCTTATGGCATTCCAAAACGTAAACTAGATGACTTCAGAAAGGCAGTCCATCAGATTGAATGGGATGATTTATTAATCGGAAAAGATCAGGACGAAGACAGTCAAACATTCTCCAAAAAATTAGAGAGTACTATTAAAGATTTCAGTTGTAAACTTAATCCTAAAAATAAAAAACATACTGTCCCTTGGATGAATTCAGATATCTTAGAATTAATGAAAAAACGGGATCTTGCTTTAAAAACTGCAAACAGATCAAAGTTTAGTCATGATAGACAACATTTCGCTATGTTACGGAACAAGGTGGTAAAGACCTTGAGAAAAGCAAAGGCTGATTTTTTCCTGAGAATAATTAATGAGGCTAGAGGTAATTCTAAAACAATCTGGAATAAGTTGAACTACTTAAAAGGTGATAAAAGAAAAGATAGGTCATCACTTGAATTGATGGTTAACGGGAAGCTGACTAACAATCCAGCTGATGTAGCCGAAGCACTTAATTATTACTTTGTTGACTCGGTAGTCACAATTTCACAATGTTTTTCCCCTAAGTATTCAGAAGTTTATACAGTTAATACAGTGGAACAAGCCCTTACTCTAAGGGCAGTCTCTGAATTAGACGTCACAAGAACAATTACATCTCTTAAACCATCCAGAGCAAAGGATATTTTTGGTATGGATGTGATAATGTTTAAAGAGCTTAGTGAGTCGTTAGTTAATCCTATCACTAAAATGATCAATCTTTCAGTTTCTCAGGGGATGTTCCCATGTGCTTGGAAGTCATCTGTTATTGTGCCTATATTCAAAAGTGGTGACCCTCACTCTGCTAGTAATTACAGACCTATTAGTATTTTACCTATAGTCTCAAAGGTTGCAGAGAAATTGATGGCTGCACAAATCACTAATTATTTAAATAATAGTTCTTTTGCTTTACATCCAATGCAATTTGGCTTCAGAGCAAACTACTCAACTGAGATGGCAAATTGCTACTTCACTGAAAAAGTCAAGTCTCTATTAGATAAAGGAGGGGTCGTCGGGGCTGTGTTTCTTGACCTCAGGAAGGCCTTTGACACTCTAAACCATAGAATTCTTTTGTCTAAATTATTAAGTTTTAATTTCTCTCCACATACTTTAAGATGGATCGAATCATACTTGTCAGGTCGCACACAGTATGTTAGTATACAGAATTATAAGTCAGCTCCCCTAAGTATATCCACTGGTGTTCCACAAGGATCTATTCTGGGTCCTTTACTTTTTACGTTGTACATCAATGATCTTCCATCCGTCTGTCCTAACACTAACATTCAAATGTATGCAGATGACACTGTCATTTACATACATGGAAGTAGTGTGTCACAAGTTGCAAATGAACTTACAGAATCCTTAGTTCATGTTGCAGCTTGGCTAGAACAATGCTGCTTACAGTTAAACATCTCTAAAACAGTGTGTATGTTTATCACCAAAACTAAGAATTTAAGTGTAGTGCCAGATGTATTTGTATCAGGGGAAAGATTACAAGTTGTATCTGAATATAAGTACCTTGGTGTTCTGATTGATTCCAAACTTTCATTTAAGGCGCAGGTTAAAAAGGTCTGTAACCGGGTCAGATTTAGTTTATCAAATTTTAGATTTATTCGTGATTATATGTCGTCTGACGCCGCTCTGATGTATATGCATTCCATGATTATTTCTCATATTACTTACTGTTTAACTACTTGGTCGCAAGCCAGTATTACTACTCTGAAACCACTAGAGTCTTTGTATAAACAATCACTAAAAACTCTTGATAAGAAATCAGTTCAGTTTCATCATTGCTCAATATTAAAGAAATACAATTTGCTAAGCTGGGATAACTTGATCAAATATGTACATATTTGTCTGCTGTTTAAGACTATGCATAGCTTGTCTTCACCACTAAAACAGTTTGTGAATATTAGAACAACTGCTCACAGATCTACAAGGGCTGGGGAAAGAGGGGACTGTATTATTCCTTTCAAAAGAAGTAAGTTCAGTCAGTCTGTATTTTCAGTCAAAGCTGCAAGGGAATGGAACTCCATCCCATCAACAATTAGACGATTACATACTTTTGGCTCTTTTCAGTCTCATCTTAAAAAATGGTTACTGACAACTCATCATTGTCAACATTAGTATTGTATTCTTGACAATAGACTTCATTGTACTAATTGCTCTTGGCTATGTTGCTCTCTCCTGTTGCCATCTTTCTCTTTCTCTCGCTCTTTCTCTTTCTCTCATGTTTACTTTGTTTTAGATAATTCACTTATATTTTGTATTTTAGTAGCGATTTTTCTGATTGTGTTTTTTTTTTTTTTTTTGTAATTTGTATTTTTTTTTTTATCTTCTCTCTCCATATGATGTGTATATGTGTGATGCTCTGTCTTTGTTTTTAGGGTGACCTTTTAACATTCTGTCAAGGGTCTACAGATGAAAAATAGCCTTTTGGGCTAATTCTGGCACGTTTACAGTTATGTTTATTAATGTGCATTGCCCCTGTAAATAAATAAACTAAAAAAAAAAAAAAAAAAAAAAAACATTTTCTTCATATCAGTTAATGGAAAAGTTTTGTGTAAACTGTGTAATATCAGATTGGCTTAAAATAACTCTACTGGAGCGATGCGTATTCATATTTAATACAGGCATGTATGCGTTAGCTTGGAGGCTAGCCAAAGCCAGCAAATGTCAATCATGTCATACACTACAACCCGCCGCTGCGGTCCGCGATCCCATCCGTGCCGTCTATTCCTCTAAACGAAGACCCACTTCGGTGGTGGTGCGGGATTTCCAGGCTCTTTTCGAAACTGTCTGCTTGCTTGTAGTTATCTCTCTGTGTGCCTGTGACTTCAGTTCCGGCCGAGTGCGTTTTTTTTTCTTTTTGAAGTGCAGAATCGCCTCTAGTCCCGTCTTTCGCCAGATCACGTTAACATGTTAAATTCACTGAACAAATGCGCATGGTCTGAATAAGTAAAACGAGCATGGTTTTGTTTTTAGACAATATAGCCAACTTGTATGTCAACTTTTAAGCCCATTTTTATGCTATTGCTTGATAAACTTTCCTCTTGTTTTTGACTTTTGTTTTAATATGTGTTTTAATATGTTTGCTAACGTTATATGAAAATGAAGAATTCTGTCAGTCTATTGATTGATTTTCCATTTCTGCATTGCTCCAGCCGATCTGAATAAATAAGCTATGCACTGGTTTATGTTGAGTGTATGCTCTTCCTTTTTTTCTGTTTAACGACCACCTAAAATTAAATGATGATAACGCGAGGCAAGCATACGGCATAATCGTGACCTGTTTTTAGCAGAATTCATTGAGGGATTTGACAGTGTGATACAAAGATTAAGTATTTCAAGTGTAGGCTGTTATATAGACACACGCACAGTTTTTTCTTTTGCCATTTTTGGGGGGTTTCTTGCTTTTAGACTAGTCGACTAGTCGGATACAAAACTTCCGTTTAAACGACAGTCAAATTACGTAGCGCACATCCCTACTTTATACACGGTGCACTTTCAGATTTAAAACATTGCAGGATGTTTTCATTCACTTAGAGCTGTGTTACACACTGCATGAAAGATCATTTTCAAAAATCCATAATAGGGGCACTTTAAGATATGACTTTGACTTATGACTTTAAGATATGACTCAAATAATGTGGAAGCCATTCTAATGTGAACTGGTGGATCAGCCACTTCAAAGGCTCTAGAACCCAGGGCCCGTATTCATGAAAAATCTTAGTGCTAAGAGTTGCTCCTAGTAACACAATTCTAAAAAACTTCTTAGAAATGTGGGTGTTTCCTCTTAAAATTAAAGAAAAGATCCTAGTAAAGAACAAAGTAATTCAGAAAGCATCTTAACCCTTAATAGAGGTCTTAAGCAGTTTTAATGCTTTTCTGTAGGATAGGGTACTTTCCTGCCAAGCAATACGAAATACCTCTAGTTTAGTTTAGGTCCAAAATTGTTAGGAGTACGGACGAGGACTTTTAAGAGGTTTAAGAGTTTCTTTAGCAGTGGAGAAAATGGATGAAACATGAAGAAGGAGAAGAAATGTGTTGCACACAATGCATGACTGAGTTAATAAGACGTTACACATTAGATTGATCTTATTAGAGACACACTAACATCACCGACACCGCGCAGAAATGCCATAGTGCCAGAAATGGACGTTAATCACTACATAACATATTTGGCAAATGTAAAAATGCAACTATGCAGCAGTGATGATTTGGGTCTGTCACAACCTTCTATAAGCAAAGAGATCACACAAACAATTACAATACTTTCAGAACCTTATTGTGTCGCTGTTCGTTTCCTATAAAATACGTTAAGTATGACAGCATGGTAAATAAAGAATATATATACATATATAATGTATGTGTGTGTGTGTGTGTGTGTGTGTGTGTGTGTGTGGTGGTGGTGTGGTGAGTGAGTGAGTGAGTGAGTGTGTGTGTGTGTGTGTGTGTGTAGTGTGTGTGTGTATGTGTGTGTGTGAGAGAGAGAGAGTGTGTGTGTGTGTGTGTGTGTGTAAAGTGTGTAGAGAGAGAGAGAGAGAGAGAGAGAGAGAGAGAGTACGGCAAAACAGGAAAAATTACGCCTGTAATTTCAAAGTGAAGGCTTACTGTATAATAAACCCTACTCTTAAAAGTGCTCTTTTATATTCTTCTTGGACAACCAACCAATCACAGACTTCAAAAGACTGTGTCATACCTAGCAACAGGGTTAGCTCCGCCTCCTCACTAAGATAACAGTGTTTGTCTTTTCCTCGCTCAGAGTTGCTCTCAGATTGGACCTGAATCACTTTTAAGCTAAGACTCCTAGTTAGACATTTTTAAGCTAAAGTAGGAGCTCTCTGAGAGGATTCTT
>CM041798.1:1876573-1894073 GCA_023376895.1 Aspiorhynchus laticeps
CTAAACTATAGCTATAACTGTGATATAATGTGAGAAATGTTGAAGGTGTCTGAATACATTCTGGTTTGATTATATGTGTTATTTCAAAACGACCAGTTTTTAATATTATTCTACTTGGTTTAACCACAGTGGCATCTTTTTGTCATGGTGTACAACACATTTTGTGTTATATGGATGTTTACAGAAACCTTAGGATGGCCTGAGCTCTCCAGAGCAAATTAAAAGGTACATAAATAACATACATACAGTATCTAATCATTTTGTACATTGTTGCTCCTTAGACTTAAGTCCAAGTTTTGGATCATAACGAGAAGGGTTAAAGTCTCAGTCCTAAATCTTCTTTAGGGAGTGCCAATGTAAATATAGGGCACATGCAGAACATTGCATCTTACAGACTTATCTTCATTTTAGTTTACTGGGGTGACAAAGTGCATGTTTTTGGGCTTGATTTTCTCTGTTTTGAGGACCACAAGTCCGCTATGGCAGCATTCTGCTGTAAAAATCATGAATGCGAGATTTCGCTGGTTACAGAACAAGAATATTGACTTTAAAACACAAGCAGCCTGTTTAACTCACAGGAAACAGTAACGACAAACTCAATCAGGACTGTTTTAGTGCGAGAGCTGCTGTCTGGACTCACGGCGCGAGTGATTAATGTGGGAAACGCCATGTTTAATATGTCTTACCAACGCACGAGAGTCTGTCTTCGGTGGATTTGTAGCCGGTGTTGCAGGAGCACTGATAGCGTCCGATCATGTTCACACACTGACCGTTCCTGCACAGCTTGTCACTCAGTTCACACTCATTGATATCTGCAGAGAAACACACAATAAACACAACACGGAACTAAATCTGTCAATTCAGGATGTGTACAAAAGCAAGGTTTTGGTTCAAATTTACAAACCACCATCAGATTAACATAAACACACTCTCTCTCTCACACGCACACACACACACACACACAGCACACACACACACACACTCACCACACACACAAACACACTCACACCACACACACAACACACACTCACCACACACACACACACACACACTCTAACTCACTCACACACTACACACACACACACACACACACAGCACACACACATACACACATATACACACACACACACACACACTCACTCTCTACACACACACACACTCACACTCACACACTCATATCATATATATACACACTATACACACACACACACTCACACACACACACACACACACAACACACTACACACACTCACACACATATATACATATATACACACAACCACACACACATACTCACTCAACACACATCAACACACACACACAACACACACTCACACACGCACACACACACACACACACACTCACTCACTATCACACTCACACATCACACCACACACACACACACACACACTCACACACACACACACCTCACACTCACACTCACACTCACACACTCACACACACACACTACACACACACACACTCACACACATCACTCACTCACACACACACACAACACTGACACACACACACACACACACACACATCTACACACACTCACACACACACTCACACACACACACACACACACTGACCCAGGCAGGCGGAGCCGTCGGGGGCGATCTCGTGTCCCTCTGGACACTCGCAGCGGAAGCTGCCCTCAGTGTTGATGCATTCACCTCCTCTGCAGAGCAAAGGGTTGCGCTCGCACTCGTCGATGTCTGAAACACAACACGCTCAAATTTTTGATTTTCCTAATACTTTTTCTTGAAGAAAGATAAACATGTTTAAGAATGAAAGCCAATATTTTATCCTGGATGAATATTTTCTGAGTAATACACTTTTTTTTGTAGAGGGGGGTCAAACCGGCACTTTTCACCTGAGATTCAGAGCCAGATTACAGGGGGGTAAAAATTACATTTTTACACGACACACAGAGATTGGTAGCTCTTTCAAGTTTTTCCTCCAAAGTTTGCAAGCCTGTAACTCAAGAAGTATTAAAGATATCTGAATGCCTTCTGGACACAAATCTGTAAAAATATTTATTTCATGACAAAAAATGCCAACCTTCAACTTATACAATATAAAGTACTTCATAGATTGCACCTTACTGGACGCAAGTTATTTAAAATGGGTTTTACTTCAGAAACATGCTTACATTGTACACAAAACACCCCAGACACCTATCTTCACGCCATGTGGCATTGCACCCCAGTTAAAGAATTTTGGGAAAATGTTACTGAGTCACTATCCAACCATATGGGATGTCACATCCCATTGTCTCCCTCCCTATGTATATTAGGTGACATATCCATAATCAACTCAAACGATACAGATAGTAAATTACTCCTAGTGGCTCTAACTATCGCCAAGAAAACTATCCTCATGAACTGGAAATCAAAGGAATACCATACATATTATATCTTGGAAAAACTTAATAACAGACTACATCTCCATGGAAAACCTGTCAACTTCCACTCAAAATAATACAATAGAATTAAACCCCTCTTTGTTATCTCTCATAAACTTCCATCAATCATGAATCCATTGACCCTTTGTCTGAAGCCATCCTCAACAACACACCATTCATCAATATCTACCCAAGATTTGGGGGAGGGGGGTTAGGAAGAGGTAGCAACAATGGCTAATATCAAACTAAATTAAAAACTTAGAAAAGATTAAACTTTTTTTTTTTCTCTTTCTCTATCCTTTCTTTCTGTCTCTTTCTGTTCTATCCACTTTTAGTGGGGTTTTTTTTTCTCTATCTCTTTTCTTTTCTCTTTCTCTTTTCACGCCTCTGGGCCTCGGTTGGCTGTGGGCCTGTGTGGTTCGGTTTAGTTGTTGGTGGGTGTGCTGTGGGGCCGGGGACCTTGTACCTCCAACCTGTACCAGCTTTGGCCTGGTTTTCTTGCCTCTGGCAGGTTCAACACTACATGCCTTGCTTTTTTAATGCATCACTAGACTATATACACTAGGGGTGTAACGATTCATCAACTACATCGATGTATCGATTTATATTCATATGATCCAACTACATCGATCTGTGCTCGGCAAGTTGGCCTTCCGGACGACATATATCGATCTAACATCGTTTTAAAAGGTAATCAATCGATTGTATCGATACTAGGAAATAACGCATTGGATTTAAGCACATCAGACTTTATATGGATGTTTTTTCTTAGCACTTAGTCTTTTGATGATAAAGGCATTAAACGTGACTCGGTTCAGTCTGCCTATATGTGACGTCATCGCCACGCGCCAGCAGCAGCGCAAAGACAACAAAACATAGCATGGCGGATAGCAGAGGAGAAGTCGACGAGCGAGAAATTATCAAGCCGCCATTGCGGTCCAGTGTGTGGAAACACTTTGGCTTTTGCAAAGACGGAGATTTTCTAAATAAGTCGCTCGCTGTTTGTAGGATATGTAAAGGTCAAGTAAAGTACAACGGCAACACGACAAATCTCGAGTTTTTAGTACTGCTGGCGACATAGTGAACGCACAGAGAAGTGTTCTGCGGCCAGATCATGTTGATCAGTTGATATTTTTGAAAAAAAAATCTGTAGATTTTTTATATTAATATGTATTTGTATTTTTATGTTGAAAAACAACAGCAAAAGTAGCAGGTAAACCTACTGTTAATTCAACCTGAAGAGATGTTGGTTGCACTTTATTTTTGATATTAATATTATAAATATTTTTATGTTGAAAAACAAAAGCAGAAGTAGCAGGTAAACCTACTGTTGAAATGTTGGTTGCACTTACTGTACTTTTATTGAAAATGTATTGAATATTGAAAACGAGAGCAGAAAAGGTTAACTTCCTGTTAATTCAACCTAAAGTGTTTGTTGCACTTTATTCAAATAAAATGTGAATGCATTTGCCATTAATTGTTGTTTACTTGTTTGTTTGTTTATATCCATAATTAATTGATACCTGATTCCCTTACAAGAAACAACAGGAATCTAGGAAACTTCACCTGCACTGTCCAGTATCCAGGTATTTATTTCAGTCACACTGGTTGAATTTTTGGCTAAAAAGTTACTGAATCGATTTCAAGTCACTGAATCATTTCGGATCGTATCGTTCTAAATGAACCAATATCGTTCTTGTATCGTATCGACAACCACGAATCGTGATACGAATCGAATCGTTGTTAAAACGAATCGTTACACCCCTAATATACACACATCTATTGTAAAACAAGTAAGGGAAGAAGGGAGAAGGAACAAAGAAAGGGAAAAAAATGCATATATGTATATCAGACACACACAGGGTAAGCGGGACGTGAGCATGGGGTTGGACTTTGCACTGGGCTGGCTCCACGCTGAACGTCACGCTTTTTTAATGCATCATACACTCAACAATACATATACATATGTAGGGTAAGCGTGGCATGTGAGTGGCGGCCAGGGGTGGGACTTTGGGCCTTGTGCCCCGCAGCACCTCTCCTTGATGGCTCGTTTTGGGCCTAATTTATGCCTTGCTCACAGAGGGCCCAGAGGCAGCCTTAAAATATCTTACTCTCTATAGCTTTTATTATTATTATTATTACATCATTACCACTACTATTACTATCTATTATTATTATTATTATTATTATCATTATTACTATTTGTCCTCTTCCTGATCTTCCAACTTTCCCCTCATTTCTGACTAATTGAGTCAATTACTATTATTTTTGTTTTATTGTTATTATTTATTTATTAATATTATTGCTGCTACTATTACTATTATCACTTTCTCACCCTTCATCCTCTAATTTTTGTTATGAATGCTATTATTATTATTATTATTATTACTACTGTTATCATTACTATTGCTTTCTTTTTACTATTGTTATGTCTGTTGTACTTTACTTATTTATTTATTTTTTTGTTTATATACCCCCACCCCCAATACCCAGTCACACTTACACACACACACACACACACACACACACACACAAATCACGTTGGCTGACATGTATGTTTTATTTACTTTGGTTATTTTGTATTTGATTTGTCACCTGTAAATAGTATGTTTGTTTGCATAATAAAAAAAAAGATATCTGAACGCCCTTTTAGACATTGGGTCTTAACAAATTTTCCTTTTGGTATCTTCATTTTTAAGGCCCTATATGGTTCGGTTCCAGAGATATTGGGATCTCAATATGGCTCCAGGGGTAAATCGTTATATAGTACACATTTTCACCAAATGTGGGTCAATACTTCTTTTCTTTTAAAGAGGAATGTCTGAAGAACAAATAATGTTGAAATTAGAAATGTATCTTGTTTCCTTTAGTCAAAACAACTGCATTGAACATACATGTCTTCAATTTCAGCATTACTTATTCTTCTGCTTTAAACACAATAAGTATCGGCTGTATACAAAGTGACCAACGTTTGGCTTTCAAGCACTGATTATGGGTAATATTCAACAATCTGGAGCTTCATTGAGATGCCCATATCTCCGTGACTGAACGATGCAGGGCTTTGAAAATGAAGATTCAAGAAGAAAAGATTATTAAGAACTAGAAACTAAAATCATATTGCAATATCTTTAATACTTCTTGAGTTATAGCCAAGCAAACTTTGGAAAAAGAATTTATATGGCACTGAGACATGCATGTTCAATCCAGTTGTTTTGACAGAAGGAAACCAGATATATTTCTTAATTTTCTTTAAAAGAAAAGTAGTATAATATTTTTGCAAAACTGACCCACATTTGGTTTTTGACCACTGAAAATGTGTACAATTTAACGATTTACCCCTGGAGCCATATTGAGATTCTTCAATCGTGTTGTAGCTACATTTTTAGGTTGAATGTCATTGAAATCAAAATCAAACTTTCTGAAAAACAGTGTGTGAGAGTCTCACCCATGCAGTTCTTCATCATCATGAACCCGCTCTCGTATCCGGTGAAACAATCGCACCGGAAATCACCGGCTATGTTCACACACGTGCCGTGACCGCACAGATCAGGAGAGATGCGGCACTCGTCGATATCTGTGAACACACACACACACACACAGCACAAACACTGCATGAGACACACACCGATCTACAGCACTTTTAAAAAACTGACATCAGTGGTTCTCAACCAACCAGATACCCTCAAAATGAGTTAAAATAGACAAAACAAACACATTCAAACAGCTAAAAATCGTGATCTTATTTTAAGTTGTTCAGGTAAAACTTGCATTGTATATTGTGTAAACAGTGTAAATTGTATAGCCTTGGAAAAGTCATAGAAATTCATAAAATACAAAAACTCCCAAAGTGTTTTTTTTTTTATGATGAATATACATTTTACTAGTTTTGCCAAGCTCCCGTCAAAATTTTGAGCACTAAATATTTTTTTTTAATAATTTTAAATATCCATCAGGAATGACTGGAAAAGTCATGCTGATTAATTGGTTAAAAAGAAACCTAAAGAACATTCAGCTCTTAGTGTCTAGAAACCTGAAGTTTATTATTTTAAATATAATTATAATTTTATTTATTTATTTATTTTAATTTCTGGACACTAACAGTTTCTGTAAAAAAAATAAAAATATTAAAATATTAAATTTTAAATAAAAAAAAATAATAAAAAATTCTGACTAACAAAATTTGAAAACAAAACTGTGTCAGATGAATCAGAGAAAACTTATCAAATATTGCTGTGGGCAATAATGAGTCAAAGCTGTTGTGAATCACTAATCCAGTCCACCTGCTACTAACCAGCATGACATGGTTGTTTTATTTTAGAGCCACACATAGGGCCTGTTCACACCTGGCAAGAGCTACACCTGGTCACTTCATGCGTTTTCTCTGAGCGGATATCTATCTGATTTGTTACAACGTTTCCATTTACACTTGGCCACATAAATGTGTCTTCCCAAAACGGATATAAATCTGTTCTTCAATTCCCGCGCCATATGCAAATTTAACTGAGTTCACGTCAATGAATGCAATAGAAATGCGCTGCATTTTATTCATTATCAGCTCATTTCAATATCAGAGACAGCAACAGGAGAGAGCGTGGCATCAGCACTGTAAAGATAGGTTAGTCTCACTACTTTTAATGAAGATGATTGTGTGTTGAGCGTCTGCGACTTACTTTCAGTTTCATTCGCGGCAGTTTGCGCGTCGGCTTGCTGAAGAGATACTCAGCTACTCATCCGCGGCGATGCTTGTTGCATCTGACTATAACATGCCATATAGCCTATAAAACGCTCTCACACGTTTATTATTTTAATATTTTGGGAGGAGTAAAATTAGCATATGTGGTTTCAACAACCAGATGCATTTACACTTGTCCAGTTTCGTCTGGAATGCATCCCAAAACACCTCCTGAAGTGGTTTGAGCGATCGGATTTATATCCGTCTCGAATGCGTTTCGGAGGGCATTTACACCTGGTCTTTTCACGATCGGATAGCTATCCGATCAGAAAAAACGCATGAAGTGACCAGGTGTAAACAGCCCCATAGCTTGAATAGTGTAAAGATTGTGTGCTCCGTGACACATCAGGACTCATTAGCGTTCACATGCGTGTCTCTGAACCTCGTTTACTGCATCTGAACTCACCTGTGCAGTTCCTTTCATCAAAGTCCAGAGCGAAGCCGCTGTCGCACCTGCAGCGGAAGCTACCGATGGTGTTCCTGCAGCGGCCGTTTGTGCACAAGCTGTGGATCATCTTACACTCGTTTATATCTGCGGAGAAACACAACAATGAGTATGTTTACATGGACAACAATATTACCATTTTAACACGATCAAGACAATATTTTGATTAAGAATTTACCATGTAAACAGATTTTTGATTACCTTAATCTGGCTAAAGTCATACTCGAAGTAAACACAAATCGAATTAAGACATGTTGAGCATTTCTATTTTAGTCGCATTATAGACATGTACACACCTTAATCACATTATTACCGTCCTGTAGGGCTGCAACAAACGATTATTTCGATAATCGATTAATCTAACGATTAATCGTCGATTATTTCACTGATTAATCAGTAGACATTGACTGATTATTCAGCGTTTGCAATTAGTTAAAATGTCGAGTTATGCATATTCTAACAAATATATAACTGTAATCACTTCAGCTTTTGAAAGTCATATTATGTAATTGCAATTATTATACAATTAATTTATGCAAATATACTGTAGATAGATGACCGACAGAGAAACTCTCTCATTCACCATTTAATTAGCTATATGAAAAATAAACTGAATGATACATCATTCTGCCAAACATCTCCTTTTGTAAGTCATATGGATAAGAAACAAAATAAAGGTAAGTGATAAGACGTTTTATTTTTGGATAAAGTATTTTATTCACCTCTCTTAAAATGCCTTATAGGGTTATGATAATCAAAACAGTCCTGAGCTAGATCACGCTTTGGTCTCTGCAAACCAAACTATCAGTTTAATGAAATAATATTTTTTCACCACTAATAAAGAGATTTTATCATTAGCTAGCTCCACGCTGGAGAGCTGCTTTATAACAGAAAATCAAGTTGTAACTAACTGAAATCGACACTGACTCTGGTTTTTCATGTTTAATACCATAAAGGTGCTTGATTTAAGGCTGTCTATTGCATAAAGTACTATATAAATAAGTGTGGCATGACTGGACTTTACTGCAGAGCTCATGCAAACATCAACATCACTGTAATCAGATGCTTTCTTAACTGCTGCTTTCTCACCACTGCTAGTTTTGTTGTGTTTATTTAGTTATTGAGAGGAAAGCATGCAGCATATATTTACATATTCATCCAAATACCACTCAGCAGCTTCAGGTTCGGCTGCGTTTGCTCTGAAGCGCTGTGTGTGTGTGTTTCTTCTCTTGAATTGCATCCAGAAGGGGTTAAATTAAAGTCTTGCGCTACAGCGCCACACTGGTCAAACCGCATTATTGCACGCTCTTACATTAAGTCATATGAGATCAAACGACTACTCGACAACAAAAATATTTGTCGACAATTTTTTATTGTCGACGTTGTCGATAATGTCGACTAATCGTTGCAGCCCTACCGTCGTGTAGGACTTTTTGCCGCATTTTGCGACCGTTTGACGGCAAATAAAAGAGCATGGCTTCAGCAATGCAGTCGTCTGTTTGCTCGTATAGCATGACAAATAATTAACTGCACTTGAAGCTTTCATAAAATTAAAAATGAAACACCCAAAACTGTATATGGCACCATAATGAAGACGAACTATATGTTTATACATGAAATTCTGGGTTGGACGTCGGATGGCGTGGTGACGTAATGACGTGCTATTAATCGATCTGTGTGCTATAACATGTAAAACGGGAACATGAAAGGAATATTCTAAAAGCAACACCTTAATCATAATATTGTCTTATTCAGAATAAGGTAAATAATTAGATTACAGATGTCCATGTAATCGTAGTCACTGACGAGTCAGGAAAAGTGAATGGTAGGGCTGGACAATAATTCAATATCAATATGTATCGCGATATCATTTTTTTCAATAATGGTGATATGATTTTTAAACACATTTCCGATATACATTACCAGTGTTTCCCATTCATTGATTTATTTGTGGAGTTTGACTTCGCTGAATAAACATGAACACTGCATGTTTTATATGAATGTGTCTCTGAAGGGAACCGATTGTCTTCAGAAAAGTTTCAAGGCATTTTCATTTTATCTGATAAAGTAGCGTTTATGAGCGGAGCTCTGCTTTGATTACAGCCGTTACCGGAGAAACTGCTAGTTCTCACAGCGCCTCCTGCTAGCAGAGAATCAGTTTGCATTTTCAATATTAAGCCCATATCCAGCAACATGTTTCTGTTGCTCAATTTTTTTGTTTTCTGCAGCAACTCAGAGCACTTTTCATACTTAAATCTATAAAAATAATCAGCCTACACTACCAGTCAAAAGTTTTTGAACAGTAAGATTTTTAATGTTTTTTTGAAGAAGTCTCTTCTGCTCACCAAGCCTGCATTTATTTGATCCAAAGTACAGCAAAAGCAGTAAAATTTTGAAATATTTTTACTATTTAAAATAACTGCTTTCTATTTGAATATATTTTAAAATGTAATTTATTCCTGTGATCAAAGCTACATTTTTCAGGCTTTTTTAAATAGTATTCATATCAATATCGGAATTATATCGTATCGACCGAAAATTAAGAAATACATCATGATATAAATTTTGTCCATATCGTCCAGCCCTGACCAAAATTATAAACGCAACACTTTTGCAAATGGTGGTCACACCAGATACTGACTGGTTTTCGGACCCCCCCGGACCCCCCAATACAGTAAAACTGCACATTTTAGAGTGGCCTTTTATTGTGGCACACCTGTGCAATAATCATGCTGTCTAATCAGCATCTTGATATGCCACACCTGTGAGGTGGATGGATTATCTCGGCAAAGGAGAAGTGCTCACTAACACAGATTTAGACAGATTTGTGAACAATATTTGAGAGAAATAGGCCTTTTGTGTACATAGAAAAAGTCTTAGATCTTTGAGTTCAGCTCATGAAAAATGGGGGAGAAAACAAAAGTGTTGCGTTTATAATTTTGGTCAGTGTATGCATGAATGAGCGCGGCCTGTCTGTCTCGTGCACCTTTCAGGAAGGGTTTGCCGTTGATGAAGTCTCCGCGGTGGGAGAATCCGGGCCGAGGGCAGAGCTGGGTGTAGTCGGGCGTTCCTTTCTCCGGACACTCGTCACACTCCGGGCCCCAGGCGACTCCCACGGAGCAGCAGCAGGCGTCCACACGGTGCCGGCCCGGGATCGGAGCGCCGCAGCGCTCGTCGATGTGTGTGAGGTAACACAGCTCCGTCCGCAGGTCTGCACACACACACACACACACACAACACATTCACATGCAAAACACACCTTCTCAAAACCATATTCATAATATTTGCGGTTCATTTGCGTTGTGTAATGTTCTTTAGGTCACTGAATGCTAATGTTATAAATAAGTATACATATTGAAATAAAATAAACAAATAATATAACATTTACTTATTTTATATTATTTCTTAACTTATTTTATTTCAGCTATTTGCAACAAGGCAACATTTCTCGTTTTGATTTAGTTTAAGTACTAAAATAATTAATTTATACTTATCAATATAAAATAAAAATATATAAAGGCGTTAAAATGACAAAAACACAACTAGTTTAATACAATTTTAACAAAAAATGAAATTGAAAATGTAAAATATAATGTAAAATGTAACATTTCTAATAATTATCAATATTAAAAGCAGTTGTGAAAGTCTAAGTCGCTTTTGATCAATTTAATGCATACTTTGCTAAACTATTTTGTTTCTACTGTACACAGAGACGCTTGGGTTATGATGTGTCCCTGGAGCACAAAAGCAGTCATAAGTAACACAGGTATATTTGTAGCAATAGACAACAATACATTGTATGGGTCAAAATTATACATTTTTCTTTTATGACTAAAATCATTAGGATATTAAGTAAAGATCATGTTCCTTGAAGATATTTAGTAAATTTCCTACCATAAATATATCAAAACTTAATTTTTGATTAGTAATATGCATTGCTAAGAACTTCATTTGAACAACTTTAAAGATGATTTTCTCAATATTTAGATTTTTTTGCACCCTCAGATTCCAGATTTTCAAATAGTTTCAAATATTGTCCAATCATAACAAACCATACATCAATGGAAAGATTATTTATTCAGCTTTCAGATGATGCATAAATCTCAATTTCAAAAAATGGACCCTTATGACTGGTTTTGTGCTCCAGTGTCACAAATGTGTTTACCATTTCCCCATTTATGCATTTTTTCTGTGCAAACAATTTGAAAACACAAATATGAATCTGAAAATTCATGTCAGAGTAGTTTTACGGGTGATGCACTCATTATAAATGCATTCTGCTGGAGTTTAACACGTACCAACACAGGTCCTTCCAGTAGAGTCCACCGTCATCCCGCTGGGACACTGGCAGATGAACGACCCGTCTGTGTTCACACACTTCCCATTGATGCAGACGCCGGGAAACACATCACACTCGTTCACATCTACACACACACACACACACACACACGTGAAGCAGGTGAATACGAGACTCTGAATGCATGCAGACAGTGAAGCGTGATGCGAGATCTCACCCTCACAGACGGTGCCCTTCACTCGCGCGTAACCTTTAGAGCAGAACGGATCTGAAACACACAACACACACCTTTACTCCACACACACCGGCTTACACTAATACAGATTCTTTAGTGTTTGTGAAAGAGTCTCTTCTGCTCAACAGGGCTGAATTTATTTGATCAAAATACAGTAAAAAAATTGAAATATTATTGCAATTTAAAATAACTGTTTTCTATGTGAATATGTGTTAAACTGTAATTTATTTCTGTGATCAAAGCTGTATTTTCAGCATCATTACTCCAGTCTTCAGTGTCACATGATCTTCAGAAATCATTCTAATATGCTGATTTACTGCTTGAGAAACATTTCTGATTATTATCAATGTTGAAAACAGTTGTGCTGCACAATATTTTTGTGGAAATATACTACTACTTTAAATTGTGGGGTATATAAGATTACTTTTATTCATCAAAGATGCATTAAATTGATTAAATGTGACAGTAAAGACATTTATAATGTTACAGTAGATTTCTATTTCAAATAAATGCTGTTCTTTTGAACTTTCTATTCATCTGTGAATCCTGAAAAAATAAAATGCATCAGTTTCCACAAAAATATTGTGCAGCACAACTGTTTTCAACATTGATAATAATCAGAAATGTTTCTTGAGCAGCAAATCAGCATATTAGAATGATTTCTGAAGATCATGTGAAAAAATCGTAATTATTCCAGACCAGTAATGTATGTGTTTGAGGTGTCAGACCTAGTAGGATGGGTTAGTTAGTGGAGGTTGAGTCTCACCTGGTTCACATTTGGCACACGGTGAGCCCCAGGCCGCCCCCAGCGTAGCACAGCAGTGAGACTTCAGCGTCGCTCCGTTAATGTTAATCTCACACTGTCCATTCACCACCTTCAGCCAACATGTGCCCTTAGTGGTCTCTGAAACACACACACACACACGTGCACACACACACACACACGCACACACACACACACACACACACACACAGACACACACACACACACACACAGACACACACACACACACAGAGACACACACACACACACACACGCATGAGGCTTTAACACACACGTGTGATGAGTGTGACGGGACAGGAAGTGCACTCACCCACACACAGAGTTCCTGAGTTGTCCAGTGTGCTTCCTGTGGAGCAGAGACACGCGAACGAGCCGGCGCTGTTCTTACACTCGCCGTTCACACATGGGTTACTCAAGCACTCGTCCACGTCTGAACACACACACACACGGAGAACATCAGATGCGATTACAGCATGTAAACGCTAAAAAAATATTTTATTACACTCAAAATGATTCATATAAGAAATAAAACAGCAAAAATCTAGTTTAGAATCAAAGCCTGTTGAACAGCAGAACGAATCACACTGACTCATTTCCATTTAAATGCATGAACAGAATAATATGTGACCCTGGAGCACAAAATCAGTCACAAGTGTAAATTTTTTTTAAAATTGTGATTTATACATCATCTGAAAGCTGAATGGATGAGCTTTCCATTGATGTATGGGTTGTTATGATAGGACAATATTTGTAAATCTGGAATCTGAGGGTGCAAAAAAATCTAAATATTGAGAAAATCACCTTTAAAGTTGTTCAAATGAAGTTCTTAGCAATGCATATTACTAATCAAAAATTAAGTTTTGATATATTTACGGTAGGAAATTTACAAAATATCTTCATGGAACATGATCTTAATATCCTAATGATTTTTGGCATAAAAGAAACATTTATAATTTTGACTCATACAATGTATTGTTGTCTATTGCTACAAATATACCTGTGTTACTTATGACTGCTTTTGTGCTCCAGGGACACATTTTTTTCTATTTGTTCTATTTGTCACTGCAACATTTTGAACACTCTGAAAAATGGAGATTCAATTAATCAATATTTTACATCAGTTCCTCAAAATGGAGAGTCTGAACTGAATCAAACTTACCAACTCCTTTCCCACTGAAGATCAACTGTGAGATTTTACTGAATCATCTCTATCTGAACAGTCTCATTCGAGTTGATGAAGAATCATGAAGACTTTTTCTCACTAAATGAACACCTAAACCAGGGTTATTATGATTAACTAAAACTGAAACCAAAATTAAGAGCATAAAAAAAAAAGTGTTTTTAAAGTGTTACTTGAAATAAAATATATGTTAACTGAAATAAAATGTAAAAACCTTTTTATTTTAGCTGGTTGGTAACTTTTACTTATTAATTTACTAATAATAAACTAAAATTTATAAAAACTATAAATTAATACTCTCATTAATACTATAAATTAATACTCTGCACTACTCTCAGTCACTGAAGCCCTGCGAGTCGCAAAGGCCGATTCCAAATCATCAGTCCTCATTCTGCTGGATCTTTCTGCTGCTTTTGACACTGTCAATCATCAGATCCTCCTGTCCACCCTCTCATCGCTGGGCATCACTGGGATTCCACTTCGCTGGTTTGAATCCTATCTCACCGGTAGGTCTTTCAGGGTGGCCTGGGGAGGGGAGGTATCCAAAGCACATCAACTGGTCACTGGGGTTCCTCAGGGATCGGTTCTTGGACCCCTCCTCTTCTCCACATACACTACATCACTGGGACCCATCATACAGGCACATGGCTTCTCCTATCATTGCTACGCCGATGACACACAGCTCTATCTCTCTTTTCAACCAGATGATCCAACGGTAGCTGCACGGATCTCAGGCTGCCTGGCGGACATCTCGGCATGGATGAAAGAACATCACCTACAGCTCAACCTGGCAAAGACTGAGCTTCTTGTCGTCCCTGCCACTCCGACTCTACAGCATGACTTCTCGATTCAGTTAGGCACATCAATAATTACCCCATCAACTTCGGTCAGAAATCTTGGTGTAATCTTTGATGAGCAGCTGACCTTCAAAGAGCACATTGCAAAGACTGCTCGATCTTGCAGATTTGCGCTACACAACATCAGGAAAATCAGGCCCTTCCTGACAGAGCATGCTGCACAACTTCTTGTCCAGGCCCTTGTCGTTTCTAGGCTGGACTACTGCAATGCTCTTCTGGCTGGTCTTCCATCAAACACAATCAAACCTCTACAAATGATTCAGAATGCAGCGGCACGACTGGTCTTCAATGAACCCAAAAGAACCCATGTTACACCTCTCTTCATCTCACTGCACTGGCTACCAGTGGCAGCTCGCATCAAGTTCAAGACACTGATGCTTGCATACAGAAAGACCACAGGCTCAGCACTACTTCCACTCACTATTACGAATCTACATCCCCTCCAGAAGTCTGAGATCTGTTAGTGAGCGACGCCTTGTGGTACCATCACAGAGAGGCTCAAAATCACTCTCCAGAACATTCTCGATCACCATTCCTGGCTGGTGGAATAATCTTCCCACCCCTATCCGGATTGCTGGATCCCTGTCAATCTTCAAGCAACAACTGAAGACTCATCTCTTTCGGCACTACTTGACTTCATCCTAAACTTGTTCTTAAAAAAAAAAAAAAACTTTCCCTTTATCTTTCTCTCCTTCCCTTGCTAGCTCGTACTTATTTGAACAATGACTGAGACTTGGTGTTACGAGCACTTGCTCTGTCTGATTGCCTCTTCAAGATGAATCGCTTTATGTATTCCCCAATTGTAAGTCGCTTTGGATAAAAGCGTCTGCCAAATGACTAAATGTAAATGTAATAAAATTATAAAAATGAATTCAAACTCTATAAATATTTTAAAAAACTAATAAAAGTGACAAAAACACACAAAAAAGTATTAAAAAAAATAAAATTAAACCAGAAAATATACAAATAAAAACTATAATAGTGTCTCATTGTATCTGACCAGAACACAGCAGATTTAATTATTTTCATTAATACACACCAAAATAAAAATATACACAGTAACGAAAAAAAAAAAATCTAATATTTTTACTTATTTTATACTTGCAATAGTGTGAGTGTGTGTGTGTGTGAGAGTGTGTGTGTGTGTGTGTGTGAGTGTGTGTGTGAGTGTGTGTGTGTGTGTGTGTGTGTGTGTGTGTGAGTGTGAGTGTGTGTGTGTGTGTGAGTGTGGTGAGTGAGTGAGTGAGTGTGTGAGTGAGTGTGTGTGAGTGTGTGTGGTGTGCGTGAGTAGTGCTTGTGTGGTGGTGTGTGAGTGATGTGTGTGTGTGTGTGAGTGAGTGAGTGAGTGTTGTGTGTGATAGTGAGTGTGTGTGAGTGAGTGAGTGTGAGTGTGTGTGTGAGTGAGTGAGTGATAGTGTGTGTGTGAGTGAGTGAGTGAGTGAGTGTGAGTGTGTGTGTGTGAGTGTGTGTGTGTGTGAGTGTGTGTGTGTGTGTGTGTGAGTGAGTGTGTGTGTGTATGTGAGACGTGACCCACCTTCACACACCTCTGTCTCGGGCTGGAAGGTGAAGCCCTTGGGACAGTGGCAGGAGAAGCTGCCTGGTGTGTTTCTGCACTGGCCGTTCTCACACAGGTGTCTGTTCATCATGCACTCGTCCACATCTGAAACACAGACGCACACGCGTGACGCAGACGTCTGCGTGCTTCACACGCTAATGTCTGCAGAGATACTGACCCACGCAGGTCTTCCCGCTGATGTCCACCTCAAAGCCCAGGTTACAGTTGCACTTGTACGTTCGGAGCATGTTCTCACACACACCGTTCTGACAGATATCAGGATCCAGCGCACACTCGTTTATATCTGACACACACACAGAGATTCACATCTAAAAACATGCACGTGAACAGCATGGGTGAGTAAGATTTATTTACTTTTTAATGGTCATTTTAATTGTTTACTTAAATGTTTAAATCTATAGATACTAATAGTTAATGTAAATTTAACAGTATTATTTATGTAGTTCAATGTAGTTAAGTCATTACTTAAAATATTTACTATTTAATATTAATATATATATATATTTTTTTTTAAACATTTGACTATGTACACTGTTTAGATTTTTGGGTGAAATCTAATTTATTTATTTTATGCGTTAATCTCTTAAATATTTATATATATAGATATTAATAGTTAATATACATTTATAAGTAACACAATTATATAAATTATTTATTTAATTGTATTATTTATGTAATTATAAAATATAATTGTTAATTAATTAAATTTACATATTAATTATTTCATTATTATATTTAAAATATTTATATTAATATTAATTAATATATAATATTATTTTCATAAACATGGGTAAAATGTAAAATTAATTACATTTATTGGTATATAATAAATATATTTTAAACATTACATTCATTTACAATAATATAATAGTTATTACATTTACTAGTAATAATCATTAAATACAAATATATAATGGTTTGATAATTAAAATTATTTAATAAATTATCACTGTATTTTATGTTTGGTTGAAATATGACCTGGAA
>CM041798.1:1899073-1994073 GCA_023376895.1 Aspiorhynchus laticeps
CTCATTTGTACGTCGCTTTGGATAAAAGCGTCAGCTAAATGATTAAATGTAAATGTAAATGAGAATGCTGTTTTTGAAAGGTCTCTGGACATTTGTAACAAATAGTAACATTTAAAAAACAACAGACGAATGTCCAAGTATAAATGTTGTTTTTGTGCTAACATTTTGAGAGCATTATTAAAGACTAGATAACACTGAGGGTGTTTTCACACCTGGAGATCGATTGCTTTGTTCCGAAACAGGAATTAAAATTATTACAATTAGGGATGCACGATATTGGATGTTTGCCGATATTTTTCAACTCATTTTGGCCGATACCGATATATTTCCTTTTGTTTGGAAACAACACCAAGTCTCTCCTGTGCAGAAATTATAAGCAAAATATTTTAAATTTCAGTTGGTTTTTAACAAGAACTTATTTGTTAGAATTAAATAAAAAATAATGAAGGTTTTTTAACAGTACATTGAAGCTTTGAACATAACTATAAATAAACTATATATATCAATCGCTGCCCCCCCCCCCACAGAAAGATGCAGTTAACCCTTACATTTTATTTATAAGATTTAACATTTGTAGATGGTCTAAAACAAAAGTTGTAAAAATTCTGAAAATCTTTTAGAGCTCATGATTTGTTTAAAAAATAAAACACATGAATAAATCAGATAATACTAAATTATTTAATTTACAAGTGTCATGTTTGTGATTTTTTTTCATGTAAGCTATAGCTTCTGACCTTTAAATCAAAACATACTCATTATTTTATGACATCAATTACTGCTTTATTTAATCAGAAACAGTCTGAATGTTGCATGTGTAGGCTATTTTACTTTTAATTGAATTAGAAGTAGACCAACAGCGGCAAGACATATCGGCATAATTTTTCATATCGGGCCGATGCCGATATTTACATTTAAAGCCGTTATCGGCCGATTCCGATATCAGTCCGATAATATCGTGCATCCTTAATTACAATGTTGCTTTTTATTGTTGGTGCGGTTCGCTTTCACACGGCAAAGTTTCTAAACGGACCAAAATTGTTAATACAAGTCACGTGCGAGTAAACTGTCCTCTCATTGGTCAAAGTTCCACGGAGCTGGAATGACAATAATGATTCATATGGAAAGAGAGGCAAACAAACTCTCTCCCTCTGTCCCAATGTGCATACTATCCACCCTATCTGCCCTAAATAGTATTGAAAATTACTAATGTCACAGAATTTAGGATGGATAGTATGCACAGTGGGACGCAGGCTCTCTCTCTCTCTCACACACACACACACACACACACACATGGATGGAACGACAACAGCTTTGAGGGCTTATTGTGTGTTTTTTTTGTAGCTGTCGATATATTTATTAATTTATCATTTTGAGCAGGAGTCCAGGATTCGTCGGCAAAACATTGTTAAAATGCACCTATACGAAGAGCATTTAGACGGCATTTTAAATGAAAAGGCGCGCTTTGATTTTGAATGGCGAAGACGTGCACACACACTGCTTTTCACAGAACTTACGTAATTACCCATCATACAGTGTGATATAGCCTGGTTCGTTGGATCGGATTGCTTTCTCACTACAACCGAACCGCTCCAGAGTTCGTTTTCAATCGAGTCGAGACCACCTCGTTCAGGCGGTCTCGGACCGATTGTTTTGGCGCGGATCCGAGCGCGATTGCCGTGTTCACATATGCCCAAACGAACCAAGCTAACGGGGGAAACGTGCCAGGTTCAGAAACAACGAGCCAGGTGTGAAAACACCCTGAATGAACGTTCTATTAGTTTTACTTGCTCCGTTATCTGGGATGCTCTTTACTACACAATGAAAACTAACAACAGCAAGTGTCTAAAACACATTAAAGTATCATATATGACTCGTGTGAAAATGAGTCTGATTTCTGGATCTGCTGGATTCGGCTGCTATTTTCACACAAGAAAAAGCTGCTAAACATCTGTTCATGAAGTCAAAACTTTAATTTTTGGGTGAACTATTCCTTTAATGTGAGATCAGTAATACCCATTATTCATCTGAGATCAGACTTAAGCTGAGAGCAATCAGTGTGATCAAAAGTGTGTGTGTGTGTGTGTGGTTTCCTGTGTTCTAGACTTGTTCCTCTTGAGACTATACAAATCATTAATGAGCAAGTACATCATATGCATGACTTCAGATGTGTGTGTGTGTGTGTGTGTGTGTGTGTGAGGCACAAATATGTGAGAAAGTCCTCACTAAGATTCTGATTCTGATCTTTGTGTGTTGCTGTGTGTGATGGCTTAGGGCTGGTTAGTAACTGTGTGTGTGTGTGTGTGTGTGTGTGTGTGTGTGTGTGTGTGTGTGTGTGTGTGTGTGTGTGTGTTCACTTACCCACACAGAATCGTCCAGTACCATCTAACAAGTATCCAGGTTTGCAGATGCACTTGAAGCTGCCGTCCTCATTGATGCACATGCCGTTGAGACAGATGTTTCTTATCAAACACTCATCAGTGTCTGCAACACACACACACACACACACACGCACCAACCAAAACACTTCAACAGAGTTCATACAGGCATCTCCTCTGCGGTGTTTGTGTTGCACATCATAGAAGACAATGTTAGCATCCATTAATTTTAATTGGAGAAAACTGGTTAATTTTAAGCTTTTTTGTGCTATTTTCATCTTCCAGGTTTAAAATCTTCATCATGTTGACGTGACGTTGCAAAAGACTATAGTACATCAATGATTATTCATGAGACTGTGTTCTCTTATCCAATGAGAAGACGCTTTGCTTAATTATTCACAACAGCATCACATACTTTAACTGAGAGAAACATTCAAGGATCAAAAGAGAATGTTTGTTTTTGCTTTGTAATAAGAGTTCGGCACAAACGCGATTATTCACTTAGAATATACTTATAGAAATAAGCCTTATTATAGAATAAGCCTTAAAAGTTATCAGAGGTGCAACAGCGCGTTCATCAGGCATGTGATCAGCTAGAGACAAAAAAGAAGGAAAATCTGGCCACGCCCACAAGCCACGCCCCCAGCACTTATTATTAAAATGATATAGTTTAGCATATTAAAAGATATATCTTATATTGTAGTAATACAAACTATTGTCTTGTAAAAAATAAAAAGCAGCATTTAATAATCATGATAACAATATAATATATTATAATAATGTACTATAATATATTATAGTAAAGTATATAGGATTGTTATTATTATTGGAGTACCTGCCAAAAGTTTGTAAACATTACAATTATTAATGATTTTGAAATAAATATCTTCTGCTCATCAAGGCTGAATTTATTTGATCAAAATAAAGTAAAAAAAAAAACAGCAATATTGTGAAATATTATTACAAATTTCAAAAGTTTTCAATTTTAATATATTATAAAATGTAATATTATTCCTGTGATCAAAGCAGAATTTTCTTCATCATTACTCCATTACATCACATGATCTTTTAGAAACTTATTTGACTCAAGAAACATTTCTGATTATTATTAATGTTGAAAACAATTTTGCTGCTTCATATTTTGTGTGGACATGGTGATACACTTTACTTTTCAGGATTTTTTGAGAAATATAGTTTAATGAACAGCATTTATTTGCAGTTACCAAATATATTAATTAAATCTGTTAATGCATTTATTAAATAGAAATAGAACTAAAAGGCACAGCGCAGCTAGCACTAACAGTGAATAGAAACTAAACACAGTACTGTAACAGCAGACATGTAGCGCGTCAGACTGCAGACTATTATATAATTACATCACAACCGTTGGGAGTTTTATGACAGCACTAGCAATCTCAAATTCTCAGCGCCATTCATAAAAAGCCTCCGGTTCGAGTAACACGCTTCAGCGCTGATTCTACTCGCATTTGGCGTTTTGAATCATTTGAACGCTTTCAGGACCGTTCCGTCCATGTTTTATTAAACCATCTTTTCCCAGTTTATTTACGTAAAAAAAAAAAAAATCGGACCTACACGAATCACATGCGTCGTCCCTCAGAGGTCGGAAAATACGGAAATCCGTATTTATACGGAAAAATCACATCCCTGGTTCATATATGTGACCCTGGAGCACAAAACCAGTCATAAGGGTGCATTTTTTTAAATTGAGATTTATACATGATCTGAAAGCTGAATAATATTTCCATTGATGTATGGTTTGTTATGATAGATCAATATTTGTCTGAGATACAACTATTTGTAAATCTGGAATCTGAGGGTGCAAAAAAATCTAAATATTGAGAAAATCATCTTTAAAGTTGTTCAAATGAAGTTCTTAGCAATGCATATTACTAATCAATAATTAAGTTTTGATATATTTATGGTAGAAAATTTACAAAATATCTTCATGGAACATGATCTTAATATCCTAATGATTTTTGGCATAAAAGAAAAATGGATAATTTTGACCCATACAATGTATTGTTGGCTATTGCTACAAATATACCTGTGTTACTTATGACTGCTTTTGTGCTCCAGGGACACATATATGTTTTCGATGCAGAGTGCAATTAGCTGTGCATTTATTTGTGTTTTTTAAAAGCGAATTTTGCATCCCATGACCCCTTTAATAGTTGAAAATAAAGACGTCTAGTTTCTGTCACTATCGAATGCATTAAACTGCAGTGCATCGTGGGACGTCTCACCTTGGCAGTTTCTTCCGTCAGCGGAGATCTCGAAGCCGGCGTTGCACACGCAGTGGAAGCTGCCCTCCGTGTTGACGCAGCGGCCGTTGTTGCAGATGCGACCGTTGGCCACACACTCATCCAGATCTGCAGAGAACACACATGTGTCACGTATAGGGCCCCAACACTAGGGACGTAACGATTAACCACGAGCCGGCTGAAAAAAAGCGATTCAAATATGTGACGATTCAAATCGGTTGAGATGCTAAACAAATCACGATTCAATTAGTGCTAGGAGTTTATATGAAAGTATGTCTGAGGGGACCTTACTGTCTTTAGAAAAGTTTAGATGGCATTTTTTCTTTTCATCTTGCCTCTGTATAATGCATATTAAAGGCAGGGTAAGTGATTTCTGGAAGCCAATGTTGATATTTGCCCCTCCCCCAAGCCCCGCCCCACACATACGTAGCCTACGCAACCCAGGCAACGATTAGTTCTGTGAAACATACACCGAAATTACCTCGAACAATATGTCCCAGGAACTTTTTTCCCCCAGACCTGTTGCTGTCTGTGTTTCCATCGCGGTCTAAACTACAGAGAAGATTAGGCAAATAGTCTGGTGACGTAACGTTAGGTCTGCGCACGTTTCTCAATACCAAGTACGCAAATTTCGGACTTGCATCCTCGGTAGTTCGGACTTCACGAGTTAGACTCGGGGTGTGATCTCCCGCGGACGGAACGACGCAAGTCCAGTAATTCTGCAAAGAGCAGCGTACTTGATAACATCAGTCAGCTCGCCTCGGCTGCTGCAATCTTCCTCACTGTATTTACAGACCAAATATATCAAACATAGCCTCTTTTCGTTTTCATTTAAACATATTAATAGAAGAATAGAATAAAGACCAAAGATTACCTGTTAGATTTACCCAAAACTAATTATATCTCATGTTAAGGGGCAGTCGTGGCTTAATGGTTAGAGAGTTGGAGAGAAGGTCGTGGGTTCAAGTCTCAGGTCCGGCAGGGATTGTGGGTGGGGGGAGTGAATAACCAGCACTCTCTCCACCTTCAATACCACGACTGAGGTGAGACCCTTGAGCAAGGCACCGAACCCCCAACTGCTCCCCGGGTGCCGCAGCATTGGCTCATCCCTTTCCCTTTCCCCTTTATCCACTACAGAGACATCAGAGCCAGCGGCAAATGTCAGAAGCCGAGATTATGCTCCTCTCTTCGGGATACATGAGCACTGAGCGCCCGGTGATCGTCTCCGATCGAAGCACATTTTCAAATAGGCGCTGTTTTTATAAATAAACCACAGCATTGAGTTTTAAACAACTACATTCTCGCCTGAAATACACGCGTCCAGTGTAGGCAGACTTTAGTTGTCTGTGGCGCGTCCGGTGTAGACACGGTGTTACTCACCTATCAGGAAGAACCAAAGCAACCTCGGCGTCCGATCGCAGGCCTTCCGCTCCCTGAGTTCTCTCCAGCGCTGGAAAGCTGATCCGATATTCACACGGGTCCTCCTTCTTGCCTTATCGTTCCGCAGATGTTTTCCTCTTTTGTTTTTTATCCGCCATCTCTATCTTTCTGTCGCTCGGCTCGGCTGTTCACTGAACGCTCTCTCCTCCACATCATGAGTAGACACGCCCCTTACAGCTGATTGGCTTCAAGTTTGTTTTGGTACTCGGCCCCGACTCTTACGCTTAAAAATCACTTACCCTGCCTTTAAAGTTCATAAGTGCAGCGCTGCTTTGTTTACAGCAGAGACTAAGTAAACGCTTTAAGCGCCACCTGCTGGCAGAGAGTGAATCTGCATCTCATTCAGCTCGCCTGCTGTTTCTGTTTCATGCAGATATTTTTTATGTATAGTTTCACAAAACTGAAGTCAGATCATTCTGTTTTTGCTTCAAATTTCAAAATTATAAAATCTAATTTAGATTAAAACTGCTCGTGTTGCATGCATGTTTGGATCGTGATTAAAATGCAGTGGTTGCCTCTCATTTTAAATGGAAAGAGCACAAACAAAGCCTTTGTTTGTTTATATGAAGAGATTTATTTTATTTGTGTGTGTTATTTATTTGATTTGGGGCTTGTTTTAAAATTTCAAGTTAGTTTTGTTATTTACATTATATTTAAATTTAGTTATTTTGCAGATGCTTTTATCCAAAGCGACTTACAAATGAGGAGCGTAGAAGCAATCAAAACCAGCAAAAGAGCAATGATATGCAAGTGCTATATTAGTATATTATTATAGTGTTATATTTCAGTTTCACAAAGACACGTGCAGCATTTTGTCCAAGCAATAATAAAACGACACATTTAATTTATAATTTCTCTTAAATCTCTTTTTGTTAATAAAAATCGTGAATCGAAATGCTTGCACTTGTCCATTTAATGAATTGTCTTTTTACAAAAAGGATTCAAATGTCATAAAAATTATCCCATGCAACTCGTTCCGTATCCCAAGTGTTCTTAACCCTTTTAAACCGGCTGTGTCGGCGCCGACACATCAAACCAAGCTGTATTCATGTTACCATAACTCTTCAACCGTTTGCACCATCAAAATAATTCAAATTGCTCCTGAGAGCAGACAACATGCGCTTTTCGGCAATATATGGCTTATTACGTTAATTTCTTGCGCTCCGTCAACAAATGACGTCAGATTTCCGGGAGAGCGGGAAGGGAAGTTTTGGATTGCATAAAATAATAAACGAAACGAACAAAAACATGGTAAAGGAGGAGTAAACGGCACAAGAGTCAATTGGGATGATTTTTGATGAGACTTTGGGAGCAGTCTGAGTGAGACTTTTTCACATGTAGTGTGTGCATCGCTATAATGAGTCCGTGCGTGTAAATGTATGCGTGTATGAACAAAAAAGTTTCCTGAATGAAAACTGTGCAACCCAGTGTCCCAAAAATACTTGTGTATATGTAATATAGTTGAATTTTGAAGTAAGAAGTGTTGGATTATTTCGATCATGATTTTTCTCTTTTTTTCTAAATAAAAAACAGAAAAATTATTCCTGTTTTTTTTTATTTTTGTCTATTTAAATTATGTTTACAAACTCACCACACAAGATTAATGGTCAAAACCTGTTGTTTTTTGAAAGCCATTTGTTTTCTGAAAAAAATGACACCTTGCACTTGAAAATAGCACATTCTGTTATAATTTTACAGTCAAATAAACAAAATATGTGAAAATGACCTATTTTACCCTTAGGTCTTAAAGGGTTAAGGCATATGGTGGGATTTGCCGAGAAACAAATCATAAATGTAATCTATTATTAAGAGAACATCTCAAGTCATTGCATTCTTGCATTTATACGAGTGCGCGGCAGTTCAAGGAAAAGCACAAGCGAGTCATTTTGAAACATCAAGACAAATAAAATCATGGCACGAAACATAATACTTTCTTCTCTGAGGTTAATACATCTTACAAAACATTTTACTATTTCTTTTGAGTAAATCTAGCATCATATCATACACACACGGAAATTTAAAGGTAGTAAAAGTTTGGTTTAACTATGGTTTGGTTTAGAATGTACATAATACTGTTACTAAAATTATTAAAACCTTATTTTTTTAAAGGAATAATCATACAATATTTCTTCAATGTTTTAATTGTAATTGTAAATCCCCTTTATTTGAAAAAAATTACATTTGTTTAAATTTCATTAATGAAAAGATAACTTAAATTAATGTTTTATGCCTTCATTTGATAACCCCAAAAAATGTAAATACACAACACAGAATTTCTGAGGAAAAAAAAATAATTTCATAAGGCTATTGTAAGAATAATGAAATTTGTTTTATGCATTCAAATAATTAGACGTGCTAAAACACAGAATTTGGTAACAATAAAACATAAGGTGGGAAAAAAAAAAAAAATTCATAGGGCCCTTTTGTTAAACTTAAAATAAAAAAAGATGTTAAATTGTTTAGGTTTAATGATTTTAATTAATTAGACATGCTTTATGATTAATAATATTTAATTGAACCATTAAAAAGGAGTCCGGAAAAATTCAAACAGAAAAGAAAATGGAATTTGGGAAAAAAATAAAACATAATTTTTTTTTTTTTTTGGGGGGGGGGGGTTTCATAGGGCCCAATACACACTGGAGCATTTACCTAATATATCTCTCCAATATCAGATGGGGCCCCCTGATTCCCCGGGGCCCTAAGCTTACATGGCTTATTAGTTAAGTCCGCCCCTGGTCACGTGTGTGTTTGTGTGCGGTTACCTCGACACTCGGTTCTGGTGGCCGTGCTCTGGAATCCAGTGGGACACTGGCAGTAATAGGATCCGGGTGTGTTCACACACTCTCCGTTCACACAAGGGTTCCGCTCACACTCGTTAGCATCTAAACACAAACACAACACGTGATCAAACGCTCGCCACAGACGCCTTCCACACGTCTGACATCAGGCGACGCACTGACCGATGCACTCGCCGCGGCCGTCCAGCCGGTAGCCCATGTTGCACTCGCAGCGGTAGCTGCCCGGCGTCGGCACGCAGCGGCCGTTGATGCACAGGTTACGAAACGCCTCGCACATGTTCCTGATGCTGACGTTCTGAGGCAGGACGACTGAGAGAGAGAGAGAGAGAGAGACGGGAAAACGTCAGGCTCAACACCGAGACACATGTTTGGAGAAAAGCTGAGAAATTTGATAAACTAGCTGAGTTTGATCAGCCTCTCAAAGCCTCGAAACCAGCAGCTCTCAACCAGGATTCACACGGTCTACAAAAACCTGGATATATGTTATTATAGTTTATTATTACAAATAAAACTAAAATTAAAACCATAAAAAAAAACATTTTGGTTATTTGAAATAAAATAAAAAATAAAAAAAAATATTAAAAAAATAATAAATAAAATAAAAAAATATTTTTTTTTAATAAATAAATTAAATTAAATTAAATAAGAGCTTTAAAATAAGAACTTTTTATTTCAGCTAATTGTCAAGGCAACATTTCTTATTTTAATTTAACTTGATGTACTAAAATAACTAAAAACTATTAACATTTAATAAACTAGTATAGAGATAGACATAAAAAACTACTAAAACTGACAAAAAAAATTACTAAAACTTTAACTAAAGCTTAAATGGAATCAGAAAACATAAAAATATAAACTGATTAAAATTAATAATAAAAACTTATTTTATTTATTTTCTTATTTTAATTTAACTTGATGTACTAAAATAACTAAAAACTATTAAAATTTAATAAACTATTATAGACATAGACATAAAAAAACTACTAAAACTGACAAAAAAAATTACTAAAACTTAAATGGAATCGGAAAATAAAAAAATAAAAACTGATTAAAATTAATAATAAAAAAACTATAATAGTGTCTCAATGATCCTAAAATGATATGAGGAAGGCCTCATTTTAAAAGATTTCTAGACATTGAAACATCATAAATATTTTTCAGATCTTGAAACGCCATGGGAATTTAATTATGAATTTACAATTTTCTAGTCATGCCATGTTGTAAAGTATCTTATCAGGCAGAAATTGTGAGTAAATTGAAAACATAGTGCATATCCGAATCATTCAAATGTGCATTGGATAAAAATTATGCAAGTTTGGTTAGTGTGCGGCATTAATGCATTTTTAGAGAGCAAGACATATTTTTTAAAACCCTTATAATTAATATTTATCAAGTAAACCATGAACAACTGAAAAAGTCACTGGTTAAAAAGAGCAGATCCCTGAAAAACATTCATCTTCTAGAAACTTTATTTTAGTTACGTAGGCTTATTTTAAGCTGTGAACACTCATAGTTTCTGTAAATTAAAAAAAGAAAAAGTAAACAAAAAATGTCATTATTAGGACTCTATGATTTCCGTGATGCAGAAAACGCGGACGGAATCTAGTCATAAAAACAGAATTTATAGTTTAATGTCACGGAGTTTGTCAAAGTTTGGATGAATTAATCAAAAGTAGGTCATTACACTTAAATCAAATCGCGATATGGACTAGTATCTGTAAATATGAAGCTGCAAAAATATGAATCCTGCATGTTCTGCGCGTCTCTGTATGAATGGAGCAGACGCGCGGTTTTGTTTACATAAGTTACACTGAAGCGCGCGTGGCGCTCGCGATGATTTCAGCGTCTGACGTCTCAATGAAGACATAAATACATCAACAATATCTCCAAAACTGAGCAAAACCAGCATTTTACCATTTCATTTGAGTAAAACTAGTCATATCATATACACACAGAACTTTACTCGGCAACCCGTCAAAATAAAAGTCCGGTTTAACTTATTAAAGACATTGTGTCAGAAATAGCTATATTACTATTATTTAGTAGATTGTACGTAATATTGAAAAATAATAAAACTTAATTTTTTTAAAGAAATAATCACAAAATATTTTAATTTTAATAGTAAATCCCCTTTATTTACCAAAAAATTAAATGTTTAATTTTCATTAATTAAAATATAAGTTGTTTTATCTGATAACCAGTAAAATTTAAATACACAACACAGAATTTCTGGGGGGGGGGGGGGGGGCATTTCATAAGGCTACTGTAAGAATAAATAAAAATTGTTTGTATGCATTCAAATAATTAGACGTGATAAAACACAGAATTTGGTAACAATAAAACATAAGGTGAGAAAAAAATAAAACATTTCATTCGAGCCCTAAACATGTCATTTTTGTTACACTTTTAATAAATTAATGTTAAATTGTATAAGTTTCATGATTTTAATTAATTAGACATGCTTTTTGATTAATGCAATTTAATTTGGCCATCAAAAAGGAGTCCAGAAAAATTAAAACGGAAAAAAAATAATTTAGAAAAAAATAAAACGGATTTCATAGGGCCCTACATTACAGCAGATGAACCAGAGGAAACATGTCAGCCTTTGAGTATAATGGACGATAAGGAGCCCTGTAGTCAAAGAGGTTGAGAATCACTGATCAAACGCATTTTAACTCATCAGTTTAAGTCTGAAGTAAACAGGAAGTGACTGAAGTGTGTTTCATCAGATCTGCCTGACGTTTGTAACAGATGATCCTGACACAAAGCCAGCACGAAGTTACTGAAGTGTTGTTGATATGAACTGTTTCATATACCAATCCATTTGTAACACATTTACAAATTGACAGCAAGGAAGTAAACAGGAAGTGAGGCGTGTCTTTGCTCTTAACAGCCCTTGAGTACCGAGTGCAGAGGTGTTTGTTTGTGTGTATTACCAGGTCTGATGGTGAAGGTGGGAAAGTCAACAGATGTGGGCGGCACAGGTATCGGATCACGTGGGTAAGGTACTCGTGGGTCATCGGGAAAACCAGGACCAGGACCAGGAACAGGACGAGGACCAATACCAGGAATCGGAATCGGACCCAGATCTGGTCTCTCTGGATCAGGAATCGTGTGACCATACAGACAGAGTCTCTGATACTCCTCTGAGCAGGGAGAGAGAGAGTATTATTCAGTTTCATATTCATATTATTCAGTTTGTTAGTTAGAGTGAAGATGTTACAATTCCTGTACCATAATAATTAGGGCTGCAACAAACAACTAAATTAATCTAAGGATTATTAGAACGATTAATCGACTAATCATCGATTATTAATCAGTAGACTTTGATTGATTATTCAGCTTTTGCAATTAGTTAAAATGTCAAGTCATACATATTCTAACAAATAACTGTAATCACAGGTAATCAAAACAGTCCTGAGCTTTTTCAACACTAATAAAGAGATTTTATCATTAGCTAGCTCCACGCTGGAGAGCTGCTTTATAACAGAAAATCAAGTTGTAACTCTCACTGACTCTGTTTTTTCATGTTTAATACTGTAAAGCTGCTTGATTTAAGGCTATCTATTGCATAAAGTACTATATAAATAAGTGTGGCATGACTGGACTTTACTGGAGCACCGAACTGGTGCAAACATCAACATCACTAGACGAGTTTCCATTACTCTTCAAATTGCGCAAATTAAAATTGCGAATTGAAAATACGCCTAATGGAAATGCGTCAATCTCGCAAAAACTCCCATATATCGCAAAAGAGTTTTTACGCTCGCATGAGGTGGTTTTTCAGGCAATTCGAAAAAGGAATATTTCGCAAAACTGCAATGGAAACGTTTTTTTTCGCATTTACAGGTCACGTGGCGTATGTAAAAAGTCAGATAATCATTCTTCAATGTACTATAACCTCCAAGAAACACTTCATATGTGGTCGCTCTCGAATATAAGAGGCTTTCCCTGCCATTAATGCTTAGACAATTTACACTACACACGTCTGCGGCGTAGTGCGGCTCTGATACGGCCACTGAAGCTGACTCTAGTCGATGCTTGTGTTTATTCCAGCCACGCCACACATGTTTCTGTAGTGGCTCTCCGTGCTGCTTCTGTAAACATACACGCTTACGCCTTTGAATAAATATATCCAAAATCCATCAAATCTCACCAAAATACGTTGCCATGACTTGTCGTGAGAGGCAAAAGGTTACGTTTTAGTCGCATAACATTGGTTAATGGATACGCCGTCATTTCGAAATACTTTTTTATCAACATATATCAAATATCACCAAAGTTTTGCGCAAATCTGTAATGGAAACGCGCCTACTGTAATCAGATGCTTTCTTAACTGCTGCTTTCTCACCACTGTTAGTTTTGTTGTGTTTATTTTGTTATTGAGAGGAAAGCATGCAGCATATATTTACATATTCATGCAAATACCGCTCAGCATCTTCAGGTTCAGCTGCATTTGCTCTGAAGCGCTGTGTGTGTGTGTGTGTGTGTGTGTGTGTGTGTGTGTGTGTGTGTGTCTCTTCTTCTCTTGAATTGCATCCAGGAGGGCTGAATTAGTCTTGCGCTACAGCGCCACACTGGTCAAACTGCATTACTGCAGGCTCTTACATATTACATAAACATAAAACGACTACTTGACAACAAAAATACTTGTCGACAATTTTTTTTATTGTCGATGTTGTTGATAACGTCGACTAAACATTTCAGTCCTAATAATAATAGCTATTTACTATCCGTTTTTGTCTTTTATAGTGCTTGTTCAAAATACTATTTCAATTGTTCAGCTGTTCTTGGCTGTTTTCCATGTCATTTAAATAAAAACACAAATATAAAGCTGATAAATAAAGCAGTTTGAATTGAACTGAGAGACTGACAGTGATGTCTCATCCTCACCTGTTCCACGGATGGGACACATCTCTGGGACGGTGGATCCGGACCAGCATCCTCTGTTCTCGCAGCAGCACTGGCTCTTGGATATACGCTGCGGCAGCAGGTTAGCACAGCGTCCGCTCACGATGTTAGCGTAGCAGAAGCCTGTCCGGGCATCTGGAGCGGAGCACACAAACACAGAATGCTGCATGAGCTACCATCATCTAATACACCTACACAATATGATTCACTGACGCAAAGAGTTTATATATCTGCAAACAGCATTTTATAAACTCAACCTCATTCACAATCACAAAATACTATTTGCAAATGAAAAACAATTAAAATACATAAGTGTGTTTGCACGTTTCTCAATGTTTCTGCATGCACAAACTGTTGAATCTGATTTGCAAATGATCATGTGTGCATATTATGATTGGCTGGGTTAAAAACCCACATCTGATTGGCTAAAGAGAACATCTGTTTAATTGTGAATCGGTGACACAAACACACAACATCCTTTAGTGATGCACAAACACACATCTACCCAGCTAAGTTATGATCAAACGTTAACAGAACGATCATTCAGAGTTATCCGGCCTTTAATAATGCTCTTAAAATGTTAGCACAAAAACATTATTTATACTTCATTCATGGAATGATTTTTCCTAAAACATTTTAGTTGGACTTTGATCTAATGTTTTTTTAAATGTTGCTACTTGTTTCAGAACGTTCAGAGAACATTGTCAAGTAACGTTTCTTTAATGTTTGTAAAAATGATACAATGGAACATTCTCATAAAAAATGTTCTTTTAAAAACTGGATGTTTTGAATGTTTATAGAACTTTCAGAAATAATATTTTACAGCTTAAACGTTCTTAGAGTATATTTTTGTTAGCTGGGTACATGCGTACGTCACCTCGCATTGGGTACGTGGCCACACACACACACACATGCACACACACACACACACACACACACACACGCACGCACGCGCACACACACACAGACACACGCACGCACACACACAGACACACACACACACACACAGACACGCACACACACACACACACACACACACACACACACAGACACGCACACACACACACACACACACACACACACAGACACACACTCTCACACACACACACACACACACACACACACACACACAGACACACACACACACACACACACTCGCAGTGTGACGGTGCAGTCTGCATAATGACAGAGCCTCTCCAGCTGCAGGAATAACGTGAGCGAGCGAGCGGAGCGAAGCGCGATGATGGAGGAGAAAAGAGGGATGTTTGGCTCAGGAAACGTTTGGAGTGGATCGAGTCATAGCACACATTCCTTCCACACAAACACAGCCAACACACATCAGCTGAAGACCACTGACCCACTTACACACACACTCACACACACACACACACCAGCCTCCTCTGAAGGCCTCACACACAAACGCTTATTTTTACAGCTTCATGTAATTCATCAGCTTCAGCTGAATGTGCTTCACTGGCCTGATGAATAACTGTACATGTTCTGCCACAGTCAGATCAAGTCAAATTATATTCAAACCCGGTTAACTGGATCAGGGGTCATCAAATCATAAACATGAAAAAATATGATAAATCATTTTAAAATACAAATGAAATCAAAATAAAATACTTCAGAAAATTATTGAAGCCCTATAAAAGGCAAAATCAAAAATGAATAAATGATTTTAAAAACAAAAAACCCCCACTAAAAATTACATTATAGAAATGCAAAATTAAAACAAATGATTTCACAAATAAAAAATTATCCAAATAAAACACTTACAAAAAATTGAATTAAAAAAGTAAAATTAAAACAATTGTTTTAAAAATAAGGCTAATCTAAATAAAACACTTACTAAAATTAATTAAACTATATAAATGCAAAATTAAAATAAATATGTGTCCCTGGAGCACAAAAGCAGTCATAAGTAACACAGGTATATTTGTAGCAATAGCCAACAATACATTGTATGGGTCAAAATTATAAATTTTTCTATTATGACTAAAATCATTAGGATATTAAGATCATGTTCCATGAAGATATTTTGTAAATTTCCTACCGTAAATATATCAAAACTTAATTATTGATTAGTAATATGCATTGCTAAGAACTTCATTTGAACAACTTTAAAGGTGATTTTCTCAATATTTAGATTTTTTTGCACCCTCAGATTCTGATTTCAAATAGTTGCATCTCAGCATATTGTCTATCATAACAACATACATCAATGGAAATATTATTTATTCAGCTTTCAGATGATGCATAAATCTCAATTTTGAAAAATTGACCCTTATGACTGGTTTTGTGCTCCAGGGTCACATATATGATTTTAAAAATTAAAAAATCCAAATGAAACACTTACTAAAAGTTCCATCATAAAAAGATAAAAAATTCAAATAATTACTATAAAAAAAACCAATCAAAATAAAACACTCACTAACAAAGATGAAACAATTTATTCTTTTTACTTGCATGTCATGTCAGAAACTGTTAACATGCAAATGTGCTACTAAATTATTGAAATAATAACTTTGAGACTTCAAGGAAATATTTTAGGTTTGGCTGACAAAAACAAATTGTAAATCCTTAAACGACAATTTTTTTTGTTGTTGTTGTTGAGCAAAACAGTTTTCAATGAGAAAAACACGCAGGATATGGGTTTCTCATAGTGAACTGATGAGATGGTGTGAAATGAGTGTTTCATTTCAGATCTGAATGTGAGTTTACACTGGATTTACCCCCAGGACATCCAAGATGTAGGTGACTTTGTTTCTTCAGTAGAACACAAACAAAGATTTTTAACTCAAACCGTTGCAGTCTGTCAGTCATATAATGGCAGTCAATGGGCTCCACGGCTTTGAGAGAAAAAAAAACATACACAGACAAAACCAAATTAAACCCTGCGGCTCGTGACGATACATTGAGGACTAAAGACACGAAACGATGGGTCTGTGCAAGAAACTGAACAGTATTTATATTGTTTTTAACCTCTGATCCACCGCACGGTCCAACTGTCCTGATCACGTTCACAACAGCTGGCGCGTGATGCGTCTTCTTCTTCTTCTTGCTTTACGGCGGATCGCAGACTTATAAGTGCATTACCGCCACATATCTCTCAAATGGACCATTGACACTATCTACAATCTCAATTAGGAGTGTTGTGAACGTGATCAGGACAGTTGGACCGTGCGTCGGATCAGAGGTTAAAACTATATAAATATTGTTCAGTTTCTTGCACAGACCGATCATTTCGTGTCTTTAGACCTCAATGTATCGTCACGAGCCGCAGGGTTTAATTTGGTTTTGTCTGTGTATGTTTTTTTTTCTCTCAAAGCCGTGGAGCCCATTGACTGCCATTATATGACTGACAGACTGCAACAGTTTGAGTTAAAAATCTTCGTTTGTGTTCTACTGAAGAAACAAAGTCACCTACATCTTGGATGTCCTGGGGGTAAGCAGATAAACATCACATTTTCATTTTTGGGTGAACTATCCCTTTAAATCTGAACATTAAGAAAATGTGAATAGTTTCTCTGCAAACACACACGGAGGAAAAACGTAGAGCTGGAAGCAGACAGGAGGAGAGGTTAATACATCAGACTGTGATGGTGAGAGTGGTCCGGACTCACCGATGCAGCGCGAGCCGTCCAGCGCCGTGTCGAAGCCCACCGGACACCTGCAGAAGTAGCTGCCGATGGTGTTGGAGCACTGACCTCCACCGCACAGACCCGAGATCTGAGAGCACTCGTCGATGTCTGAGAGACACAAAACCCATCAGATCATCACGCTTAAACCAGCCTCTACAGTACAAACCGCTTCACCATCAAAACCAGACTCATGACGCTGACAGTCCGAGAAAATCATACTAATCAAAGCTATAGAGCAACTACTTACCTGCACGTCTTCTGAAACCCATGTGATGATCTTCTGGATAATGACTGCAGTAGTAATTGATATCTACACTACTTGAGGTCGGTAAGATTTTTTAAGGTTTCTAAAAGGAGTCTCTTACACTCACTAATGGATGCTCTGCAGTGAATGGGTGCCGTCAGAATGAGAGTCCAAACAGCTGATAAAAACATCACAAGTAATCCACAGCACTCCAGTCCATCAGTTAACATCTTGAGAAGACAAAAGCTGAAACAAATCCAGCATTAAGACGTTTTTAACTAAATTACGAGTCCGTAATCCATAATAATGCTTCCTTCAGTGAAAAAGTGTTCTGGTCTGAATCAGGAGATAAATCTGCATCAGATCAAACACCGTTTACAAGACAAAACAGCTCTAAACAAATATGTGGCTGGATGTTGATGTGAGAGACAACAGGAGATGCACTTTTTCACTGGAGGAAACGCTTCCATAATATTATGGATTATGGACTCATATTTTAGTTAAAAATGTCTTGATGGTGGATTTGTTTCAGCTTTTGTCTTCTCCAGATGTTAACTGATGGACTGGAGTGGTGTGGATTATTGTGATGTTTTTATCAGACTCTCATTCTGACGGCACCCATTCACTGCAGAGCATCCATTGCTGAGACACTGATACAGTGACACATTTCTACAAACCTGATGAAGAAACAAACTCATCCTAATCTCAGATGATCTGAGGGTGAGTTTCTAGAAACGCTCAACAAGTTAATTTGGAATCAAAATCGAGTCTCAAGTCAAATTTCTTTTAACTTTTAACTAAAGAGTGCAATGGGCCGTCATCTACACAACCCTGTTTGAAGGGGTTTTGCTGTGTGATGTGAATTATTGAGCAATATGAATGTCAGATTTACTGTCAGACGACTGACCGCAGGATCTCCGCAGTGAAATACGACTTGACTAATAATGGACAGCAGTCTGAGTTTGGCTCTCGCTCGGGTGCTTTCCAGAGATCTGGGCCATTATTTCTGGGTGCGGGGTGGGTACGGATCTCACACACACACACACAAATGCTAGCTTCTGCTTTAGAGAGTCTCACTCCAGTTCAGTAACGACCCGTTTGATCGAACACAAGTAAAAATAAAATCTTTCTGCCCTGCTGTAAACACATCGAAGCAGCCAGACTCTCTCTGTCTGTCCTATAAACACGTCTGAAAGCGTCGACTCTGAGATAATTACAGAAGATTCAGACTTGCTGTCTAAACAAACTCACGCTAATGCGGCTCTCTAAGTGATGTGAGACCGCCGGAGAACCAGCACATCGTCTTCTGTGATCATCATCATCCATATAAATAAATGATGAAAATAATGACAGTGGAATCCGCACTGAACTGTGGATGGAGTTCAATTAGATGGAGATTATGTGAGAGAGTCGTAGATCTACCGTCCACATTCATTCGACTGTAAAACATACGTGTTTAACTGAAGAGCTGAACTAAACCAGATTAAACCACAAACACACTCACAGCTGAAGACGACAAAAATACACGCAGATAAATACTCAGGAGCTTCGTCTCAGATGTTTCTCCAAAAAGACCTCAAGAGAGATAAAAACAGGCCCAAATGAGTCACTAGTCTTCAGGTTTTGGTAGCTTTCCAACAATCAAAAATATGTTCCAAAAATGTTTGCTAACATTCCCAGTGAGTTGTGAAAATGTTATTTCTGAACAGTCAAAACGTCTAGTATTTTGAAATGTTTACAAATATACGAACATTCCATTCTATCATTTTGCAAAGATCTCGAGAATGTTACTTTTGAACGTTCCCCGAACGTTCTAAAAATGTTACATTAGACAAAAGCCCAACTAAAACGTTTCAGAAAAACATTACACGAATGATGAAATAATGTTGTTGTGCTAACATTATAAGGGACTTTTTCTCAGGAGAAACATCAGTGTAGGTCTCTGTTTGTTCTCCATTCGCTAGGCGAAACATCTGAGATGTTAACCCTCTAAGCGCCATACTTAATAAAATAGACTGTAGTTCCTAATATGGTGTAATATCTCATTTGTATTCCCTACCACTAGATGGCAGACATGTAGTACTTCGATTCTAGACCAAAATTACATCATGTTCCTATTCAAAGTGTTCGAGGAAATAGCAGAGCAAGTGAGCGATCGTGTCATTGATGCGGAAGCAGTTCAGTTCATGGCGTGCGAGTAAATTGTGAGATTTGTGAGAAAATCGCCAAATGGCTAATAAAACGTTGTACCGTGAGGATGTGTTGCAAATGTTATTCGCCGATTCTGACTCTGAAGGGGAATATTTGCCTTTTGGAAATGACGATCGGTCGTCTAATGCAAATAAGTTCAAACATCCATTCAATATCTATTATTTCCTGAATATTACTGATGAACTGATCAAAAAGTAGGCTACTGTTCACATGCGTTTTACTACTATATAGTATAATAATATAGTAATAATTTAGCACTTTCTCCTGTTTTATTGTTGGTTTCCTCTTTTCTGATCATTTGGAATGAGGATAAAAAGACAAAAAAAAACATGCAAATAAGTTCAAACATTATTTCAATATCTATTATTTCCTGAATATTATGAAATTCAAGATGCCCCCCTGATGATGTCATAATATGCAAATTAGATGAGTATATTTACACCCCACATAACTTTCGGTCATGCCCAACATTTGTCTAATTTACAGTAGATCTCTATCTTTAAGCCCTTTCAAGCCACAAGCTTTTGAAATCTTGATGTTTTTTTTTTCCAAAAAAACCTGGCGCCTAAAGGGTTAAAGAGATCTCATGTGTGTATTCCAAATTCCAGCTGCAGAGCTGAACAATGAGTTCTGATGTGTGTGTGTGTGTGTGTGTGTGTGTCATTACCTTCACATTTCTGTGTGATTTCGTTGAACTTGTGTCCAGCAGGGCATTTGCACTCAAATGAGCCCACAGTATTCACACAGTTTCCCCCCTGACAGAGTCCAGGAATGGCCTGGCACTCGTCCACATCTGCACACACACACACACACACACACACACGGAGAGAGAGAGAGGAAATGCTTTAACAACACAACACAACAGATGCACTTAAATCAGTGTGTATAATTCAAAACAGAACAACATGAGGAAATATCAGCGCTCCGGTCTCATGTCGCAACGCTTCATGTGTATTTGTGAAGCCTGAAAACAAAGCAAAGAGTTAAGACATAAACAAATCATAATCTTTAGACTGTGCTTCATTTCTGTATGACTAGTCAAATGTAAATAAATGAGTGTCATTGTTCATGTCACAGTCAAATGTTCTTCTATAACATAAATCATACTGTTTTACCTACAATAAAGCAAAAAAAACTAAAACTTAAAAAAAAGACACATACACTAGAGTTCTAAAGTTTGAGGTCAGTTTTTTTTGTTTGTTTGTTTTTGAAATAATCTCTTCTGCTCATCAAGGCTGCATTTGTTTGATCAAAAATACAGTAAAAACTGTGAAATATTATTACAATTTAAAACAACTGTTTTGTGTGTGAATGTCTGTTAAACTGTAATTTATTTCTGTGACGCAGCGCAGTATTTTCAGCATCATTACTGCAGTCTTCAGTGTCACATGATCTTCAGAAATCATTCTAATATGCTGATTTGCTGCTCAAGAAACATTTCTGATTATTATCAATGTATTAAAAACAGTCGTGCTGCCCAATATTTTTGTGGAAACCATGATTCATTTTATTTCCCAGGATTCAAATATATATAGAAAGTTCTAAAGAACAGCATTTATTTGAAATAGAAATTTTGTAACATTATAAAAGTCTTTACTGTCATTTTTGATCAATTTAATGAGTCCTTGATGAATAAAAGTGCTTTAAATCTTTTGAACAGTAATGGAGACTGCTAGTGCATTCAGACGCGTTGATCCCGTCAGTGTAGTGTAGGATAATATCTACTGTGATAGTGATACTGTACACACACCTGCATCTCACACACACACACACACACACACACACACACACACACACAGAGACAGACAGAGACAGTGAGGAGCAGGGAGACAAGTAAATAGGGAAGAAATATTAAAGGATTAGTTCACTTTCAAATTAAAATTTCCTTATAATTTACTCACCCCCATGTCATCAAAGATGTTTATGTATTTCTTTCATCAGTCGAAAAGAAATTAAGGTTTTTGATGAAAACATTCCAGGATTTTTATCCATATAGTTAGTTTCAATGGACTCCAAACGGTTGAAGGTCAGAATTACAGTTTCAGTGCAGCTTCAAACGGCTATAAACCACACCAGACGATGAATAAGGGTCTTATCTAGCCAAACCATCGCTCATTTAAAAAAAAAAAAAAACTAAAGTATATGCTTTATAAACACAAATGCTCGCCTGTTCTGTGATACGCGGTCATGACGTAATGACGTTGAAAAGGTCACGCTTGACGTAGGTGGAAGCACCGAGTCAGTGTTTACAAGTTAAACGTGCAAATACTAAGTCAAAGAGTTACAACACAACGAGTTTACAAGGTGAAACAACGATGTCGGATGATTTTGAACTTGGAGGAGAAGATGAGATGGAGCCTACGTCATGCGTGACATTTGACCGTGATGGACGCGCATCACAGAACAGGCGAGCACTTGTGTTTATAAAGCATATATTACTTTTTTTTTTTTTTTTTTTTTAAATGAGCGATGGTTTGGCTAGATAAGACCCTTATTCATCATCTGGTGTGGTTTATAGCCGTTTGAAGCTGCACTGAAACTGTAATTCTGACCTTCAACCGTTTGGAGTCCATTGAAACTAACTATACGGATAAAAATCCTGGAATGTTTTCATCAAAAACCTTAATTTCTTTTCGACTGAATAAAGAAATACATAAACATCTTGGATGACATGGGGGTGTGACAAATATCAGGAAATTTTAATTTGAAAGTGAACTAATCCTTTAAGGGACAAGATAAAAACCTGATTGATTTGAGGAGAAGTGTGAGACTGAACCGAGAGAGAGAGGAGACGAAAGCGAGACGAGCCCACGCTCACCCTCCCAGAGAGACTCAGACAGCCAGACGATAAAAGAATTTACCCAGCTGGAGGAATTACAGTCACAGCCAAACCACACACACACACACACACACACACACACCGGAGCCAGTCTGTGACAATACCGGAGATCCTCGGCACAGACCAGCAGAGACCGGCACATCCGGCCCATCTTACCCCAGCACTTCAGCTCAGATCAACAGGTGCATCACTGAGTGATTCGTTTACAGTCAGAGTGTGTGTGTGTGTGTGTGTGTATACTGAGTGCTTCACAGTGGATCTGTGTGTTTGTTCTTGATAAGTGTAGATCTTGATCAGTGTGTGTGTGTGTGTGTGTGTGTGTGTGTGTACTGAGTGCTTCACAGTGGATCTGTGTGTTTGTTCTTCATAACTGTAGATCTTGATCAGTGTGTGTGTGTGTGTGTGTTGTGGGATCGTCTGGCTCGCTGAGGCATGCGTCTATGTGTTCTGACAGTGTGTCCTTTTTTGCATGACTGCGAGCATTCCTTCATTAGAACCAAAACCAATCTGACTCAATTAGAGTAAACTGTCCGTCCATCTGTGTGTGTGTGTGTGTGTGTGTGTGTGTGTGTGTGTCTATGTCAGGGTCAGAAATGAACTTTTCCAGTAAGTGGCAATGTTTGCCCCAGGAATTGATTTCCAGGGGATTTGTCACCTTTGTAAGGGCACTTTTTATAATTAATTTATTAAATGCTTCTGTGTTGTTTTTTTGTCAAATACTTAAATTGAACCAATTATTTCAATCAATCACAGCACTGCAGACTGATACCAAAACTTTAACAGAAGCGGCATCTGACATGGCATTTATTTACAGTCTGCTCATATACAGCGGTGGCCAATATGATTATAACACTAGTATTTTCAGCAGCTAAAAAATTGTTTTAAGTCAGTTGTTTCTATCTTTTGCTGTAGTGTGTCAGTAGGAAATATCAGTTTGCATTTCCAAACGTTCATTTGGCCATTAATTGTAATAATCCAATTTTGCCTGACAATAGCCAGTGCTCCACACAGAGATCTGATCTGATCATCATCAGTCTGTCTGGAATGACATGAAGAAACAGAACAAACTGAGAAAGACTAAATCCAGAAGAACTGTGGCAACGTCTCCAAAATGCGTGTGTGTGTGTGTGTGTGTGTGTGTGTTTTTGTGACATATGAGGACACAAATTTGTATAATGACACAGGTATGACAGGTATTACAAGGAGAAGGTGATTTATGAGGACATTACCCCATGTCCCCATATTTCAAAACGCTTATAAATCATACAGAATGAGTTTTTTTGAGAAAGTAAAAATGCAGAAAGTTTCCTGTAAGGGGTAGGTTTAGGTGTAGGACGATAGAAAATACGGTTTGTACAGTATAAAAACCATTACGCCTATGGAGAGTCCCTACAATTCACAAAAACAAACGTGTGTGTGTGTGTGTATATGTGTATATACACTGCCCTCCAAAAGTCTGGAAACGCCCTAGAAAAGTGGGATTTTGGACGATATCACACTTCCAAGCTTGACCCCAAGCGCACTTCCAAGCTGTGCAAATCCTATTTGGAGAGGACACAGTCAGCTGGCATCATGTCCGTCATGGAATGGCCTCACCTGACCTCAACCCAATTGAGCTACTAGGAACTGGACCGTGATGTCCGTAAGAAGTGTCCAACCAGTGTGAATCATCTTTGGGCAATCCTTCAGGAGGCTTGGAGTAATTTATCAAGTCAATGTTTGAATAAACTGACAGCTCGGATGCCCAGATTATGCAGAGTTGTAATAGCTGCTAATGGTGGATATTTTGATGAATCGAAAAAAAAAAAATTTTCTATGTATAAACTGTTTATGTAATAAAATATGTTTTCGTAGTTTGTGTTGTCTCTTATCAGTGCAAAATTATCACAAATTAAAAAGGATTCATGCCAATATTGTCCAAAACCCCATTTTCTAGGGCGTTTCCAAACATATGGAGGGCAGTGTATTTATATGTGTGTGTGTGTGTGTGTGCGTATATGTGTACTGTATATATGTATGTTTGTGTGTGTGTGTGTGTGTCTCACCCTGGCAGGCTCCAGAGCGGTGGTTGGGAATGAATCCGCGGCGGCAGGGGTGCGGTTGTGCTGGACACTGCTCACACGGATGACCCCAGGCCCGTCCCACCGTCGCACAGCACAGTGTCTTAGTGCAGACGATTCCGGTCAGCTGACCCTGACACATCTGGTTACTGACCGACGCGAAACACGGCCCCGTCCTGTAATCTGGACACACACAGAACATGTTTAACACACTAATGCAACACTTTGTTTGCATGCTATTTCAGAAGCAAGTAGAAGTAATATTATATTTCAAGAGTAGTATTAACATGATTAAACTGATACAATGGAATGTTCCCTTAACATTAATTTTTAAAAAATGTAGTTTTTAAAACATTATAAATACTAGACATTCAGAACATAACATTTTCATAACGTTAGCAGAACATTCTTAGAACATATTTTTGCTGGTGGGGCAAATACAATATTTCAAAACCAATAAAATGTGATGATTCTCGATACCAATTATAATATTCCAATAAAACTGATATACTACAGAACATGCTGTTTTGTTTAAAAGGTTAAAAATAAATATTATTAATCATTTAAAACAAAGAATATTTAATTTATACTTATATTAGCAGTGAAATAGATAATGAAAAATGAATGATGACATGAGGAACGATCACGAGTCTCACATCGCTGATGTTCTTAGTGTTGATCAACTCACTGCTGCTTCATGTGAACACTGGGAACACCCTGCGTGAGTGTGTGTGTGTGTGTGTGTGTGTGTGTGTATGAGAGAGAGAGAGAGAGAGCGAGAGAGAGAGAGAGAGAGAGTGTGTGTGTGTGTGTGTGTGTGTGTGTGTGTATTGAGAGAGAGAGAGAGAGAGAGAGAGAGAGTGTGTGTGTGTGTGTGTGTGTGTGTGTGGTGTGTGTGTATGAGAGAGAGAGAGAGAGAGTGTGTGTGTGTGTGTGTGTGTGTGTGTGTGGGGTGTGTGTGTGTGATGTCATGTGTGTGTTTGTCTGAAGGGGACACTCCCTGCACTGCTCAACATCTGGGAGCAATAAAACTCACACTCACACACATACAAATACACACACACACTTACGTTCACACACACAAACACTCACACACAGACTCACTAACACATACACACACTCACTGGTATTCCTATCATTACGAGGACTCTCCATAGGCATAATGGTTTTTCTACTGTACAAACTGTATTTTCTATCCCCTTACCCTACACCTCAAACAAAACTATAGCTTTTCTAGATTCTCAGAAAACTTCATTCTGTGTGATTTATAAGCTTGTTTCCTCATGGGGACCAAAAAATGTCCCCACAAGGTCAAAATGTACTTGTGTTATTATACTTGTGGGGACATTTGGTCCTCACAATGTAGTGAATACCAGCACACACACAGACACACACACACACACACACACACACACACACACACTCTCTCTCTCTCTCTCATACACACACACACACACACACACACACAGACCGCATTAGCAGAGCTTGATTCATTATGGAATTCATGATCTCCTGCAGTTCATCAGCTGAATAAATCTCTGGGAATGTCTGTGTTCACTGCGCTCTCTGTGCACCTCATTCCTGCACAAATCCAATTTAACAATCATTTACAAAAATATGACTTCAGCTGAGTGTGAATCACACACACTTGACTCCATTAACTCTTTACAACCACCAGATCAGGGTCAAGTACATGGACGGCTCATAGAACATTTGATACACAATGGTAATTCAAAGTGCTATACATGAAACAAAAAAATTGTGACAAACATTTTGATAATGCATGCATGCAAACATAAAAATAGTCAGAAAAACAAATAAATTTAAAATGCATGCATCATAAGTAAAAAATAAAAGAAAACAGAAAACATTTTAAAAAGGCATGCATCCTAAGCATAAAAATAGTCATAAAAAACGTTTTAAAATGCATGCAAAACTATAAAAAAGAAAAAGAAAACATACGAGAAATGCATGCATCATAAGTATAAAAAAAGAAAGAAAACATATTAAAAAGGCATGAATCATAAGTATAAAAGTCATAAAAAGACATTTTAAAATGCATGCTTCATAACTTTAACATTTTTTAAAGAAAACATACAAGAAATGCATGCATCATAAGTATAAAAATAGTCATAAAAACAGAAAAACATTTAAAATGCATGTATCATAAGTATAAATATAGTCTTAAAAAGAACATTTTAAAACTGCATGCTTCAAAAGTACAATAAAGTTCTATGCATGTAAAAACGTTCCCCACTGTTTGATTGGACATCTACCAGAATATCTATCCATCTCAAACTCCAGTTTTAGCACAACAGTTGACTGGACAGGTGAGTGGGCGGAGCTTCACAAGGGTTTCTGAACATGTTGCTGTGAATGTGATTCTCTACACCTGTGGTTCCTCGGCTGCACACCTGTGTGAATGTCTACATACTTGATCTGATGAAGGACAGCAGACGTCTGTATAAACTTCAGACCTCATAAGCTTTCTCAACACTTCAGCCTGTTTTATATACACAAGGCTAACCCAAAATGCAACACATGCTTGTCTTTAGTTGCCCCAGTGAACATTAGAGCTGATAAACACACCCGACCCTCCTGACGCGATCGTGCCTTCTGCTCCAGCGGGGAGGACGAGGATGTGTCATTAAGGGATGTTTCCACTTGCCATTTGCACATACATATGATTTCCAACAAGACAAGCAGCAAACAAACAGAGAACGCTCTGTCCTGTTTCACAAACACTGAACTCCAGCACATCTGCAGCTAATAACATCCACAGAACATCAGAGTCCAGAAACCAGGTCCTGAACACACACACCACACACACACAAGCAGCAACAACAGAGAGAGAGAGTCACACACACACACCCACACAACTCACTACACACACACTCACAGAGACACAGAGCAGAAACCACACACACACACACTCACCACAGAGACACACACACACACATCATTCACTCACTCACTCAGAGACACACACACACACACTACACTCACTCACAGAGACACACACACACACACACACATCACTCACTCACTCATCACTCACTCACTCACTCAGAGACACACACACACACACACACACACACTCACAGACACACACTCACTCACTCACTCACTCACAGAGACACACACACACACACACACTCATTCACTCACTCACTCAGAGACACACACATACACACACACTCACTCACAGAGACACACACACACACACTCATTCACTCACTCACTCAGAGACACACAAACACACTCACTCACAGAGACACACACACACACACACACACTCATTCACTCACTCACTCAGAGGCACACACACACTCACTCACTCACTCACAGAGACACACACACACACACACACACATCACTCACTTCACTCACTCACTCAGAGACACACACACACTCACTCACAGAGACACACACACACACACACATCACTCACAATTCACTCACTCACTCAGAGACACACACACACTCACTCACTCACAGAGACACACACACACACACACACACAATTCACTCACTCACTCACTCACTCACTCACAGAGACACACACACACACTCACTCACTCACAGAGACATACACACACACTCACATTCACTCTCACTCACTCACTCAGAGACACACAACACACTCACTCACTCACTCACTCACTCAGAGACACACACACATTCACATTCACTCACTCACTCACTCACTCACTCACTCACAGACACACACATCACTCAACAGAACACACACACACACACACACACTCACTAACAGAAACACACACACACACACACACACACTCACTCACAGAAACACACACACACAAACAGGCCTCAGCCGGCTTCTAAGAGGAAACAAAATGCTGAAAGAATCGACCTTTAGAACTACAAACTCCAGTCAGAGGAGTTATTATTGATGTGTATGTCTGTGATGTTTTATAAATCATCACATGCACGTCTTTGAAGCGAACACTAGGTGCGTCTCACCTCTCTCACACTGAGCTCCAGTGAAGCCGTAGTTACACAGACAGCGGTTTGGAGCGACACATCGGCCTCCGTTCAGACAGCCGGACTCACACACCGCTGCAGAAGGAGACAGAGACACGGTTAGCGTCTGCCGCGTGTGCATCCGTATGTGTGCTGCAGGGTTACGGGAGGCTTACGCTGGCCGCAGTGAGCTCCGGAGTATCCGTTCTGACACAGACACTGCTCCTCCGCACACGTCCCGCCGTTCATGCAGCGGATGTTACAGTTCTGGACTGAAAACAAACATCAGACACGTTATTTACTACACACACACACACACACACTCAATGTTCTTGATATTTACACATATGAGAGGTTACACTACAATAAAAACATCCTGCAAGTTTCAGCACTAACGAAAATCTAAATTGTTAATTTCTACCTTTCTAAAATGTCCAGATTTGAAATCGGGAGAATAAAAACGTACAGGTATGTCTTGTCCAATCACAATGTTGGATAAAAAATGTCGTGTAAAATTCTCAAAATATAGTGAAAATGTGTCCCTGCAGCACAAAAGCAGTCATAAGTAACACAGGTATATTTGTAGCAATAGACAACAATACATTGTATGGGTCAAAATTATTGATTTTTCTTTTATGCCAAAAATCATTAGGATATTAAGATCATGTTCCATGAAGATATTTTGTAAGTTTCCAACCACAAATATATCAAAACTTAATTTTTGATTAGTAATATGCATTGCTAAGAACTTCATTTGAACAACTTTAAAGGTGATTTTCTCAATATTTAGATTTTTTTGCACCCTCAGATTCCTGATTTTCAAATAGTTGCATCTCAGACAAATATGTGACCCTGGGGCACAAAACCAGTCATAAGGGTCAATTTTTCGAAATTGAGATTTCTACATCATCTGAAAGCTGAATAAATAAGCTAAATTTGTTATGATAGGACAATATTTGGCTGAGATACAACTATTTGAAAATCTGGAATCTGAGGGTGCAAATAAATCTAAATATTGAGAAAATCACCTTTAAAGTTGTTCAAATGAAGTTCTTAGCAATGCATATTACTAATCAAAAATTAAGTTTTGATATATTTGTGGTTGGAAACTTACAAAATATCTTCATAGAACATGATCTTAATATCCTAATGATTTTTGGCATAAAAGAAAAATGTATAATTTTGACTCATACAATGTATTGTTGTCTATTGCTACAAATATAGCTGTGTTACTTATGACTGCTTTTGTGCTCCAGGGACACATACAGTTTGTTACTTTTGCTATTATTAACCCTTCACATAATGTGTAGCTAGTGTTTTACTGTCGTCACCTTTTAAGAACTTTTGGTAACACTTTAAAATAAGATTCCATTAACGTTATTTAATGCATTTACTAACATAAACAAACAACAACAATACATTTATTACAGTATTTATTAAACTTTGTTAAGATTAGTTAATGAAAATACAGTCATTCATTATTAGTTCATGTTAATTCCCTAATGTCAACAAGCACAAATTTTGATTTTAACAACGCATTAATAAATGCTGAAATTACCATTAACTAAGATTAATAAATGCTGTAGGAGCATTGTTTATTCTTAGTTCATGTTGACTAAAATAGTTAACTAATGAACTTATTAAAAGTGTTACCGAAATTTTTTAAGAGTAATATTTATATAGATATTTGATTAAGTTTATGTTTTGTGTTACAAATGCCTCGGACTCAAACATACACGGCTCTATCACAACGCTTGCCATCTCGAGTAACGAAACACGTGACATGCTGTAAAGGTGGGCGTGGCTACAGTGTGATGAAGTTAGCCAATCACAGTAGTCAGTGTCGGGGAAAGTTACTTTTAAAAGTAATGCATTACAATATTGCGTTACTCCATAAAAAAGGTAATTGTGTTACTTTTTATAGATTATGTTATTTTGCGTTACTTTTTGTCACCTGGGCTGGGCTTGCTTATTTGTTTTTAATAACAAAAAACCCAAAAGTTACATTTCTGTCAGGACCACTATCGTCAAAATGATAGATACTTAGCATAAAGTTTGGTTTGGCGGTATGGTTCTGTTCTGTGCAAAAACTCCCTGCCCATCCATACAGCCCGTCATGAATGAGCAGGGAGAGCAGCAATAATAATAACCCCCTCGAGGGTTAACAGAACAGAACAAAGCAGATATCATTAATGTACTTAATGAAATTTAAGTGTATAATTATTCAACAAAAGAGACTGATTTAGCAAGGAATATCAGAAAGCCAAGTCCTGACTGCGAAAGGAGGAGTTGGGGATGGAGGAGGGTGATTTGCTCCTGAGCAAGCAGGAAAAGCTGCTGATTAATACTGAATAGAGCTTATATAGGAATGCCGCGATATGTGTCGTATTCCTATAGGTAGATGTGATCAGCTGAGAATCAGCTGATGCAAGCTTGACTCACGTGACCTGCCAGAACTAACGCGAACGCTCAATTTTTGGCAATTGAAAAGGCCCTTTCACACCAAAAGAGAAATTAATAAGCCTTAACCAGAGGCGTTTCCTCCTGGTTTCTCTCAACACGGGGACAAGAGAGCTGACAGTCAATAAATGGGAAAATAAAGTAACCTGCATTGCTTATTTTAAATAGTAACTCCGATATGTTCTTATAAATTTCAAAAGTAATGCATTACTTTACTAGTAATCTGATTGCATAGCTTGCGTCAGCAGGAAACACACATTGAAATTGAGTGTGTTTACAGAGACATTTTTACAAATATTGGACCTTTTTTGGTGCAAAAAACCTAGAGAAACATAATATGAAAATCTGAAAATGCATTCCATGACCCCTTTAATATCAAGGCAATTACAGACCAACACAAACCCTAGAGCAAAATGCACAAAAACATTATTATTGTGTGCATGAATCATTGTTCCTGTTGTGGACGCCCACAAAGGGAGGCTTGAGCTCACATCTGGGGACGAATGTGTCCCCTAACTACAGCACACACACGCACACACACACACACGATCGTCTCCTCCCCGTGGAGCTGCAGCAGTGATCCAGTGAGGAGCTGGAGCTGCGGGTGAGGCTTGTTGACTGTGGACGGACTCCAAATCATACACACCCATCCAGACATATTCACAATATTCATAATATTCGTTATTCACAACCACAAGCATCTGAGACGATCCGAGACACTAAACCATTATTTTCAACACCCTAAACAGATGACCATCTTTCATCGTCTTTCGTGTTAAGATGCCAAACCATATTCGGTAAAAAATCTTGCGAGATTTACATTTGCTGCAATCGGCCGGGTCGTTATTTGTCCATTTTGAGATCATTTGCAGATAGCTGCATCCTACTGACTGACATAAGTGCATCATTCTGCTCCAAAAAAAAGTCATGCATTGACTTCAAATATTCTTATGAAAAAAATTATGAAAATGTTTATGAAAAATTATGAAAATGTTTATGAAAAATTATGAAAATGTTTATGAAATTAATGAAAAAAAATGTTAAATTCAGATCTAAATTCAGACAGCAAATCTTATTTGCTGTCATTAAGGCAAGTTTATTTACATATCACATTTAATATGCAATGGTAATTTAAAGTGCTATAAATAAATACAAATATTAAAATATAGTCATAAAAAAGAACACTTTATAAAAATGCTGGCATCATAAGCATAAAATTAATCAAAGAAAAAAAAATATTTTTAATAAATCCACGCATCTTATGATTAAAAATAGTTCTAAAAGAAAACATAAAAAAATGCATGCAGCGCAAGCATAAAAACAGTCATAAAAAATAAAACATTTTTAAAAATGCATGCATGATAACTATAATAAAGTATAATAACGTTTAAGCCTTTTAATGCATGTATTAAATGCAAGATATGGTTAATTACACAAGACATAAAAAACAAATATGAAAAATGTATCAATTAATTAAAATTAATTGAATTAATAAATTAAATTATGACATGTATATATAACATCTGCCATTCATCAGCCATTAAACCCTGTATCTGCTGCTTATAGAATCAAGATTAACATCTATAACACACAACCATCAAACATGTCAGAAACTAAAGCTTGCTTGGATTGATCAAAACACTAAGCAAACAGGAAATAGAACAAGACGGTCATGTGACGTTCATCTCCTCTCTGACTCCACCTGTGTGATGGATTGAATTACCTGATTTGGATCCACAGGTGGGAGCGATCTGGCCGCTCGGACAGGTGCACATGTTGGGTCTGGAGCAGAAGCCGTCTCCGCAGGGGCTGCGACAAATCGCTGAGAACAGCAAAAACAATGATTGACGACATCTATTGATCGCTTGACCTTCACAGACGTCAATAAACATGCAGGTACAGGTGATATTCTGACCGTTCTACACATCTCTTGTGCTTTGTTGTTTCTTATACGCACACTAACATGTTTACATCCATCCCTGAAAACCTGCAGATTCAGTCTCCAGGTCTTTCCATGAGACAGACTTGCAGTTCATCGAGGCACATGCCAGCTGTCTTATTCAGGAAATATCGGCTTAATCGGATTAATGCCATTACACGATGCACATATAACTGGAATGCATCCAAACTCTGATTATTAACCGGAATGTTCTTGTTAAGTGCGGTCAGCGAGAGGTCAGGAGGTCAGAGAGACTCCATTGTGACCGAGATCCATTAGCACGCCTGACCTTCACATGTAAACAACATCACCCCACCCACCGCGCCTGAGAGACGGCTAGAGTCACACAACACAAGCACAGCCTTCCTGAGCGCTGCCAATCTATTCATTAACAGGACGAGAGCGAAAAACAATGATCCGGCGCCGAGCTCGCAGAACCCCGCCCTCCTCTGTGAACCACTGCGTTACTGATATCTGGAGCAGAACACCGCAAACAGGAAGCTGAGGAGGACTTACGGACGATGCACTGGTTCCCTCCGGTCAAGGTCTTCCATCCGGGACAGCAGTACGCATGATGACGGGATCCACACACATTCGGCCTGCGGGAACAGTTCAGCAGAACTTAACCGAGCAAGGGGTCAAAATCAAATTTAAACCTTATGTGTGAATTTTCAGCAACTAAAAATGGTTTTAAGTCAGTTATTTCTATCATTTGCTGTAGTGTGTCAGTAGGAAATATCAGTTTGCATTTCCAAACATTCATTTTGCCATTAATTGGGTAAATACTGTTCCATCATTAATGAATAACTACACAAGAACAGCAATATTAGCACTCTAGTAACTAAGAAGAAACTCTGATTAATGAATTAGTAAGTAATAGTGCTTAGTCAAATGTTGTAGTTCACTATTAGCTGAACTTTTTCATACCTTCCTACTGTATACAGGTTCGTAATTAATATGAATAATACATAATGTATAATTAATTCTAAACTAAAGGTCATGGTAACCCACTAGTAATGAGTAATGAAGGAATTACTCATTATTTGTATCAGTTTCTAAAGTGAAGATCATGATAACTCCCTAGAAATGACTGAAGTCATTGTAAACTTTTGAGGTTTTTGTAAGGTTTTGGTTAGTAATTAATTTTGCTAGATTTGGTAACATTTAAATCATTACTAGTGGATTACCGTGATCTTCACTTTAGGATCCAAATAATTAGTCATTTCTTCAGAAGGATGTAATAACACACGAGTCATTACTATCCAAAACCTTACGTATATTCAAAAGCTTACAATGACGTCAGGCAATATTAGGGAGTTATGATGATTTTCACTTTCACAGTCATTACTAGTGGGTTACCATGATCTTCATTTTAGAATTAATTATACATTATGCATAATTCACATTAATTATGAACCTGTATACAGTAGTTCATAGTAGTTCTCCAGGATATATATAAACAAATAGTAGTTATTGATTAGCTAATAGTGAACTACCAGTTTTAACTGAGTTTCTTGTTAGTTACTACAATGTTAATAGTGCATTAGTCACTTGTTCCTGTAGAGTTATTCATTAACATACGATCAGTATTCTAAAGTGTTACCATTAATGGTAATAATCCAGTGATATTTTTGTCTGATCTGATCATCATCAGTCTGTCTGGAGTCACATGAAGAAACAGAACAAACTGAGACTAAATCCAGAAGAACTGTGTCTCAAGACGCTTCAAGAAACCTCCTGCAAAGCTCCTGAGAAACTCTGCTCACACACACACACACACACACACACAACACACACACACACACACACTCGCTTCAAGAAACCTCCTGCAAAGCTCCTGAGAAACTATGCTCACACACACACACACACACACACTCGCTTCAAGAAACCTCCTGCAAAGCTCCTGAGAAACTCGGGCCCTCACACAAAACCACACAACTTGGTTACAAGAAATAAAGAAAACTATTTGACAACACAACACAATGCCTAAAACCTTAAAGTACGTACTTTAAAGGTTTTAGGCATGTGTGTTGTGTTGTTTGTTTTTTACAATTTTAACTTTGCCAAATTTTTGAGCATTTTGTGTTTGGGTTTTGTCCCGAGTTTCTCAGGAGCTTTGCAGGAGGTTTCTTGAAGCGAGTGTGTGTGTGTGTGTGTGTGTGTGTGTGTGTGTGTGGGGGAGCAGATTTCTCAGGAGCTTTGCAGGAGGTTTCTTGAAGCGAGTGTGTGTGTGTGTGTGTGTGTGTGTGAGCAGAGTTTCTCAGGAGCTTTGCAGGAGGTTTCTTGAAGCGAGTGTGTGTGTGTGTGTGTGTGTGTGTGTGTGTGTGTGTGTGAGCAGTTTCTCAGGAGCTTTGCAGGAGGTTTCTTGAAGCGAGTGTGTGTGTGTGTGTGTGTGTGTGTGTGTGAGCAGAGTTTCTCAGGAGCTTTGCAGGAGGTTTCTAGAAGCAAGTGTGTGTGTGTGTGTGGTGTGTGTGTGTGTGTGTGTGGTGTGTGTGGTGTGGGGGGCAGAGTTTCTCAGGAGCTTTGCAGGAGGTTTCTTGAAGCGAGTGTGTGTGTGTGTGTTGTGTGTGTGTGTGAGCAGAGTTTCTCAGGAGCTTTGCAGGAGGTTTCTAGAAGCGAGTGAGTGTTGTGTTTGTGTGTGTGTGTTGTGTGTGTGTGTGTAGAGAAGTTTCTCAGGAGCTTTGCAGGAGGTTTCTTGAAGCGAGTGTGTGTTGTTGTTGTGTGTGAGCAGAGTTTCTCAGGAGCTTTGCAGGAGGTTTCTGAAGCGAGTGTGTGTGTGTGTGTGTGTGTGTGTGAGCAGAGTTTCTCAGAGCTTTGCAGAGGTTTTGAAGCGAGTGTGTGTGTGTGTGTGTGTGTGTGTGTGTGGTGTGTGTGTGTGTGGGAGCAGAGTTTCTCAGGAGCTTTGCAGGAGGTTTCTGAAGCGGTGTGTGTGTGTGTGGTGTGTGTGGGGGGAGCAGAGTTTCTCAGGAGCTTTGCAGGAGGTTTCTTGAAGCGTCTTGAGACACAGTTCTTCTGATTTAGTCTCAGTTTGTTCTGTTTCTTCATGTGACTCCAGACAGACTGATGATGATCAGATCACATCTCACTGGATTATTACAATTAATGGCTAAATGAATGTTTGGAAATGTAAACTAATATTTCCTACTGACACACTACAGCAAAAGATACAAATAACTGACTTAAAACCATTTTTAGCTGCTGAAAATACTAGTGTTATAATCATTTGGTCTCCACTGTAGAATAAAATTAACATGTTAAGAACATGGGAATAGAAAGGAACACACACTGTAACAAATGATTTTTTGAAGTTGTAAATAAAATATTACTAGAATATGTTGTACAAGAAAATACTATAACAGTCTTTCTACAGGTAAAATTTCACATCTTACAGATTGCATGGCTTTAAAACCTTGAAACTTCACACTTTTAAAATGTTATTGTTAAATTCTTCAAACTTACAGCTTGTTAAACTATATTTTAAATATTAAGACTAATCTTTCTCAAGCCAACATCAAAGTTTGTCCACAATCTAGGCTAGTTTGTGAAATTTACTAGCAATTTCTGAAAGTTGTTTCACTAAGAAATGTTTTTCAGTGCAGGAATAAATTAAGAAAAGTGCACAAACAAAATAATTGATAAAATGAACATAGGAACAGGGATAGGAAATGTAATTCCCATTTTATTTTTATTTAAATTTTTCCTGTTTGTTTTTAATGTTTATGCTCTTTTCTATATTTTTTGATGTTGGTTTGGTTTGTACAGAAGCCTGTTTCTGCCACCTAACAAAAAAATTAAAAAGGATATTGCGATTTTTTTGTCTCACAATTCTGAATTTATATCTCAAAATTCAAACATTTTTCTCACAATTCTGAATTGTGCGACATAAACTCTAGAAAGTCCAAATTTCGAGATATAAAAAAGTCAGAATTGTGAGATAAAAAGTCAAATTACCTCTTAATTTTTTTAATTCTGTGGCAGAAGCAAAAAAAATTAAGAAAAAATATTGAATTCTGAGGGAAAAAATGTCATAATTCAGAAATATATACTTAAAATTGTGTTCAAAACACCAGATTTCTGAGTTTATATATCACAGTTCTGACTTTTTCTCATAATTGTGAGAAAAAAAGTTTAAATTGTGAGATAAAAAGTTAAATTTCCTTTCATTTTTCAATTCTGTGGCATAAACAAACAAAAAAATATAATAATAACTGAATTCTGAGAGAGAGAAAAATCAGAATTGAGAAATATAAACTTAAAATTGTGTTAAAAACACCAGATTTCTGACTTTTTTCTCATAATTGTGAGATAAAAAGTTAAATTTCCTCTTTCATTTTTCAATTATGTGGCATAAAAAAAAAAATATATAATAATAACTGAATTCTGAGAGAGAAAAAAATCAGAATTGAGAAATATATACTTAAAATTGTGTTAAAAACACCAGATTTCTGACTTTTTCTCATAATTGTGAGATAAAAAGTTTAAATTGTGAGATAAAAAGTTAAATTTCCTCTTTCATTTTTCAATTCTGTGGCATAAACAAAAAAAATTATAATAATAACTTAATTCTGAGAGAGAAAAAAATCAGAATTGAGAAATATATACTTAAAATTGTGTTAAAAACACCAGATTTCTGAGTTTATATCTCACAGTTCTGACTTTTTCTCATAATTGTGAGATAAAAAGTTAAATTTCCTCTTTCATTTTTCAATTCTGTGGCATAAACAAAAAAAATTATAATAATAACTGAATTCTGAGAGAGAAAAAAATCAGAATTGAGAAATATATACTTAAAATTGTGTTAAAAACACCAGATTTCTGACTTTTTCTCATAATTGTGAGATTTTAAAAATCACAGTTACCTCAGGTTCCTTGACTTTTGTGCACATCTTAGGTTTTTTCCTATAATTTAATGTTTGATTACCGTGTTTTATTAGGATCATCTAAATGAACACAAACACTTGGAGATGTTGCAAAACAAACACTCAACAGACCAAAGAAAACAGCACTTCCATGAACCCTAAACTGTCATTAATGTTATGAAGCTAACGCTAGTTAACGGATTCTGGAGCGCGGGAACCCGGGTTCCCACAGCGTCCCTAACGGCTGTTAATGACAGTTTTACCACGGTGTTTAGAGTAAATGTTGCGGTTCTTCAGTGATGGAGAGAGTCGTTACCCCTTCAGCACGTCCTGCCCGCCGCCGCGTCGCTTCGATCGGTTCGCTCTCGGTTGCTCCGCGGCTCTGTCTCCGCCTGCGTCGAGCGTCTGCGCGGCTCTGTCTGCGCCTGCGTCGAGCGTCTGCGCTGATACACACAGCGACGCGAGCGCTGAGATTCCCGCCGCGAGCACGAGCAGCCGCCTCATTCTGCGCGCGCTCCCGCTGCAAGACCAACAGCTCGCATTAATAACAAAACTGACAAAAACACAAACCTAGCGAACAAGAAACTAGCGTTGTGTGCGTCAGTCATGCGCGTTTATGGAAAGTAAACAAGAAGACGACAGCAGAGAAACTTTGTGAGCAGAGGATGAAATAAAACTGAGGTAAAATAAAACTGAGGGAAAGAAAGTTTCTGTACCTCCAGCAGATGATGAAGAAGATGAAGATGAAGTCTCCTCCAGTAAGTCTGCACTAGTAAAGACTGTAAAGTGCCTGGTTAAAGTTGTCAGGGTGAGAAAAGAGCGTAAAGCGGTTCAGAGGTGCAACACAAAGCGCAGCGGCTGCGTTACTGCATCAGCGCTCATTCCGCTGCGCCACTCAAATCTCATCCAAACACTCGCTCCCCTCGGATCTCGCGAGAATTCAGGCGGCGAGATTAACGCTCTTATCCACAGGGAATATGAAGAAATCAATCAGCATGAGGAGATAATCACCATATTCAAGAACATAGACATCACCATATTATAACTTTCAGATGTTCACATCTTTAACTCTAGCACTCTCTATTCTAATTATATTCTTTTAAAAAAAAACTAACACTAGCTTCTCTTCTTTTTTGTATTCTATCTATTTGTTTTCTTTTTATTTATTATACAATTAACAAAAAGCAGAGAGGGCCTCTAACACTAGCTTGCTCTATTCTTTTTCTATTCTGTCCGTTTTTATTTATTATTTAATAAATAAATAATTTTAAAAAACTTGCACCATGTACTTGCTTCCCTTATGCAAATTAACCATGGATTTACAATACTAATTAAACCAAAAAAATCATGGTTACTGCAATTATGCAAATTAACCATGAATTTACAATACTAATTAAACCAAAAAAATCATGGTTACTGCAATTATGCAAATTAACCATAAATTTACAATACTAATTAAACAAAAAAAATCATGGTTACTGCAATTATGCAAATTAGCCATGGATTTACAATACTAATTAAACCAAAAAAATCATGGTTACTGCAATTATGCAAATTAACCATGAATTTACAATACTAATTAAACCAAAAAAATCATGGTTACTGCAATTATGCAAATTAACCATGGATTTACAATACTAATTAAACCAAAAAAATCATGATTACTGCAATTATGCAAATTAACCATGGATTTACAATACTAATTAAACAAAAAAAATCATGGTTACTGCAATTATGCAAATTAACCATGGATTTACAATACTAATTAAACAAAAAAAATCATGGTTACTGCAATTATGCAAATTAACCATGGATTTACAATACTAATTAAACAAAAAAAAATCATGGTTACTGTAATTATGCAAATTAACCATGGATTTACAATACTAATTAAACAAAAAAAATCATGGTTACTGCAATTATGCAAATTAACCATGGATTTACAATACTAATTAAACCAAATATATCATGATTACTGCAATTATGCAAATTAACCATGGATTTACAATACTAATTAAACCAAAAAATATCATGGTTACTGTAATTATGCAAATTAACCATGGATTTACAATACTAATTAAACCAAAAAAATCATGGTTACTGTAATTATGCAAATTAACCATGGATTTACAATACTAATTAAACAAAAAAATCATGGTTACTGTAATTATGCAAATTAACCATGGATTTACAATACTAATTAAACAAAAATATCATGGTTACTGCAATTATGCAAATTAACCATGGATTTACAATACTAATTAAACCAAAAAAAAATCATGGTTACTGCAATTATGCAAATTAACCATGAATTTACAATACTAATTAAACCAAAAAAATCATGGTTACTGCAATTATGCAAATTAACCATGGATTTACAATACTAATTAAACAAAAAAAATCATGGTTACTGCAATTATGCAAATTAACCATGGATTTACAACACTAATTAAACAAAAAAAGTCATGGTTACTGCAATTATGCAAATTAACCATGGATTTACAATACTAATTAAACCAAAAAAATCATGGTTACTGCAATTATGCAAATTAACCATGAATTTACAATACTAATTAAACAAAAAAAATATATCATAGTTACTGCAATTATGCAAATTAACCATGAATTTACAATACTAATTAAACCAAATATATCATAGTTACTGCAATTATGCAAATTAACCATGGATTTACAATACTAATTAAACCAAATATATCATGGTTACTGCAATTATGCAAATTAACCATGGATTTACAATACTAATTAAACAAAAAAAATCATGGTTACTGCAATTATGCAAATTAACCATGGATTTACAATACTAATTAAACCAAAAAAATCATGATTACTGCAATTATGCAAATTAACCATGGATTTACAATACTAATTAAACCAAAAAAGTCATGGTTACTGCAATTATGCAAATTAACCATGGATTTACAATACTAATTAAACAAAAAAAATATATCATAGTTACTGCAATTATGCAAATTAACCATGAATTTACAATACTAATTAAACCAAAAAAATCATGATTACTGCAATTATGCAAATTAACCATGGATTTACAATACTAATTAAACCAAATATATCATGGTTACTGCAATTATGCAAATTAACCATGGATTTACAATACTAATTAAACCAAATATATCATGGTTACTGCAATTATGCAAATTAACCATGGATTTACAATACTAATTAAACAAAAAAAATCATGGTTACTGCAATTATGCAAATTAACCATGGATTTACAATACTAATTAAACCAAAAAAATCATGATTACTGCAATTATGCAAATTAACCATGGATTTACAATACTAATTAAACCAAAAAAGTCATGGTTACTGCAATTATGCAAATTAACCATGAATTTACAATACTAATTAAACAAAAAAAATATATCATAGTTACTGCAATTATGCAAATTAACCATGAATTTACAATACTAATTAAACCAAAAAAATCATGATTACTGCAATTATGCAAATTAACCATGGATTTACAATACTAATTAAACCAAATATATCATGGTTACTGCAATTATGCAAATTAACCATGGATTTACAATACTAATTAAACAAAAAAAATCATGGTTACTGCAATTATGCAAATTAACCATGGATTTACAATACTAATTAAACCAAAAAAATCATGATTACTGCAATTATGCAAATTAACCATGGATTTACAATACTAATTAAACCAAAAAAGTCATGGTTACTGCAATTATGCAAATTAACCATGGATTTACAATACTAATTAAACAAAAAAGTCATGGTTACTGCAATTATGCAAATTAACCATGAATTTACAATACTAATTAAACAAAAAAAATATATCATAGTTACTGCAATTATGCAAATTAACCATGAATTTACAATACTAATTAAACCAAAAAAATCATGGTTACTGCAATTATGCAAATTAACCATGGATTTACAATACTAATTAAACCAAAACAAAATCATGGTTACTGCAATTATGCAAATTAACCATGGATTTACAATACTAATTAAACAAAAAAAATCATGGTTACTGCAATTATGCAAATTAACCATGGATTTACAATACTAATTAAACCAAAAAAATCATGATTACTGCAATTATGCAAATTAACCATGGATTTACAATACTAATTAAACCAAAAAAGTCATGGTTACTGCAATTATGCAAATTAACCATGGATTTACAATACTAATTAAACAAAAAAGTCATGGTTACTGCAATTATGCAAATTAACCATGAATTTACAATACTAATTAAACAAAAAAAATATATCATAGTTACTGCAATTATGCAAATTAACCATGAATTTACAATACTAATTAAACCAAAAAAATCATGGTTACTGCAATTATGCAAATTAACCATGGATTTACAATACTAATTAAACCAAAACAAAATCATGGTTACTGCAATTATGCAAATTAACCATGGATTTACAATACTAATTAAACAAAAAAAATCATGGTTACTGCAATTATGCAAATTAACCATGAATTTACAATACTAATAAAAAAAAAAATCATAGTTACTGCAATTATGCAAATTAACCATGGATTTACAATACTAATTAAACCAAAAAAATCATGGTTACTGCAATTATGCAAATTAACCATGGATTTACAATACTAATTAAACCTAAAAAATCATGGTTACTGCAATTATGCAAATTAACCATGGATTTACAATACTAATTAAACAAAAAAATCATGGTTACTGCAATTATGCAAATTAACCATGAATTTACAATACTAATTAAACAAAAAAAATCATGATTACTGCAATTATGCAAATTAACCATGGATTTACAATACTAATTAAACAAAAAAAATCATGGTTACTGCAATTATGCAAATTAACCATGAATTTACAATACTAATTAAACAAAAAAAATCATGGTTACTGCAATTATGCAAATTAACCATGGATTTACAATACTAATTAAACAAAAAAAATCATGGTTACTGCAATTATGCAAATTAACCATGAATTTACAATACTAATTAAACAAAAAAAATCATGGTTACTGCAATTATGCAAATTAACCATGAATTTACAATACTAATTAAACAAAAAAAATCATGGTTACTGCAATTATGCAAATTAACCATGAATTTACAATACTAATTAAACCAAAAATATATCATAGTTACTGCAATTATGCAAATTAACCATGGATTTACAATACTAATTAAACAAAAAAAATCATGGTTACTGCAATTATGCAAATTAGCCATGGATTTACAATACTAATTAAACAAAAAAAAATCATGGTTACTGCAATTATGCAAATTAGCCATGGTTTTGCTACACTAACCACAGTTTAACCATGGTATTTTATTTGTGGTTATACAAATGATAATCAATACGCCAAAAAAAACATGGTTACTACACTTTTACTACAAAAACCATGCTTAATATTCATAAGTGTTAAGCTAACTGACACTTGTTATAGCACTTATATATTATTGCTCTCTCGTTAGTCGCTTTGGATAAAAGCGTCTGCTAAATGACTAAATGTAGATGAAATACCGTATAAATACCATGGTAATCATTCGAGCGCTGATCTAATAACATGGTACGTTCACAAAAACCTTAAAAGCTCTTTTTTTAGTTTGTCTAACTTTGACTCTCGCTCGGGAGCGCGCCGCATCATCTCTTGCCCGCGTTCCCAGTCACGTTTGGCGCGGGGGCGCGCACGCTGGCAGCACCTTGACTCTTGTAATGAGAACACGAACAATGCACAATGAAAGAGGAGGCTCATGGGAAACAATTTATGACTTTTACCCTCCAGACCTGCTGCACAATACACAACTCATACCTCTGGAGAAGCATGTGGTCTCGCTTTTACAAAACACAGACTTTTGGAGCTAATACCATGTGTTGGGAAGGTTACTTTGGAAATGTAATAGTTTACAGATTACAAGTTACCCTATTTAAAATGTAATGTAATATAACTGATACATTTCTAATGAATGTTTTCAACTGTTAATCATTGAAACACAGGCAGGTGAATCTTACAGAGCTCAACACTGATTACTCATCCTTCATCACTTTAATTAAGATCATAATCATTTCATCTTAAAGCACAGCCACCACAAAATCAGACTTTAACACCTTTTTGTACTTTGAGATCATTCTGAGGTTAAATACTGATTTAAAATCATAACCAGATATAGTTATGATATCAAATCTTTGCATAGGAAACACTGGCATCTAACAATGCTTTGGAAAAAAAACAGTTAGTCTTAAAAAATAAAGCATATACATAAACCCAAATAGGAAATAAAACAGTTGTATGTGTCGTATTCTGTGTCCCAAACTCCTGAAACATTGGTGTGTCATATTTCATAACAGTCAATGCAATTTAGAAAAGAAATCAATCAAATCTATATGTGACCCTGGACCACAAAACCAGTCATAATGGTCATCTGAAAGCTGAATAAATAATCTCTCCATTGATGTATGGTTTGTTATGATAGGACAATATTTGAAAATCTGGAATCTGAGGGTGCAAAAAAATCTAAATATTGAGAAAATCACCTTTAAAGTTGTTCAAATGAAGTTCTTAGCAATGCATATTACTAATCAAAAATTAAGTTTTGATATATTTACAGTAGGAAATTTACAAAATATCTTCATGGAACATGATCTTAATATCCTAATGATTTTTGGCATAATAGAAAAATGGATAATTTTGATCCATACAATGTATTGTTGACTATTGCTACAAATATACCTGTGTTACTTATGACTGCTTTTGTGCTCCAGGGACACATATGTGTGTGAAAATATTCAGATGTAACCCCTTTGTAACATTTTCATAAGTAACTAATTTAATGACATTTTTCTCAGTAACTAACAGAATGCAGTTACATTAATTAAATGACGTAATTCCGTTACATGTAACTAGTTACTCCACAACACTGGGTACATATCAAATAATACCACGCTACATCACTGCACAAATGCTTCAGTAAGGGAAAGAAGTCGGTTTATTATGTTACTGAACACAGAATGAGCTGTTGCATCCTGGGTGTTTGCGTCTGCGGTCAGAGGAGGGGAGCGTCCCGTCTGCATCTCCAGCCTGAGACTGATGCAGGAACAATGGCACACGGTGGGTGGAGAACCCCGAGCCGCACCCTCCTCTCTCTGGACCGGACCGAAGCTCTGCATCAGAAGTCTAATCATCCGTAAGGAATGCAGACTGAAGTCAACATGAAACTAAAGCCATTTACTTTCTTAAAGGGATAGTTCACTTTGAAATTAAAATGTGGTATCTATCAGCTTACCCCAAGGGCATCCAAGATGTAGGTGTCTTTTTTTCTTCAGTAGATCCAATTTTGATGTTTTTAGGTCAAACCGTTCTAGTCTGTCAGTCATATAATGGCAGGTATAGGTCACTGTCTCTATAAGAGGGAAAAAGAACATGCACAGAGAAATCCAAATTAAACAATTCCCCATCGTAACTACACATTGATGGCCTAAGACACGAAACGAGCGGTTTGTGTGAGAAAACGAACAGTATTTATATCGTTTTTTACCTCTTGTACACAACCATGTCCAAGTGATCTGAGTGCGCACACGCATCCGGTGTGTGACGTGTGTGTGCGCGCGCTCTGGCTCACGCTGCATTCACACGGGGTGTCAGCGTCAACGCTTGACGGAGGGCGTGTCTGAAGCGTGGTGCTGACGCGCCGTCATAGTTACAACAACCAATCACATACTTCTCTGGTGTTGCATGAACGGGATTGGGTATTTGCATGAGGCGATCTGATTGACTGACGCCTCCGTTGGCGCTTGAAAAGTTGCGTCAGCACTACGCTTCAGACGCGCCCTCAGTCAAGCGTCAACACCCCGTGTGAATGCAGCGTGAGCCAGAGCGCACACACACACACACACGTCACACACCGGATGTGTGTGTGCACTCAGATCACTTGGACATGGTTGTGTACAAGAGGTAAAAAACAATATAAATACTGTTCGTTTTCTCACACCAACCGCTCGTTTCGTGTCTTAGGCCATCAATGTGTAGTTACGATGGGGAATTGTTTAATTTGGATTTCTCTGTGCATGTTCTTTTTCCCTCTTATAGAGACAGTGACCTATACCTGCCATTATATGACTGACAGACTAGAACGGTTTGACCTAAAAACATCAAAATTGGATCTACTGAAGAAAAAAAGACACCTACATCTTGGATGCCCTTGGGGTAAGCTGATAGATACCACATTTTAATTTCAAAGTGAACTATCCCTTTAAGACATGCTCTTGATCTCATCAGTGTGTTCTGAACAAATCTTTCTCTTCATCTAATGCATTCACTCGTTCATCCGTTCCAGCTGATGCTTGATCACACTTTTCATCCCACTGACCTCCATTCATACGCATCGCAAATTTAATACATTTCATGCACTCAAAAGACCCGCGATCTCGTATCATGTGAATATTCTTGTGTGACTAATAGAAGAAAAATACATCACAACCTCTTAGCTGAATTTAAAAAATAATAATAATTTACAGCAGCAGGTTTGTGGCATTACAGAAATGCAAAGTGGAGTTGATTATATATTCGTACATTTATGCATTTTGCAGAGAGACTTACATTGCATTAAACATACTCTTTTTTTCTCATACATTCCTTTAGAATCGAACCAATGATGGCATTGCTTTTTTTTACTGTTTGAGCTACAGAAATGTGTATTTTGTATTTATTAGTACCTACTATATGTTGATTTTTTGTATTTTGGCATCATCATCGCATATCAAAACCATTGCCATCTCTGAATAAATTATGCATGCTTAACTGATAATTATTATTGTTAACTGAAACTAAAAATAATACTATTATTTTTTTTAATCAATTAAAATAAATCTGAAATTGCAATAAAATATAACTATTAGATTAAAAAAAAACTTAAGTAAATAAAAATAACTGAAAAGTCGAAACACTAAACTGGAAATAAATCTAAAAAACTAAATCTAAAATAAAAATGACAAGCACAAAAAATAACTACAAATTTTACACATTAAATACAAATTTAAAATGTCTAAGTAAAAGGTTGAAATTATTAATAAAAATTATAATCATCAAAATAATGCCACTGCTTTACTTATCAACCACCTTCATACAGAGACGCTTTCTGGTGAAAATAAAGTCTCGATCTATGAATTTTTCACACTGAATCTTGTGTATCACTTGTAAATATAAACAGGGTTTAAATGGCTTGCGGGCGGCGCTGGGTTTATATCATAACGTCATTGTTCAGAAGACGGCCGTGTGTCTCTGGGTCCCATCGACTGACAAAGTTCTGCTCATTCTTCTGTTTACTTTCTCTAAGGCTCTGCGCTATGGCTTAAACAGATGCTCCAATATACTGACCTACTTTTGAGGAATTCAGTCCTCTCTCTCACTGCACGTGACCCAATAACTGCATCCCATTCCTGTTCCTGTTCCCGGCCTCGTGCGGATCGCAGACGGATGGAGGGACGGGCGGGGGAGCGTGTGCCTGTGCGAAAGCGTCTTACTCAAACTTTCTCACACTGTTTATTTGCTTTGGCTCAGGAGCGACTGTGTCTCCTTTCATTTCCCGTGGTCTTGGACTCCAGGAATCGAGCGCAGACGATCAGCGATACGGGAGGAGTATCTGAAATCTCACAGAATCAATCATTATTAATCACTTCTAGATTGCTTTGATATCTCAGAGCGTTCAGGTTCATGTGCGTCGGCAGACCTGAGATTTTAACTGGGTTTTTGCCTCTGAAACTGCAGAAGTTGCTTCTCGTGCTGTTGTCAGGTGTCGAGGCATTTAAGGTTCTATGAGGAACCTTTAACATTCATGGGACCTTTCCATTGCACCAAAAGGTTCTTCAGAATATTCAGAGTTTGTTGCACTAAGACAAATGGTTCTTCTAAGGTGTCACTGCAAAAAACAGCTTTTGGAACAGTTATTTTTAAAAGTGGAGAATGTTTCCACTGCATAAAAGGTTCTTTAGATTATTGAAATGTTCTTCAAACTAAGAAAAAGTGGTTCTTTCAAGAACTGAGCACTGAAAGGTTCTTTGAGGAACCAAAAATGGTTCTATCGCTGCAAAAAGCCACTTTTGGAACCGTTATTTTTTAACGTTTCCATTGCACAAACCATTATGAAGATGTTGTTCTCACCAATAAAAATGGTTCTTTTAAGAACTGTTCACTGAAAGGTTCTTTGAGGAACCAAAAATGGTTCTTTAAGGTATCACTGCGAAAACCAGCGTTTGGAACCTTTATTTTTAAAAGTGGAGAATGTTTTCATTGCACAAAAGGTGCAAAAAGGTTTTTTAGATTATTGAAATGTTCTTCAAACTAAGAAAAATGGTTCTTTTAAGAACTGTTCACTGAAAGGTTCTTTGCAGAACCAAAAATGGTTCTTCTATGGCATCGCTGCAAAAAAGCCATTTTTGGAACCGTTATTCCGTTTCCATTGCACAAACCATTATGAAGATGTTGTTCTCACCTATAAAAATGGTTATTTTAGGGACTGTTCACTTAAAGGTTCTTTGCTGAACCAAAAATGGTTCTATTGCTGCAAAAAGCCACTTTTGGAACCTTTATTTTTTAATGTTTCCATTGCACAAACCATTATGAAGATGTTGTTCTCACCTATAAAAATGGTTCTTTAAAAAAACTGTTCACTGAATGGTTCTTTAGGGAACCAAAAATGGTTCTTCTATGGTGTCACTGTGAATACCTTTATTTTTAAAAGTAGAGAATGTTTTCATTGCATAAAAGGTGCAAAAAGGTTCTTTAGATTATCAAAATGTTCTTCAAACTAAGAAAAAGTGGTTCTTTCAAGAACTGAGCACCGAAAGGTTCTTTGAGGAACCAAAAATGGTTCTTCTATGGCATCGCTGCAAAAGGCCGCTTTTGGAACCATTATTTTTTAATGTTTCCATTGCACAAACCATTATGAAGATGTTGTTCTCACCAATAAAAATGGTTATTTTAGGGACTGTTCGCTTAAAGGTTCTTTGGGGAACCAAAAATGGTTCTTCTAAAGCGTCGCTCCGAAAACCAGCTTTTGGAACCTTTATTAAGTGAAAATAAAAAAAAGTGCAGTCTCCATAAAAGTGGAGAATGTTTTCATTGCATAAAAGGTGCAAAAAGGTTCTTTAGATTATTAAAATGTTTTTCAAACTAAGAAAAAGCGGTTCTTTGAGGAACCAAAAATGGTATTGCTGTGAAACCCTCTTTGGACCCTTTATTTTAAGACTGCAGCGAGTCATTAATCTTGAGTCGTCAAGTTTCAGGATTTCATTTGTAAACACTGGGCTTTGTGCTTCTTCTCTGCCGTTCTCATGTGAATATGCAGTTGTGTTTCACATCATCCAGCTTTGCTTCATCTCCAGCTGGATCACGAATGGATGTTCTTCTGATATAAAGCAGCGTTAAAGACTTCCAGCGCCTGAAGCAAACAGATTCACCTTCCCAAATCACTTGGAATCATCTATAGGTGCTTCTTGGCCAATGATAGACAAGCGTTTATGTTCTTTCTGATTGTGGCATCACAAAGCTGACCCAAGAGGAGCCTACGGTTCTCTGGACGCAGCGTCAGGATCTTCTGTGACGGTCTGGATGATTTTAGGCTGTGCCTCTGGAGAAACCTTGGCAGGCCAGTCGCTCCCGGGGAGTTTCACCAGCGTTCCAAGAGTTCTTCGTTTCGACGGCTCTCGCTGTTGGTCTGTTCAGATCCAGTGTTTTGGAAATGTCTGCGTAACCTTTTCCTGACTGATAGACTCAATATGAGCATGTCATTTTTATTCTCTCATAAAAACTCTCCTTTGTTCGGGTGATTTGTGCTTGTTAAATCTTTGCGAGGGTCAATGGCACAGTCTCACACGACTGACTTTAATCAATCAAATTCATATTTCTTAAATTCTCATTAACCAGCTGCTGGATCCCAATGAGCTATTCGCTGAAGCCGTATGTAGAGCATCTGCTGCATTAACCGTGTTCTGCATCATCCTTGTGAAAAACAGAAATAAAGGTCAGTTCAGAATCATTGACAGTGAGTGTGTTTATATAAAAACAACACCGTTTGAGGCGTATTGTTGGGTGCTTTCAAGTCATGCTGGAAAGATTGTATTCATGATTCAATTGGGGATTTTCTTTGAGCCTTGATTTTCCAAATTGTTGTTGGCGGGTCACTGAGAAAACATGGCTGATGCAGTGTATGGTGCATCTAGTTGATGGTGTATGATTTTTCTCATTTACAATGAAACTTGAGAAGTTGCATGTATAAAATAGAATTATATAATGACTCACTTTACAGTAGCTACATAAATGTATTTATTGCGAACACTGCCATCTTGCACAAACAAAAGTGATTTAAATGCATCAAATGCCATAATTGGGATTTCTCAGTTTGTAAATATGAACTTCTCAGGAAGATGTGAATACATCTCATGTAAACACACTCTTTAATGCATCATAAGGTCCGGTGTTGTGACCTCATTAATTCTCTGGCCCTCGTCACCAGTGTTGAGGAAAGTTACTTTTAAAAGTAATGCATTACAATATTGCATTACTCCATAAAAAAGTGAATAATTACGTTATGTTACTTTTAATGGAAAGTTACTTTAGCGTAACTTTTTCTCATCTGGGCTTTTTTTTATTATAAAAAAGTTGTATTTTTGGCAAATGCAAAAGCTCTTCCACACCAAAAGTGAAAATAATGAAGGAAATATAAAGTCATGTTTGTACAGTAGAGGACGCAGCTCAAACAAACCTTTCAGCTGTGCTTCCATCTGCGTTACATGAAGAATAGGATGCAGGAGAAGAAAGTTCAGTACTTTTCAGCAATAATATGATTGAATTGGATCATCAAAGGTCAGCAGCAAAGACACTGGTTAATAAAACGGGATTGAATACATAAAGGACATTTGTGTTAACATTTAATTATTGCAGGTTTACATTTCACAGTGAGGAATACTGAACCTGTTTTGTGCAGGTGAGATGAGTAAATGTTGATATTTAGTCTAGAACTACAGTAAGATCATGTTCACACACAACGCTCTGCACTTACTCCTGATTTCTGTCACCATGGCAACACCAGAGCTGTCACTCAATATATCACCATGGCAACACCAGAGCTGTCACTCAATACATCACCATGGCAACACCAGAGCTGTCACTCAATACATCACCATGGCAACACCAGAGCTGTCACTCAATACATGAGAAACAAAGTAACTGGTGATACTTATTTGAAAAAGCAACTAATGCATAAAAATCAATGCATTACTTTACTAGTTACTTTGGAAAAGTACTCTGATTACATATCTTGCGTTACTTGTAATGCCTTACCCCTAACACTGCTCGTCACTGATAATCAGGTGAATATCTGCAGACAGAGATGAGAATGTCTTTGATCGAATCGGCCGATCACGGGCTGTTTGTAAGTCATCCATGATCCTCCGCCGATGCTGTTTGGATGTTTCAGCCCCCTGAGGTTCATTTCTCTCCTTTGACACAGAGACACAGCTCGCAGGAAAACACTGACGACCTCCCTTCACATTTTTGACCATCTACGGTTTGGAAAACTCTTGTGTTTTGGGTTCGACCGGGTCTTTCGGCCAAACAAGCACCCACACACACACTCGTGCACATGTAAACAGACATACATGCATTCACATGTGCGTCTACACACGCCGATGAGTGAGTTTCCCAAACAAACATGAAATTATACAAGATGACTGGTGCTCAGGTGGAGCTCAAAACTGACCTGAAGAAGAGACAAGGACTTGCTGTCAAACCAATCAAAACTCAAATGTCTTAAAGGAGTCATGAACTGCCTCTGTTTTTAATTATGTATCTGAGCTCCACTTATAACGTTATCAAGATTTTTACATCAAAAAACTATTTAGAAGTAATAAGCTATTTACCGTCCTGTTTTAACCCCCCTCATCAGAACGCTGAGAGGCGTGGAGGATCATAGACACGAAAGTAAACGCCCACTGCTGTGATTGGCTAATAGTTGTGTATATTTGACAGCCTACATTCCTCACAGATGGACGCTGCTGTGATTTAGGTCAAAAACACATAAATAAATAACTCAATACAAATCAAACGATCTGTGAGAAGAGACAAAGCAATAGTGATCACATTACTGTCGGATCCAATATAGTCACACAGCACTTTCTGAAAATCCCACGTCGAATTGTGCCTTGTAAATGAATCCATGGTAAAATAAAGTTCTTACTGACGCAGTCTGGATCTTCAATAAAAATATAGTTAATTCACTCTTTCATAATGTTGGGATCAGAAGAAAGGCAATGCAAACACTGTTTTTCCACAGCTTGGCATTGCACAGCGTCTTGTAGCCTTCAGAGCATCTTTATCGTTCGGTTTCTGCGTAGACATGCATTCACCTCTCTCGTTATTTACACTACATGCACGAATTCGTGGGAGGGGCTAAACAGGCAGTGATGCAGAATCGGTGGGCGGAGCTAAACAAGCATTGCTGTAGAATCAGGGCGGAGCTAAACAGGCAGCGATGTAGAATCAGGGCGGAGCTAAACAGGCAGCGATTTAGAATCAGTGGGCAGAGCTAAACAGGCAGCGATGTAGAATCAGGGCGGAGCTAAACAGGCAGCGATTTAGAATCAGTGGGCAGAGCTAAAAGGCAGCGATGTAGAATTGGTGGGCGGAGCTAAACAGGCACTGATTTAGAATCAGTGGGCGGAGCTAAATAGGCAGCACTGTAGAATCAGGGCGGAGCTAAACAGGCAGCGATGTAGAATCGGTGGGCGGAGCTAAACAGGCACTGATTTAGAATCAGTGGGCGGAGCTAAATAGGCAGCACTGTAGAATCAGGGCGGAGCTAAACAGGCAGCGATGTAGAATCGGTGGGCGGAGCTAAACAGGCACTGATTTAGAATCAGTGGGCGGAGCTAAATAGGCAGCACTGTAGAATCAGGGCGGAGCTAAACAGGCACCAATTTAGAATCAGTGGGCGGGGCTAAACAGGCAGCGATGTAGAATTGGTGGGCGGGGCTAAACAGGCAGCGATGTAGAATCCGTGGGCGGGACTAAATAGGCAGCGATGTAGAATCGGAGGGCGGGCTAAACAAGCAGTGCTGTAGAATCGGTGGGCGGGGCTAAACAAGCAGTGCTGTAGAATCGGTGGGTGGGGCTAAACAAGCAGTGCTGTAGAATCCGTGGGCGGGACTAAATAGGCAGCGATGTAGAATCGGGGGGCGGGCTAAACAAGCAGTGCTGTAGAATCGGTGGGCGGGGCTAAACAAGCAGTGCTGTAGAATCGGTGGGTGGGGCTAAACAAGCAGTGCTGTAGAATCGGTGGGCGGGGCTAAACAAGCAGTGCTGTAGAATCGGTGGGTGGGGCTAAACAAGCAGTGCTGTAGAATCGGTGGGCGGGGCTAAACAAGCAGTGCTGTAGAATCGGTGGGTGGGGCTAAACAAGCAGTGCTGTAGAATCGGTGGGTGGGGCTAAACAAGCAGTGCTGTAGAATCGGTGGGCAGGGTTTAGCAGGCAGTGATGTAGGAGCAGGAGTTGAGCTTCTGCGGAGGCGGGGTTTATCCACACTATTACATCATAGAGTAGAACATTCCACAAGCTGTTGTTTTGGCAGACTGCCTTCAATATAAGCTGTTTTTAGACAAACAAGAAAGTTTTGAGTTCTGAAACTTACAGGATGTTTTTATAGCACAATGACATTTTATGTGTCAAAAGAAGAGAATTTTGGTTTCTCAGTTCATGACCCCTTTAAGATTTGATCTCAAACTGTCAAATCCAGTGCTTCAGTTCATACTTGGTGCCTTTTAAACCTAATTCTGTTTCTTGGTGGACTGATGTAAATCTGTACGAGCTTATTAGTCTGACATCAGCAGGTGATGAACTCGCGCTCTGCATTCGATCACGGCTCTAGAACCGGAGCATCACGTGCATCTCTGATGTTTGAGGTAATTCTCTCGCTGACTCACACTGACTCGCCCATCGCACATTACCCAAGACAAATAACGACCCTCAGATGATCTCATCCAATCAGATCAGCGTGTGTGTGTGTGTGTGCATGAGCTCCATCAACAGTAGAAGGGCAGACTGACAGATGCAGAAGGCGACAGGCGGCTGATGTTCACAGCTGCACAGTCTTGTTTTCCTGCTGTCTGTAACAACCCTGACAAAAGCCCCTCAGTGGTGAAGATTAATGCACACGCACGCGCAGCATATTTCTCAGTGTGTGTCACTGTTGGCTCTGGATGCATCACATGATGCTGTCGGACTGATGGTAAAAATCCAACAGCACCGAGACCTGATGATTCAATCCCAACACACACTCGTAGAGCACTAGTGATGATCACATGCAAACACTGAAGAAAAAATTTAGACTGCAGGAACTTAAAGTGCATGAAACAGTCTTGCATATTTTGACTTGTATCCAAGTTAAACGGCTTCTTGAACAAGAAAAATGTAGGGCAGGACTTGTTGTCCATCGGGAATTGATTGGATCGTTGTGGTTTGCTAATTGCTGTGATCTCATGTAAGTGACAGGTCACTCTGGGATTACTGTCCCGCCCTCAAGCACACGCCATCAGAGAAGAGAGGGACTCCTTCTGAGTTCATGTTTTTGATTAAAGATTTCAAGGGCACGTGGAGTAAAGGACTAGTTCATCCAAACATGAACACTTTCTGAAAATATCCTCACCCTCAGGCTGTACAAGATGTAGATGAGTGTGTTTCTTCATCAGGTTTGTAGAAATGCATCACTGTATCAGTGTCTCAGCAATGGATGCTCTGCAGTGAATGGGTGCCGTCAGAATGAGAGTCTGATAAAAACATCACAATAATCCACACCACTCCAGTCCATCAGTTAACATCTTGAGAAGACAAAAGCTGAAACAAATCCAACATTAAGATGCTTTTAACTAAAATACATTGAGTCCATAATCCATAATAACTCTTCCTCAGTGAAAAAGTGTTCTGGTCTGAATCAGGAGAGAAATCTGCATCAGATCAAGCAGCGTTTACAAACCAAAACAGCTCTAAACAAATATGTGGCTGGATTTTGATGTGAGAGACAACAGCAGATGGACTTTTTCACTGGAGGAAGCGTTATTATGGATTATGGACTCAATGTATTTTAGTTAAAAACATCTTAATGCTGGATTTGTTTCAGCTTTTGTCTTCTCAGATGTTATCTGATGGACTGGAGTGGTGTGGATTATTGTGATGTTTTTATCAGCTGTTTGGACTCTCATTCTGACGGCACCCATTCACTGCAGAGCATCCATTGGTCTGAAAGGAGCGTTAGTTGTTTGCAAACAAAGCAGCATGTTGTCATCTACAGATGTGTTCAGTTGTGAATTCACAAACACACACAGTGTCTGAAGCTTGTGTTTCATATTTCATTAGACTGTTTTGCAGCAGATTCTGGATCTTTCATGAAGAGGCCGGTCGCTCACAGGCGGCGCGATCGCTCTCATAATCAAAAACATGAATTCCAAAAGCGTTACTGGCCTTGGGCTGTGCATGCTGGGAATTAACGCAGCACTTTAAGCACTGGAATCTTGCAATGTTGGCGTTACGACAGAATTCAAGATGCTTGAGAAACATGAATTACAGGAATCAGTCTGGAGTTTGTTCTAAACGTCCCATAGATGACTGAACATCAGCTGAGAGCCGCTGTGAAATATTCACTGAAAGCAGTTCACCCGTTTGTGTTACTAGTGCTTTATAGACAGCGTGGGTTAAACCGTCTGACGAGAGAGAAGTGCTCTGACTTTACTAGGACATCTGACAGTGAAAACACTCAGAACACCCTAGCAACCGCCTAGCAGAACCCCGGCAACCAGACACAACAGCTCAGCCCAGCGCAGTGATATTTGACAGTCTGTTCTTCTGTCCAGAGACTCCAGCGGAGGAGTTCTGGAAAGCCCCTCGGTCTGGTTCTGAGCGCAGCTCTCCACCCAAACTCACACTCACTCAACACACTCTCCGTTTGTCTGACTTCAGAAGGTCTCCTGTCAGATTTTACAGCGGTTATGAGCTGATGAAATCTGAAGCGTCTTTTTTTCTGACTTCAGATCTGTGCCAGCTTTGTTCTCCTCAAACTTCAGACGAGAGCGCCACCTTCTGACTGCAAGAGTTAAACCACGTTAGTAGTCGGACCCCATTTACTTTCTCCACACACACTCCTGCTCAGATGTGTCATCATAATGTTTCATAAATGTACTAACGTACTCGACCTCTGCTAACATCATCTAGTTCAGCAGTTTTGACTCCGTAGCTACTCATGTAGACTTAACACTAAAATTAAAACACCTTTGTTTATTGAAATAAAGCAGAATTAAAATATAAAAATTAGAAACGTTGCCTTGGAAATAAGCTTTAAACTGAAATAAGTTCAAGTTGAAGCACTAAAATTACTAAGTGGACTAAAACTGAAATAAAAATAAATATTAGTAATATTTAATAATAAAAATTACAAAAGCACATTTTTTTTAAATGAAAACAGGAAATATAAAAATTAAAGCTAATCAAAATATTATCTAAATAATACTAAAAAGATATTAAAAACGTCTGCTGTCATGACAAAACTGCTGTTTTTCAACCTTTGGCAAAATATAAAAACAACTAAGTCAAATAATTGCATAAAATAATTGCATTCTTATAGGTTTTAAAAAGTGAATGTTCTTCAGGATTCACACAGTTAAAGATTAATGAATGTACGTGATTTTTCCAGTGGTTTGTGAATACAGGACAAGCATTATTTTCTATTTATTAATCAGAAATAGCAGTTTTCCCCCAGTAAAATATGGAAAACTCACAATATATAAATCAAATATCCACAAGACCACGAGAACCGTGGTTCTTCATAAAAATGACAATTGTTAAGTGAACTAATTAAAATAAGAAATCTGATGTCAGCTTACATCTTCATTTTTAGCTGTTTCAGCTTATATTAACCTGTTAACTGTCACTCACTCGCCATTACATGATTTAAACAGTAATATCTTAGTCTGAACCTAAAGCAATGCTGACAAACTATATATCGTTTGAAAGCTTAAAGACTCTAGTTTTCATATTTGGTGACTGATTTGTGAAATATTTTACAGAGCAACTGTAATATATTCATTTGTAAGAAGAGCACTCATCAGACTCAGAGAGCGAGTTCTGACCTTTACTTTGAAATAGTGATACATATATAAAATCATGAAAAATCATGACAAATCTCCATTCATGTTCATGTCAAGTGTTCAAAAGATACATTCATTCTATTTTTTGAGAAAAAAAGGTCTAAAAGTGTTTCGAATATAAAGAAAAAAAACAATAGGTTCTCAATTTTTGATGCAGCAGTGAACTATAACATACGTCCAGGGTTCTTGTTGCATGTCTTTTATGAGTTTTTTAAGGTTGAATTGAAATCAGATACTGCCATACTACCCTTAATACTTCTGAATGTGAGGTCTATGTCATAAATATTGAGAAAAGTATGAAAAAACATGTTTCAGATCACTCAAACCATATATGGAAGTGGAGACGCCCTTATATGGTCACTAATGGGGTTTGATGGTCATCTAGTGGAGACGCTCTTATATGGTCACTAATGGTGTTTGATGGTCATCTAGTGGAGACGCCCTTATATGGTCACTAATGGGGTTTGATGGTCATCTAGTGGAGACGCCCTTATATGGTCACTAATGGTGTTTGATGGTCATCTAGTGGAGACGCCCTTATATGGTCACTAATGGGGTTTGATGGTCATCTAGTGGAGACACCCTTATATGGTCACTAATGAGGTTTGATGGTCATCTAGTGGAGACGCCCTTATATGGTCACTAATGGGGTTTGATGGTCATCTAGTGGAGACGCCCTTATATGGTCACTAATGGGGTTTGATGGTCATCTAGTGGAGACACCCTTATATGGTCACTAATGAGGTTTGATGGTCATCTAGTGGAGACGCCCTTATATGGTCACTAATGGGGTTTGATGGTCATCTAGTGGAGACGCCCTTATATGGTCACTAATGGGGTTTGATGGTCATCTAGTGGAGACGCCCTTATATGGTCACTAATGGTGTTTGATGGTCATCTAGTGGAGACGCCCTTATATGGTCACTAATGGGGTTTGATGGTCATCTAGTGGAGACGCCCTTATATGGTCACTAATGGGGTTTGATGGTCATCTAGTGGAGACGCCCTTATATGGTCACTAATGGGGTTTGATGGTCATCTAGTGGAGACGCCCTTATATGGTCACTAATGGGGTTTGATGGTCATCTAGTGGAGACGCCCTTATATGGTCACTAATGGGGTTTGATGGTCATCTAGTGGAGACGCCCTTATATGGTCACTAATGGGGTTTGATGTCATCTAGTGGAGACGCCCTTATATGGTCACTAATGGGGTTTGATGGTCATCTAGTGGAGACGTTCTTATATGGTCACTAATGGGGTTTGATGGTCATCTAGTGGAGACGCTCTTATATGGTCACTAATGGGGTTTGACGTCATCTAGTGGAGACGCCATTATATGGTCACTGATGGGGTTTGATGGTCATCTAATGGAGACGTTCTTATATGGTCACTAATGGGGTTTGATGGTCATCTAGTGGAGACGTTCTTATATGGTCACTAATGGGGTTTGATGGTCATCTAGTGGAGACGCCCTTATATGGTCACTAATGGGGTTTGATGGTCATCTAGTGGAGACGTTCTTATATGGTCACTAATGGGGTTTGATGGTCATCTAGTGGAGACGCTCTTATATGGTCACTAATGGGGTTTGACGTCATCTAGTGGAGACGCCCTTATATGGTCACTGATGGGGTTTGATGGTCATCTAGTGGAGATGTTCTTATATGGTCACTGATGGGGTTTGATGGTCATCCAGTGGAGACGCCCTTATATGGTCACTGATGGGGTTTGATGGTCATCTAGTGGAGACGCCCTTATATGGTCACTAATGGGGTTTGATGGTCATCTAGTGGAGACGTTCTTATATGGTCACTAATGGGGTTTGATGGTCATCTAGTGGAGACGCTCTTATATGGTCACTAATGGGGTTTGACGTCATCTAGTGGAGACGCCCTTATATGGTCACTGATGGGGTTTGATGGTCATCTAGTGGAGATGCTCTTATATGGTCACTGATGGGGTTTGATGGTCATCCAGTGGAGACGCCCTTATATGGTCACTGATGGGGTTTGATGGTCATCCAGTGGAGACGCCCTTATATGGTCACTGATGGGGTTTGATGGTCATCCAGTGGAGACGCCCTTATATGCTCACTAATGAGGTTTGATGGTCATCTAGTGGAGACGCCCTTATATGGTCACTAATGGGGTTTGATGGTCATCTAGTGGAGACGCCCTTATATGGTCACTAATGGGGTTTGATGGTCATCTAGTGGAGACGCTCTTATATGGTCACTAATGGGGTTTGATGGTCATCTAGTGGAGACGCTCTTATATGGTCACTAATGGGGTTTGATGGTCATCTAGTGGAGACGCCCTTATATGGTCACTAATGGGGTTTGATGGTCATCTAGTGGAGAGCTCTTATATGGTCACTAATGGGGTTTGATGGTCATCTAGTGGAGACGCCCTTATATGGTCACTAATGGGGTTTGATGGTCATCTAGTGGAGACGCCCTTATATGGTCACTAATGGGGTTTGATGGTCATCTAGTGGAGACGCCCTTATATGGTCACTAATGGGGTTTGATGGTCATCTAGTGGAGACGCCCTTATATGGTCACTAATGGGGTTTGATGGTCATCTAGTGGAGACGCCCTTATATGGTCACTAATGGGGTTTGATGGTCAGATCTATGTGGAGACGCACCTTATATGGTCACTAATGGTGGTTTGATGGTCATCTAGTGGAGACGCTCTTATATGGTCACTAATGGGGTTTGATGGTCATCTAGTGGAGACGCCTCTTATATGGTCACTAATGGGGTTTGATGGTCATCTAGTGGAGACGCACCTTATATGGTCACTAATAGGGTTTGATGGTCATCTAGTGGAAGCTTGTACTGACCAAACAAGAACTCACTTAGATTCTACACTAAAAATGTATGGAAAGATGACTCAGATTGAAACTTCGCCAATGGAGGAGATGCTCTGGACCTTCGGTTTCCTCCGGAGCATCGCTTCAGGACTTGATTCTGATCAACTCCTGATGGATAAAATCATTCGTTTCTCACTGAAATATCACACTACAGAAGTAAAACATCCAGAACACACACCATAAAACACACAGTACACTAGATAGTTTACTGAAAACCGTTTAATTGTATTAACGATCAGTCAGAGAACAGTTACTGCATGTACAGACGCTGCGACTGGAAAACACACGGCAGAGATGCGTGCTAGTTTCACATTAGTTACCAAAGCATGTTCACGTTTATGTACATAGTGCAAAAGACACGGCGATGAAGATCACTCCAAACACACAGAGAGAGACGGATCACCCGACGCTGCTACAGAAGCTTATTGCACCGAGATCCTGCTGCTCCAGAACACCGGATCCATTAGCCATAAACACAGACAATTACCAGCATTAATCAACATCACAAATCCTTCATGTGGAGATGAACGTGGCTTCACCTCTCAAGCGCTCCACTACCGACGGAGGAGAACGAGCAGAGTAAACCTGGTTAGAGACTAACACACACAGACAGGAGTGAGGAAACCACAGATCCGTCAGTACCAGGAGAAACCAGTCCAGCCGGAGAGAGACACACGTGGAATAAAACGCCTCCGAGTCCGTTCCAGCGCCATAAATAGAACCCAAGACGACGGAGAATTAGAAACATTCAAACAATGTTATTTACACAGGGTTGGTTCATTTGTTCACGTCATTAGTTATGCACACATTAAGACGTCTGCTGCTTCTTTATTAATTCTTCGCGTTTCCTGCTTAAACCAAAACGCACTTCCAGAAGATCAGACGTGTGCGGAGGAATGAATGAACTCTTGTTTCCTTCATTGATTTTAAGAAATAATTCACCCAAACGGAGAATCATTAACTCGCTTCAAACACATATGACTCTATTTCTTCAGTGGAACACGGATGAGATGTTCAGAAGAACGTTCACCGGCTCAAAAAGCACAAAAACACTGTAAAGCATCATGATAGTGACTCAGTGATTCAGTACAGCTCTTAAATATCATGCTTTAAAGGAATAGTTCACCTAAAAATGATAATTCTGTCATCAGTAATGTCGTTCAAACCTGACTTTCTTTCTTTAGTAGACACAAAATAATCTATTTTGAGGAGTCTCTAGATGTTTTTGCTCTTTGGTTGTCACCTAAAGTTCTTTCAAATGTATTTGTTTATGACATGAGGGTGAGTAAATGATGATTTGGTGGTGAACCAACCCTTTTAGGACCTCAAGTCCGGTTACACAGCCAAACCAGTGGTGCGTTAGCTGTCAATCACTTTGTGAACGACTGAAATTAGTTTTTCACCCTAAGCATATGGAGGACTGTTATGATGCTTTACGATGCTTCGGTGTCATTTCTAGAGCGCCGTGATGCTGAAGATATGGTCACTAATGGGGTTTGATGGTCATCTAGTGGAGAACGCTCTTATATGTATGGTCACTAATGGGGTTTGATGGTCATCTAGTGGAGAAGCTCTTATATGGTCACTAATGGGGTTTGATGGTCATCTAGTGGAGAAGCTCTTATATGGTCACTAATGGGGTTTGATGGTCATCTAGTGGAGAAGCTCTTATATGGTCACTAATGGGGTTTGATGGTCATCTAGTGGAGACGCCCTTATATGGTCACTAATGGGGTTTGATGGTCATCTAGTGGAGACGCCCTTATATGGTCACTAATGGGGTTTGATGGTCATCTAGTGGAGACGCCCTTATATGGTCACTAATGGGGTTTGATGGTCATCTAGTGGAGACGCTCTTATATGGTCACTAATGGGGTTTGATGGTCATCTAGTGGAGAAGCTCTTATATGGTCACTAATGGGGTTTGAGGTCATCTAGTGGAGAAGCTCTTATATGGTCACTAATGGGGTTTGATGGTCATCTAGTGGAGACGCCTTATATGGTCACTAATGGGGTTTGATGGTCATCTAGCGGAGACGCCCTTATATGGTCACTAATGGGGTTTGATGGTCATCTAGTGGAGACGCTCTTATATGGTCACTAATGGGGTTTGATGGTCATCTAGTGGAGAAGCTCTTATATGGTCACTAATGGGGTTTGATGGTCATCTAGTGGAGACGCTCTTATATGGTCACTAATGGGGTTTGATGGTCATCTAGCGGAGACGCCCTTATATGGTCACTAATGGGGTTTGATGGTCATCTAGTGGAGACGCTCTTATATGGTCACTAATGGGGTTTGATGGTCATCTAGCGGAGACGCTCTTATATGGTCACTAATGGGGTTTGATGGTCATCTAGCGGAGACGCCCTTATATGGTCACTAATGGGGTTTGATGGTCATCTAGTGGAGACGCTCTTATATGGTCACTAATGGGGTTTGATGGTCATCTAGTGGAGACGCTCTTATATGGTCACTAATGGGGTTTGATGGTCATCTAGCGGAGACGCCCTTATATGGTCACTAATGGGGTTTGATGGTCATCTAGTGGAGACGCTCTTATATGGGGAGACGCCCTTATATGGTCACTAATGGGGTTTGATGGTCATCTAGCGGAGACGCCCTTATATGGTCACTAATAGGGTTTGATGGTCATCTAGTGGAGAAGCTCTTATATGGTCACTAATAGGGTTTGATGGTCATCTAGTGGAGAAGCTCTTATATGGTCACTAATGGGGTTTGATGGTCATCTAGTGGAGACGCCCTTATATGGTCACTAATGGGGTTTGATGGTCATCTAGTGGAGACGCCCTTATATGGTCACTAATGGGGTTTGATGGTCATCTAGTGGAGATGCTCTTATATGGTCACTAATGGGGTTTGATGGTCATCATGGAAAGACAGCATCTTATATGGTCACTAATGGGGTTTGATGGTCATCTAGTGGAGAGCTCTTATATGGTCACTAATGGGGTTTGATGGTCATCTAGTGGAGACGCTCTTATATGGTCACTAATGGGGTTTGATGGTCATCTAGCGGAGACGCCCTTATATGGTCACTAATGGGGTTTGATGGTCATCTAGTGGAGACGCTCTTATATGGTCACTAATGGGGTTTGATGGTCATCTAGTGGAGAGGCTCCTTATATGGTCACTAATGGGGTTTGATGGTCATCTAGTGGAGACGCTCTTATATGGTCACTAATGGGGTTTGATGGTCATCTAGGGAGACGCCCTTATATGGTCACTAATGGGGTTTGATGGTCATCTAGTGGAGACGCCTTTATATGGTCACTAATGGGGTTTGATGGTCATCTAGTGGAGACGCTCTTATATGGTCACTAATGGGGTTTGATGGTCATCTAGTGGAGACGCTCTTATATGGTCACTAATGGGGTTTGATGGTCATCTAGTGGAGACGCTCTTATATGGTCACTAATGGGGTTTGATGGTCATCTAGTGGAGACGCTCTTATATGGTCACTAATGGGGTTTGATGGTCATCTAGGGAGATGTCTTATATGGTCACTAATGGGGTTTGATGGTCATCTAGTGGAGACGCTCTTAACCATATGGCTCACTAATGGGTTTGATGGTCATCTAGTGGAGACGCCTTATATGGTCACTAATGGGGTTTGATGGTCATCTAGTGGAGAGCTCTTATATGGTCACTAAGGGGTTTGATGGTCATCTAGTGGAGAGCCCTTATATGGTCACTAATGGGGTTTGATGGTCATCTAGTGGAGACGCCTTATATGGTCACTAATGGGGTTTGATGGTCATCTAGTGGAGACGCCCTTATATGGTCACTAATGGGGTTTGATGGTCATCTAGTGGAGAGGCTCTTATATGGTCACTAATGGGGTTTGATGGTCATCTAGTGGAGACGCTCTTATATGGTCACTAATGGGGTTTGATGGTCATCTAGTGGAGACGGCCTTATATGGTCACTAATGGGTTTGATGGTCATCTAGTGGAGACGCTCTTATATGGTCACTAATGGGTTTTGATGGTCATCTAGTGGAGACGCTCTTATATGGTCACTAATGGGGTTTGATGGTCATCTAGCGGAGACGCTCTTATATGGTCACTAATGGGGTTTGATGGTCATCCAGTGGAGACGCCTTATATGGTCACTAATGGGGTTTGATGGTCATCTAGCGGAGACGCTCTTATATGGTCACTAATGGGGTTTGATGGTCATCCAGTGGAGACGCCTTATATGGTCACTAATGGGGTTTGATGGTCATCCAGTGGAGACGCTCTTATATGGTCACTAATGGGATTTGATGATCATCTAGTGGAGACGCCTTATATGGTCACTAATGGGGTTTGATGGTCATCCAGTGGAGACGCCCTTATATGGTCACTAATGGGGTTTGATGGTCATCCAGTGGAGACGCCTTATATGGTCACTAATGGGGTTTGATGGTCATCCTAGTGGAGACGCCTCTTATATGGTCACTAATGGGGTTTGATGGTCATCTAGTGGAGACGCTCTTATATGGTCACTAATGGGTTTGATGGTCATCTAGTGGAGAAGCCTTGGTACTGGCACCCTAACAAAATCTCACCGAAAGCTAATTTTTTGAGATATCAACCTCAAATTTGGAACACCTAATGGTCTCAGATTTTTGGTTTTGATGTCTAGCAGTTTGAGTGAAACATGTTTTGTAAAATATATATTTGATATAAAATAGGTAAATATATGTTTTACATTTTCATAAACTTCCATAGCTTTTTTGAAAAATAATTTTTAGAATTTTTTCACCTCTACAATAATCTGCCAAGTGTTAAAAAGAGACCAACCTTAAGTCTCTGCTCCAAAGCATTCAAAATGTATAACAATTTAAGTTGGAAATGTCATTTTAAGGCCTGTACTCAAAAAGTGGAACCGACCGTTAAAGATTTGCTTATCAATACAGTAAAAACAATGCTATAAAATGACATCAGACTTGGAAAGCGTTACCGCCGGAAATGAGGAGGAGATGCTCTGGACCTTCGGTTTCCTCCGGAGCATCGCTTCAGGACTTGATTCTGATCAACTCCTGATGGATAAAATCATTCGTTTCTCACTGAAATATCACACTACAGAAGTAAAACATCCAGAACACACACCAGTAAAACACACAGTACACTAGATAGTTTACTGAAAACCGTTTAATTGTATTAACGATCAGTCAGAGAACAGTTACTGCATGTACAGACGCTGCGACTGGAAAACACACGGCAGAGATGCGTGCTAGTTTCACATTAGTTACCAAAGCATGTTCACGTTTATGTACATAGTGCAAAAGACACGGCGATGAAGATCACTCCAAACACACAGAGAGAGACGGATCACCCGACGCTGCTACAGAAGCTTATTGCACCGAGATCCTGCTGCTCCAGAACACCGGATCCATTAGCCATAAACACAGACAATTACCAGCATTAATCAACATCACAAATCCTTCATGTGGAGATGAACGTGGCTTCACCTCTCAAGCGCTCCACCACCGACGGAGGAGAACGAGCAGAGTAAACCTGGTTAGAGACTAACACACACAGACAGGAGCGAGGAAACCACAGATCCGTCAGTACCAGGAGAAACCAGTCCAGCCGGAGAGAGACACACGTGGAATAAAACGCCTCCGAGTCCGTTCCAGCGCCATAAATAGAACCCAAGACGACGGAGAATTAGAAACATTCAAACAATGTTATTTACACAGGGTTGGTTCATTTGTTCACGTCATTAGTTATGCACACATTAAGACGTCTGCTGCTTCTTTATTAATTCTTCGCGTTTCCTGCTTAAACCAAACGCACTTCCAGAAGATCAGACGTGTGCGGAGGAATGAATGAACTCTTGTTTCCTTCATTGATTTTAAGAAATAATTCACCCAAACGGAGAATCATTAACTCGCTTCAAACACATATGACTCTATTTCTTCAGTGGAACACGGATGAGATGTTCAGAAGAACGTTCACCGGCTCAAAAAGCACAAAAACACTGTAAAGCATCATGATAGTGACTCAGTGATTCAGTACAGCTCTTAAATATCATGCTTTAAAGGAATAGTTCACCTAAAAATGATAATTCTGTCATCAGTAATGTCGTTCAAACCTGACTTTCTTTCTTTAGTAGACACAAAATAATCTATTTTGAGGAGTCTCTAGATGTTTTTGCTCTTTGGTTGTCACCTAAAGTTCTTTCAAATGTATTTGTTTATGACATGAGGGTGAGTAAATGATGATTTGGTGGTGAACCAACCCTTTTAGGACCTCAAGTCCGGTTACACAGCCAAACCAGTGGTGCGTTAGCTGTCAATCACTTTGTGAACGACTGAAATTAGTTTTTCACCCTAAGCATATGGAGGACTGTTATGATGCTTTACGATGCTTCGGTGTCATTTCTAGAGCGCCGTGATGCTGAAGAGCAGCCCGAGCGTCATCTGAAGACGTAGAGTCAGGTGTAGAGCTGGGAGAATAAATCGATGCATCGTGAACGAGAAATGATTCAGCATCGATTCTGAGATTTTCCGATTCTTTCTTGAGTGGATTCTGAGGTTAGTTTTGAACAGCAGGTGGCGCTGCATGCTTCAGAAACAGCTGAACTCTGCTCGTTTCCAAATCCTAACACACACTTGAACCTAAAATAATCATTCAGAAAATTAGAAAAGCTGAAGTGAATTACAAGGGTGTTCACAGTGGACCGTTTACATTAATCTGGCGTCATAAAAGCATTCTGAGCCGAGGTGAGATTACAGACTCTTCATGAGGATTTGAGTGTGCAGATAAAAACTCAAGTAGAGCGCCATCTGCTGTTAAAATATAAGCTCAATTCCACAGAGAATCGTGATGCATTCAGAAGATCTCAGAATCGATTCTGCACTGATTTATCATCGCAGTCCTAGTCAGACGTGTCGAGAGTGAGCAGATATGAGCGTGAGTTATTTACAGAGAGTGTGTGTGTGAGCGGTTGGTCTGTCCGTTATTGATTCCTGAGTCAGTGTTTGTGTTTATGGAAGGTGTGACCTCTCATCCCGTGTGGGAATCCGCCGCGTCTTTGTCATCGGCCGCCGGTTTGGCGAGATCAGAAGAGTCGAGCTCCTCTTGGTCGCTCAGCCGCTCCTCCTCGTCTTCATCATCCTCGTCCTCGTCACTGCTCTGTCGGCGCAGCTGCAGGTTCTCCAGGGTTTTGGAGACCCAGGACTCGATCCTGGAGCTGAGTGGCGGCACCTGCACAGAGATGGGCTCGGGTGTGTAGTCCTCCTCCTCTTCCTCCTCCTCCTCCTCCTCCTCCTCCAGCATGCCGGGCACCAGTGTGCTGGTGGTGCTGGTGATGGAGGAGTTGAGCCGGTCTCTGCAGCTGCCGTCCAGGGAGCCGGTCTCGGTGCTCTGCTGGGATGCCCACTCCAGCCGGTCATCCGTACGGGATGATTCTTCTCTCTCTGGAGCACGAGTGACCGTCGGCTGCGGAGGCGGGGAGCTGACCTCACGCTGCTCTTTGCTGGTCGCTCTGCTGACGGGTTCGGACTTCACCGGCTCTGGAGCGTCTGCGCTCTCCACCATCGTCCTCCAGTTGGTCTCTGCAGGGAGAAGAGTCAGAGTCAGTCAGATGCTAGGGTTGTGATGGTGAGGAAAATTTCCCACCGGTTAACCGACGTGTGACAATCATATATGAACAGTGGGGGTGGGAATCACCAGAGGCCCCACGATACAATATTATCACGATACTTGTGTCACGATACAATTTTATTGCTGCAGAGCAAAATGGGATTGTCAAGCAGACAAACACTTTCATGAAAACCTGTCATAATTGTTGTATGCACCTGGCAAACTCAATTATTAGTATTACAGTCTAATCTAGTCCACCTTAATTAAATATAAACAGGTATGCACTGCTGTGCTACAACAGGTATTTTGAACAATGCAACTTGAACTTGTACAAAAGAGTTGTGCAGACCCTTCAGCAATTGGAGCATTTGGAACTAAATTACTGTTAAATTTAAAATAAATAAAACAGTCTTACATCCGATTTTAATGCGGACGGGGCTTTCCTGATAACTTTCCGTGATGCCGCAATCTTTACAAGCTTACTGCATGCTGAAGGTGACCCAGCTGACCTCACCAGACAAAAAAACTCAACACCACCATCTAGTGGACTGTAAAGAAATTGATTTTATTATTCTACCAATAGTATAATAAAAGATCGATATTCGGCATCCGTGTATCGATACAGTATTGACGTGGAAAATATCGCGATACTATGCTGTATCGATTTTTTCCTCCACCCCTAATGAACAGGTTCTACATCAGTGAATACAACTTTAGCACTCATTATGTCTATTATTAATGGAAAAGTGGTTATTTTTAGGAATGCACCGAATGTTCGGCAACCGAAATTATTCAGCCGAGAAGAATAAGCCGAATAAATTGTACCGAACACTGACGTGACGCGATCAAATAGAGGCGTGCACTCATGCAGCAAACACGTCAGCAGTGTGGAAGCATTTAAAACTGTCCGAGAAAGATGCAAAAATCATTACAAGCACCGACAGCGAGACTGTTTAGCACTGCATCGCATGTCTCCGATGAGAAGAGGAAAGGGTGGTTGTTGCTGTTAGGGATGTGCGGGTCTAGTCGACTAAACGGTGCAGCTCCTACTAGTCGACACTGAAAACAATAGTCGACTACACGAGAGAAAAAACATGATGATTTTATCATTCAAATTACCATCATTTTAACGTAACATTTAAAACATTTTAAAGAACAGTTAAAATAAAACTTTTGAAAAAGAATACATATCAAAATATATAAATATTTTTAAAAGCGTATCTGGGCGGGAACTATAATTTTTACCTCACATGTGTTTTCTTCATGTCAGTTGCGGCGAGCTCCACGCGAAAGACCAGCAAGGTGTGGGATTATTTTGAATTAGAAGGAAATGGAAAGGTTTTGTGTAAACTGTGTCAAATTGGCTTACAATAACTTTACTGGAGCTATGCGTAATCATATTCAATACAGGCATGTATGCGTTAGCTTGGAGGCTAGCCAAAGCCAAATGTCAGTCATGTCATACACTACAACCCGCCGCTGCGGTCCGCGATCCCATCCGCGCCGTCTATTCCTCTAAACGAAGACCCACTTCGGTGGTGCTGCGGGATTTCCAGGCTCTTTTCGAACTGTCTGCTTGCTTGTAGTTATCTCTCTGCGTGCCTGTGACTTCAGTTCCTGCCAAGCGCGTTTTTTTGCAGAATCGCCTCTAGTCCCGTCTTTCGCCAGACCACGTTAACATGTTAAATTCACTGAACAAATGCGCACGATCTGAGTCAGTAAAACGAGCTTTGTTTTGTTTTTAGACAATATAGCCAACATGAAGTACATTTTTAAAAGCCGTTTTAATGCTATTCCTTGATAAAATTTCCTATTGTGTTTTACTTTTGTTTTAATATGCGTTTTAATATGTTGGCTAACGTTATATGAAAATGAAGAATTCTGTCAGTCTATTGATTGATTTTCCATTTCTGCATTGCTCCAGCCGATCTGAATAAATAAGCTATGCACTGGTTTATGAAGAGTGTATGCTCTTCCTTTTTTCTGTTTAACGACCGCCTAAAATTAATTGATGATAACGCGAGGCAAGCATACGGCATAATCGTGAACTATTTTTTGCAGAATTCATTGAGGGATTTGACAGTGTGATACAAAGATTAGGCTAAGTATTTCAACTGTATGCTGTTATATAGACACACACACAGTTTTTTTTTTTTGCCATTTTTGGGGGGTTTCTAGATTTTAGACTAGTCGACTAGTCGGATACAAAACTTCCGTTTAAACGACAGTCAAATTAGTCGTAGCGCACATCCCTAGTTGCTGTATGATGATTGAAATCACGCCTCAAAGTCTCAAACGATTAGTAAATAAACTGCAGAATATTATGTTTTCTAATACACGCAGAAATTGCATGTATTCAAACAGCGCTGCACGAGCTCATTAGCCAGGGTTCAAAGTCCAAAGCGTGAGGAAAATCTATACCCAAACCTTTACTCGTCAGCTGCTCAGTAACATTTTTATTATTTATTTTTTTAAAGGCATGTGACAATGCGATACGTGCGACAAACATCCTCCCAAATTCATAATAACAATCATTTATAAATCTGCTGCTGTTAACAAAAAGAAGCACAGATCTTCCTGTGGGTTTCTGCCTAAATAAAAGCTGAGAAAAAGCAACAACTCCATCAAATTTCATAAACGTTAGTATTGTAATTTTACTGTTGTTCTGTAGAATAAAATAAAAAAGACAATAATAATTACCCTAACAACAGCTCTATTAATACATTTATTATAACATTCACACATAGTGTTAAAATAATTGGGATCTGTAATATATTATAATGTTTTAAAAGAAGTCTCTTCTTCTCAGAAAGGCTGCATTTATTTGTACAGTAAAAAATACATGCCTGATTCAAGAAGGGGGTCTCAAAAACGCCCCCAAAAAATAAATTTCAAACTTATTTAAATTAAAAGTTAAATTGTGCTTTGTTGGTATAATGTCTGCTAGAATGTTAAAAAATGTTCAGTGTTATGTAAATATTTTTAAATTGTTGTTTTGTAATTGATTATTTTATTTGAAAAGTAAAAAGCACATTTTGGCTATTTAATTTATGCAACGGTGTGACTTTGCTAGATTTTTGACATAACCTTGTGTGTATTTGACAGTTTAAGTGTAATAATTTGTGAAAGTGATCTTGGTTTGTTACTCACTCGGTATAACAGTCAGCTTTCTGGAAGATTAAACTGGAAAGTCTTACCGTATTCCTTCTCGTTGACCTCTGAGATGGGCTCGGAGATGACGCTGCAGAAGGAGATGGCGCTGGCGGCGGATGGGTTTCTGGAGTGGCCCATGTGGTGCGGGACCTTCTTGACGTTCTTCAGCGCCTCCTCGGCCTGCTCCTGCTCCAGAGCGTTCACCATGTCCTTATACGCCCTCCGAGCCTCCTCCGTCAGAGACACCAGCTTATTGAACAGAGCCTGAACACACACACACACACACAGGGATACAGTCATGCACCTGGAAGACACTTTTATCTTTACATTGCATTTCAGGTATATGCTTCATCAGTTCATGCATTACCTAGGAATTGAGTGAGCATGCATGTGTGATGTGTGTGTGTGTGTGTGTGTGTGTGTGTACCTCTGCTCCAGAGTAGTTGAATATTCCCACGACGCTCACCGGCACCAGTTTATTTACACAGCGGCCCAGAGCTTTTCGACCCAGAGCGAACACAAATGGGAACTCCTGCTCCCTTGCCATGGCGATGACGTTATAAAGGGCCTCATCCAGACCTCCTGCCACACACACACACACACACACATCACAAAACATAAAACCCAGAAAGCTGCCACCTGTGTTCTACAGATGTAGACACAGCTGATTCAATCTTTGACTCTCGGTCTGACCTTTGGCCTGGATCTTCTCACAGTTGGGTGAGATGATGACACACTTGATCTTGTTCAGTTTCATGTGTTTGGTGACCTCTCGCAGCCCCATGACCAGCCGCCGCTTGGCTTTGGCTTTGTTGGGTTCCTTCTGATAAACCCGCTCCTGAAAGCGAACCAGACTCCTGCAGGAGCAGCGTCACGCTCTCATCGATCTCCTTACTCAACACCTGATTACAGTACCTGACACACGACACAGAAACAGACATAATAAAGACACACAGAAAGGCATAAAACAGACAAAAACACAAAAGACCCTCAGCCACAGAAAAAGAGAGAGCTTTAAATGTCATGATGCATCAAACCGACTGATAATCTATGAGTGATCCTGATGATCAACATCTGTGTGTTATGGCTATTTCACAACTGACACATTGAAACATGAAATTAATTAAAGAACTTACATAAGACATTAAATACAACAAAAACATTCAAATAAACCTCTTCAGCCTTTTATTTCATATAAAAGGAACCCAGTTTCTGCCACTGAATAAAGAATAAAAAAGGTAATTGCAACTTTATATCTCGTAATTCTGAGAAAAATCAAAATTTCGAGTTTATATGCATTCACACGGAGCGTCGGCGTCAACGCTTGACCAACAAGGCCAACAGAAAATAATCCTTATTGTTGAGCCCTTCACACACACACACACACACACACACACAGAACACACAGAGACACACAAGCACACACACACACACACACACACATAAAGACACACACAGACACAGAGACACACACACATAGAGACACACACACACTGTACTGAGCAGCACAGCGACTCTGCTGTTCCAAACCCACTCTCAGCCTGCAGAAGCAGCAGCACAAAGCACAAAGACCGTGGGCCGCCGTATCAGGCAGGAATCTGCACTGCTGTGACCTCAGTGACCTCTGACCCCTGCGTGTGTGTACTCACTCTCTGAACCTGCGGCTGTGGATCTTGGTGATGGCGGACGCAGCCATGGGGCTCCCGATGCCGGAGCTGGCGGGCGAGCCCTGTGATACGGGCGTGATGCTGTACGGAGAGTTCTGACTGGCTGGAGACAGAGACGCATCACTGGGCATGCTCAGACCGTTCTCTGCAACACACACACACACACACACAGGAGACCGATGAGGACTGCAGCCCACATTACACATCACATACACATGATTGTGTCTGTGATCATATGAGACCCTGGACCACAAAACCAGTCATAAGGGTCAATTTTTTAAATTAAGGTTTATACATCATCTGAAATCTGAATAAATAATCTTTTCATTGATGTATGGTTTGTTATGATAGGACAATATTTGTCTGAGATACAACTATTTGTAAATCTGGAATCTGAGGGTGCAAAAAAATCTAAATATTGAGAAAATCACCTTTAAAGTTGTTCAAATGAAGTTCTTAGCAATGCATATTACTAATCAAAAATTAAGTTTTTAAATATTTACGGTAGGAAATTTACAAAATATCTTCATGGAACATGATCTTAATATCCTAATGATTTTTGGCATAAAAGAAAAATCAATAATTTTGACTCATACAATGTATTGTTGGCTATTGCTACAAATATACCTGTGTTACTTATGACTGCTTTTGTGCTCCAGGGACACATATTAGGGCTCAATGATACTGTGAAAAATACTGACATTGCCATTTTTTGTTTTTTTGCTAAATATATTGCAATATGACAAAAATACAGATGACTTCTGTTATAGCTCTATATGGAAAGAATTCATCATTCTAGATTGTGTAGAGGAAATGCATCTGCACAGAAAATCATTTTGAACTGTGATATTATATTTAATCTCACAATATTATTTTATATTTATAAATATATAAAAAAAACATATTACTATAATATTGCCATTGTACTATACATAATATAATAAAGTAAAAAATATATATTAACATATATATAATAATAATTCTAAAATAAAGTTTAAATTTCGATTTACAGTTAGTAAAATTGCAATACAAATATCTATCTTAATCTGTGTCTGTGTGTGTGAGAGAGAGAGTTTGTGTGTGTGTGTGTGTATGTATGTATACCTGTGTGTTTGTGTGTATGTATATCTGTGTGTTTGTGTGTGTGTGTGAGAGAGAGAGAGAGAGAGCGAGAGAGAGAGTGTGTGTGTGTGTGTATATATATATGCATATCTGTGTGTGTGTGTATGTATATCTGTGTGTGTGTTGTGTGTGAGAGAGAGAGAGAGTGTGTGTGTGTGTGTGTATGCATATCTGTGTGTGTGTGTGTGCGTGTGTATGCATATCTGTGTGTGTGTGTGTATGCATATCTGTCTGTGTATGCATAGCTGTGTGTGTGTGTGTATGCATATCTGTGTGTGTATGCATAGCTGTGTGTGTGTGTGTGTGTGTGTGTGTGTATGCATGTGTGTGCGTATGCATATCTGTGTGTGTGTGTGTGCGTATGCATATCTCTGTCTGTGTGTGTGTGTGTGTGTGTGTGTATGCATATCTGTGTGTGTATGCATAGCTGTGTGTGTGTGTGTGTGTGTGTGTGTATGCATATCTGTGTGTGTGTGTGTGTGTGCGTATGCATATCTCTGTGTGTGTGTGTGTGTGTGTGTGTGTGTGTGTGTGTGAGAGTGTGTATGTATGTATGTGTGTGTGTGTGTTTGTACCATCCTGCTCCTGTGTGAGCGGGTCGGTGAAGCTCAGAGCATCTCTCTGCTCGTCGGCTCCAGATACGCTCTGATCAGCAGAACTCTTGCCCTTCTTCACCTCACGTTCCTGCAGAATGATCTACACACACACAGAGGGAGGGAGGGGTTAACGCTATGTGATGTCATATCCTGTCATGCTCAGTGCTGCATGTGTGTGTTTTCTGGAGCACCTTCTTCATGGCAGTGGTCTTCTTGACTTTGGGAATCTCTCTCTCTTTCCCTCTCTTGACGCGTGGAGCGCTGGAGTCCAGGATGTTGTGAGGGGGGGTGTATGTGTTTTTGAGTCCCGTCACTCGACTGCCGCCGCCATCTTTACTGTGCAGAGCGCCCACTGTCCCGACTGACAACAGCAAAGGTGTTAGGTGTTCTTTTTATATTTTAAATAAACAGTTAACACAAAAATGCTAGTTTGTTTCTTCATCAGATTTGGAGAAATGTAGCATTGCATCACTGTGAATGGGTGCCGTCAGAATGAGAGGCCAAACAGCTGATAAAAACATCACAATAATCCACACCACTCCAGTCCATCAGTTAACATCTTGAGAAGACAAAAGCTGAAACAAATCCAGCATTAAGATGCTTTTAACTCAAATATGAGTCCATAATCCATAATAACTCTTCCTCCAGTGAAAAAGTGTTCTGGTCTGAATCAGGAGAGAAATCTGCATCAGATCAAGCAGCGTTTACAAGACAAAACAGCTCTAAACAAATATGTGGCTGGATTTTGATGTGAGAGACAACAGCAGATGCACTTTTTCACTGGAGGAAGAGTTATGAATTATGGACTCGGATTTGAGTTAAAAACGTCTTAATGCTGGATTTGTTTCAGCTTTTGTCTTCTCCAGATGTTAACTGATGGACTGGAGTGGTGTGGATTATTGTGATGTTTTTATCAGCTGTTTGGACTCTCATTCTGACGGCACCCATTCACTGCAGAGCATCCATTGCTGAGCAACATTTCTCCAAATCAGATGAAGAAACAAACTCATCCTAATCTTGGACGAACTGAGGGTGAGCACATTTTCAGAAAGCGTTCATTTTTGGCTGAGCTATTCCGTTAATGTTTGTTAGGAAGGTTTTAGTAATTTTCTTTTTTCCACATATGACAGTGGTGTGTGTGTATGTGTACCTGTGTATGACAGTGGTTTGGTGTTGTTGAGTTGTCGTGCTCTCATGGCCTGTTGTTGTTTCTCTAGCGCCGCCAGCATGTCTCCCAGATCCAACTGCACCGGTGTCCTGCTCTTCTTACCTGCTGCTTTAGACAGAGCCTCCTACACACACACACACACACACTCACGCTGAGTTCTCCGACCACAGCAGATCTGATGATCAGGACAGACTGAGTGTGATTGTGTGTGTGTGGGGTAAACAGAAGTGTTTGTTTTGGAGGTCGCATGCACCTTTGATTCTAGTATGGAGGAAGCTTTTATGACCAAAGTCATTAAATATCAACCACTCTTAAATATTATTTCAGAGATAGGTTTTCGGGGCAGATTATTTGTTTTCATATTTGTTAGCTTAGGACACATTCACAGGCTGGTTGTAAGAGGGCTTCAACAACTCGGGATGCCCAAAAAGAGGGCTAAACGATTAGCAAAGTACTGTGCTCTGTCTGCTATCATAGGTAGCGTCATATATGGCGGAGACGCTGTTATTTATATCCATAACAACCAAGTGATATGCTTAATATTGTGAAGATCTATTGTATGCCACTGGTCCATGATTTGTGTACATGTATTTAACTGCATCTGTAATATTTATGTATCTGTAGAGTAATTCTTTTATGTGGATTTAAATAAATTGTTAAAATGTGTGTGGGTGTGTGTGTGTGTGTGTGTGTGTGTGTGTGGGTGTGTGTGTGTGTGTGTGGGGTGTGTGGGGGTGTGTGGGTGGGTGGGTGGGTGTGTGTGTCTGTGTGTGGGTGGGTATGTATGTAGTGTGTGTGTGTGTGTGTGTGTGTGTGCGTGTGTGTTTGTACCTGTAGTTTCTTCTGCTCCATGCTGATCTCGTTGTACTCCTGCGCTGTGGCGAGAGCGGCGGCGAGCGCCTTCTTCCTCTGACTCTTGGCTCTCTTGGGCACGGAGCTGGTGATGGGGATGGGCGTCTGCACAATGCTTATGGGAGAATTCTCCGGAAGGTTATCCAGCTGCACACACACACACACACACACACACACACAGAGAGAGAGAGAGGTTTAGAGTAGGGATGCATGATATTAGATTTTTGCCGATATGCCGATATTTTTTAAATCATTTTGGCCGATAGTCGATATACATTTCCCTTTGTTTTGAAACAACATCAAGTCTCTCCTTGCAGAAATTATAAACAAATTATTTGTTATTTATATTGGGGGGGGGGGGTTCAGACAGTTGAAACCTTAACAACAAAAGAGCTTTAAAAATTCTAAAGATCTTTTAGAGCTCCTTGTATTTAAGTTTTCATTATGCATTTGAAAAAATATATATTGCATATTAATAAATCTTTATATATTAAATTATTTCATTTACAAGTGTTTGTGATTTTTATTCATTTGTGATTTCCATTATTGAGTGCTATAAACACATGTAATGTGTGTTTCATTCATACTGGATGCCAGAGGGATTTCCTCTTTGCTTCTGTCAAACTCTCACCAGATTCTTGGGTAGTTTGGGCTGAACTGGTTCTGGTTTATTCCGCTGAACAGCGCCACCGGTGGCCAGATCAGGAAACTCGTCCTCATCCTGAACAACAGACAGACAATCAGCACAATAAAGTGAGTGTGTGTGTGTGTGTGTGTGTGTGTGTGTGAGAGAGTGTGTGTGTGTGTGAGTGTGTGTGTGGTGTGTGTGTGTGAGAGAGTGTGTGTGTGTGTGTGAGAGAGTGTGTGTGTGTGTGTGTGAGAGTGTGTGTGTGTGTGTGTGATGTGAGTGAGTGAGTGTGTGTGTGTTGTGTGCGTGTGTGTGGTGTGTGAGAGTGTGTGAGTGTGTGTGTGTGTGTGTGTGTGTGTGTGTGGAGAGAGTGTGTGTGTGTGTGTGTAGTGTGTGTGTGTGTGTGTGGTGGTGTGTGAGTGAGTGGTGTGTGTGTGTGTGTGTGTGAGGTGTGTGTGTGTGTGTGTGAGAGAGTGAGTGAGTGAGTGTGTGAGTGAGTGTGTGTGTGTGTGTGTCGTGTGTGGTGCGCGTGTGTGAGTGTGTGTGAGAGAGTGAGTGAGTGAGTGAGTGTGTGGTGTGTGTGTGTGTGGTGTGTGTGTGGTGCGCTGTACCTGAAAGTACAGTGGCTCAGGTGTGAGGTGTGTGTTGGGCGTCTCTGACGGAGTCGATCTCTGTCCTCCTGCACAACCTCCAAAGCCCTGCGGGTCAGATGATGTAGAATAAAGCCCTATTCGGACAGACTAGTTTTCTAAACTACGTTTGAGTTTCGATTCTTATCAACTGACCAATTCAGACAGGACTAACATCTCCGTGTAGTAAAACCATGTTTAATTTCCATAAAGGTAAATATGTAATTAAAACATTATGTACCGGTAATTGAGTGCAGAAATGCACGCAAGTAATGTTACCAGACACTGATATTACAGTAGCCAGTTTTGACATAACGTGATTTGGCTCTTGCTTTTATTATTGTTATTTTTTTAATTCTTTGTTAGGAGGCAAAGATATCAAAAGTGCGTGCAGTAAGAGCGTCTACGGTAGTTCACGCTGGCCAAAACACCAAGGAAACGCGTTGTGGAAAAAATATTGTCTGCATTCACAGACATTCGCATTAGGACGGGATTAGTTTTCTCAGAGGATCACTGAGTTGGCAGAAAAACAGTAGGTAATTTGCTCTGGAAATTAATTCGGACAGGATTAAAATTGCAAAGTACGTCTGTGAAACACATACGCTATATTGCCAAAAGTATTGGCACCCCTTCTAATGAACAGGTTTGACTACTTTAGTAATTTCTATGAGTACAAATCTTAATGTTAAAGCATATAATGATATTCTAGGAAATTGTGTGCTTCTAATATTATAGCAACAGTTTGGACTCTTTTCTATTCTAACATGACAATGTCTCTGTGTATAAGACAAGGTTCAAAAAGAAAATGATTGATTGAGTCAGTGTGGAAGAACTTGACTGGTCTGCATAAAACCAAGTCCTAATCCCAGTTTAACACCTCTGGTGTGACTGTAAATGCAGACCTTGAGACAAAAACTCATCACCAAACACCAATGACTTGTACATATGGGTTCAGTCATTTCAGACACTTACAAAACTGTTGCAACAGAGATGAAATACAATTTTAAAAACATGAACTATGTTTCCATCGTTGTTGCCACAGATTTGGAAGTGCATGTTTCTGTTCTAAAGAAGGGGGTGCCAATACTTTTGTCTATATAGTGTATGTACAAGTCATTGGTTTTTGGATTTAATATTAAGATTTGTACTCATAGAAATTACTAAAGTAGTCAAACCTGTTCATTAGAAGGGGGTGCCAATACTTTTGGCAATATAGTGTATTTCTCTAACGACCCCCAGTAAAACTAGTCCTGTCTGAATAGGGCTTAAGTCTCATGTGTCAGAGCAGCATGTCATGTGACGTGTGTGACGCTCGAGTGTTACCTGTGTGTAGTTCCTCTGCTCAGGTGTTCTGCCTCTGTGATACGCCGTGTTCCTGTCTGCCCACGGCTTCTGGACGGTCTGTGAGGCTACATTCCCCCAGCTAACAGCTGCAAAACACACACACACACACACACACACACACACACACACACACGAGCACACACGCATGCACGCACACACATACACACACGAGCACACACACACGCATGCACGCACGCACACACCACACACACACGCACACACACGCACGCACACGCATGCACGCACACACACGCATGCACGCACACACACACGCACGCACATACACACACGAACACACACGCACGCACGCACACACACACGCACGCACATACACACACGCATGCACGCACATACACACACGCATGCACGCACACACACACGCACGCACATACACACACGAACACACATGTGCACACGCATGCACGCACACACATACACACACGAGCACACGCATGCACGTACACACATACACACGCACACACACGCACACGAGCACACACGTTAAAGGCGTGTTTAGGAACCATAACTATAGGAACCATAACAATAACTACAACATTAACCATAGCAACAACGATAATTATAAGAATATAATATAACTGAAAAGATAGCTATTACCGTAACTAGTATGATAACAGATATAACGATAACTGTAGTTATGATGATAACTATAACTATGCCAATTAATATAATGATAACTATAACAATAATTATAGCAATAACTATAATGATAACAATAACTGTAATAACTATGATAACTTCGATGACAACTAACGATAAGTATTATGATTAAATAATGATAACTTTAGCATTAACTATAATAACACTGGCTGGTAACTATAACAACTATGAAGTCAATTATAATGATAACAATAACGACAATTCTAACAATAATTATGACAATAACTGACGATTATGATGACGTCAATACCAATAATGACAACTATAACAACAACAACATCTATAACGATAACTATAAATATAATATCTATGATGACAACTATGATGAAAAAAAAGCATGAAGATAACTATGACGATAATTATAACGATAACTATAATGATAACTAAACAATAACAACAACAGATGATATTGTTCTGTTTATAATAAGTGCACTTCAGTTTTGTCGTCTGCTGCTTTAAATGCTCGAGCTCTTTATAGTCAGATGGATTCTGATTGGCTGTTAATGTTTTTATCGTTCATCAGCCAAAAAATTAAAAATGTTCTGAAAGTGATTCCAACAATAACATTCCTCTGTTATTATCGTTTTAGTGCTGGTGTGGACTAGAGCTGGGTTTTGACACAAATTTCACGATTCGATTCAATATCGATAATTATGGATATATATCAGGTACAGTACATGCCAAATTTTCAAGGAAAAAAATCTCTTAACTAATGCTGTAAAATATACATGAGAGTCAGTTGGTACTACATTACTTTAATATTGAAGGTTAAAATTGACTGATTTGTTAAGTTTTTAAAATAATAAAGTTACAATTACATAATATTTCTACTTCAATTTGTTTTTTTTAAATATAAGCATAATGCTGGCTGTCATAAAAACTTGATGGATTTATTCAAACATAAAGTAAACATTGAAGAACAGTAAATTAATATGTTATATGGTGCATATATTTAGCAAAATGCCCCTCTCTACAATTTTTCTATCTGACTAATGAGTTTATAGTCACCGAATATGTTTTTCTGAGTAAATGTGACGTTACATTGTTTACAAGACGTTATATTGACGTCTTTGCGCGGCTGAAACACTGATTGAACGATTACATGAGACAGATACGGATTGTAAAGTTGTACGCTTTCTTTTAACTTACCTTCGGATGTTTAGTCATGTTTATTTTGTGCTATAACTAGTAATAAAGCGGAGGAGATGATCAGCTCACTGAGGCGCTACAGCGATCACTTCACATTAAACAGCGCCAAAATTGCATTTATTGTTTGAATACTGCAATACAATGCACAGAATTTGAAATATGAGACTTTGTTTCATATATTAAAAGTACAAAGCACAATGCTTGCGATATATTGGATGGGAAGTGCCCACGTTCCGTCCATTAACTGAAAACAGGCTCGACTAATCGATTCTTGGGATTTAAGAATCGATATTGCAACGGTGGCGGCCCCCAAATTAGATTGAATTAGTTAAACTTAAATACCTTCAATAATTGTATTTTTTCGGGCGCCAGACAGGACAAAATTTGTCAAGTCAAAATATTTATATATTTTAGTTTTTAGTTCCCAGATAAACTCAAGATGGAGCACAAACAAAGCCACCGATACACAATGTGCCAGTCACACAATAGCACAAACAAAAAAAACTTGGGTTTAAATAACACACGTACAAAACAGAGCTTGCTTTTTTGAAGTCAAAGAATGTTATTTAGAAAAATACAAACGTTCTGTAAAAATGAGAATCGATTAATATCGAGATATCGATGTTTTTTACCCAGCCCTAGAGTGGACTCACTATTCTCTTAGAGTGATTATTAAAACTTTTGGTGTACATTTGATCTTGTTGTGGTCTCTGATGAAAGTTCAGGTGGAAGTGTGAAAGTTTAGTGTTCCTGTGGCTCAGTGGTAGAGCATTGCATTAGCAGCGCAAAAGGTCATGGGTTCGATTCCCAGGGAACACACATACTGATAAAAAAATGTATATCCTGAATGCACTGTAAGTCGCTTTGGATAAAAGCGTCTGCTAAATGCATAAATGTAAATGTAAGTGAAGGATCTTACCTGTCATGACGCCAGCATCCACAGCCTGCAAACGCGCGCACGCACGCACACGCACGCGCACACGCACGCACGCACAGACACACACACACACAGACACACACGCATGCACAGCCACACACACACACGCACGCACAGACACACACACACAGCACAGACACACACACACAGCACAGACACACACAAACATACACAGCACACACACACACGCACAAGACACACACAACACGCACACAGACACACACACAGCACAACACAGACACACGCACGCACGCACAGACACACACACACACGCACACACACGCACGCACAGACACACACACACGCACAGACACACACACACACGCACGCGCACACAGACACACACACGCACGCACGCACAGACACACACACACACGCACGCACAGACACACACACACACACACAGACACAGAGAAAGAGAGAGAGATGTGAGAACCAGAGATGCAAACAGGAAAAGATGAGAACATTGCACATAGTAGTTACTTTGATGCATTTTTTTTAATTTAATTTAATTTTAATTTTTTTATTTTATTCTTATATGTCCAAAACTGTAATTTTTCACAAAAACAACAAAATTTTAACATCTTGTTGCAACATTTTACAAAAATCAAGATTGAATGCATTTGGTCAAAATCCCATGTTATAAACGATAAGGTGCTATGCAGGCTATTTAAGACAATATTGCCTGAGTAATCTGCAACGCTGACCTAAAATGCTAAATACATAAAATATTACCCTTTATAGACATAGTTTTTGAAGTAAAGAGAAAAGAAAAAAACTTACTGAAACAACTTTATTTACCCTTGTAATATCACAAGTACCCTTATAAGACCCCCCCCCCCCCCTCATAAAAACACTTTCTCATTGGATCTAAGCAAATCTCATAGGTGAACTATTTTGATCTTTAAAAAAGTGAGTTGTCACTGGAAGGTGAGGAGTTTGCATCTATGGAGATGGATAATGAAACCGAACAGAGGAGCTGAACGTACCGCGGCAGCCGTGTGCTGATTGGTGGAGGCGTTGGCGGCTCCCTGGTTGTGTTTGGGGCTGCAGTAGCCGCTGTCGCTGTCGATGTCGGCCTCGCTAGCTCCCTGCTCGCTGGACGACTCCTGCTGCGACGTGCGTCTGCGCCAAGCTTTATTCTTCCACTGAGGACTCGCCTGATCCGACACACATCTGACGCTGCCAGACGCCTCGCCGGGGAAATCTGAAGACACACGCGGAACAGTGTTCAGAGGTCAGGGGTCACTAGTTCAGGAATAAAGCAGGAGTTCTGCAGTGTTTATGAAAGTAAGTTTAAGACCAAGTAAGGAAGAAATTGAAGGTGGAATATGGCCTCTAAATATAAACTATGTAACTTCGGTTACAAACTGATATTTCCTACTGACACACTACAGCAAAAGATAGAAATAACTGACTTAAAACCATTTTTAGCTGCTGAAAATACTAGTGTTATAATCATTTTGACCTGCAAAAGTCCTGCAAAAACAATGTAAAGGTCAAAGGTCAGCTCAGTACCTGTCTGCTGCGCCGCATCCACCAGCAGCACAGTCTTGGATCTCCCATCAGGCCCGGCGGCACACACCTCCTTCTGTACCGCCACGCTCCGCATCACGGGACGCTTGGCTCTCATTGGCTGAGCCATTGGCTGCTGCGAGTGATGCACATGAGCGTTAGTTTAAACTAGTGAGCAGTACGCTCACGTCTTGAGTGTGTGGGTTAAAGGGTCAGTTCACCCAAAAATCCAAAAAGCAAAAATTAGCCCATGTTTTACTCACCCTCAAGGCATCCTAGGTGTATATGACTTTCTTCTTTCAGACGAATCCAATCGGAGTTATATTAAAAATGATCCTTGCTCTTCCAAGCTTTATAATGGCAGTGAATGGGTGTTTTTGTTCAACAGTCCAAAAGTAGTCAAATAAAGTGCATCCATCCATAATAAAGCGCACGAGTCTCGCGAAAACCAACATTTGTTTACAGGAGCAAAGAAAGCAAAGCTTCCTTACTTCAGCAAAGGAAAACCAGTCTCCTCTTGGCTTATATCGAAATCTTCAGACATTCTTCTTTACAAATCCTCGTTTTGTGTTTCTAATTCGTGACCGGTGTTTTATTTTACTCTCTCTCCGTCACGCTTTCGCATTCACCACTAATCACCGGCTTCCGCCTACGACAGTTAGCAGAAGTGAGAGAAAAGTGTTTATAACATTTTAAATATCAGAATCAGAATTATTCGCCAAGTGTGTGCAAACACACGAGGAATTTGTTGTGGTTTTTAAGATGGATGTTTTTCTTACAAAAATGCATGGATTTGCTACAGGAGGCCTTTATTCATCCCTCGGAGTCGTGTGAGGCACGTTTTATTATGGATGGATGCGCTTTATTTGAGTTCTTTTGGACTGTTGAACAAAAACACTCATTCACTGTAGGGCTGTCAAAAAAAAAAAAAAAATCGAATTTCAAATATTCGTCGAATTAAAAATAAAAATCCTTATTCGAATGCAAAACATTGCATTCGAATTTTAGGTGTGCGTCAGGCAGCTTTATCAGTGGCGCACGAGATGCGATGATGATGTTTCATTGCATTTTAATGTTTTTTTTTTTTTTAGCCTATCCAGTTGAACCCATTGGATACGTTGTTCATTCAAAATACTGTGGAAAAAAGAGAACATCAATGCGGAGATGATGTTGTTTACGTCAAAACTGAAACAAAGCCGTTCACTAAGAACGCATATTTTGCGCATTTTCTATAGAAACATCTATCAGCGTTGCACTCGCGTCTCGCAAAAGAGAGTCGGATATTTAGAAAGCGATTTAAAATTATTGTAAGTTCAACTTTGAAAAAACATGTCTCAAAACTTTATGGCAGGACGGGTCTCTCCCCGTTCCACTGCATCTCGTGTTTTTAAATGAAAAAAGTAACGTTTCTCATTGTGATTGGTTTTCAGTGCTTTGTATTAAACTGTGTATACATGATGCTGTTTTGTTTCTAATTATTTAAGCAACTTAATTAATTATATATGGTTAAACATTATTTTAAACAGTATGCACTTTTTTCAAAGATAGTCTGTTATTTTATTGCTTGAAGAAACATGTATTAGTACGGTAATATTTTGCTCGATGCGCCCTCTTGTGGCCTCAGGAGAGAAGCCAAAAGCTTTTTTCCCCCTAACTGAAATTATGCCTTTTAAATTCGAATATAATTCGAATTTTGATAATATTTAAGTACAAAATTCGAATTTAGTTTTTCAGCAATTTTGACAGCCCTAATTCACTGCCATTATAAAGCTTGGAAGAGCAAGGATCATTTTTAATATAACTCCGATTGGATTCGTCTGAAAGAAGAAAGTCATATACACCTAGGATGCCTTGAGGGTGAGTAAAACATGGGCTAATTTTCGTTTTGGGGTGAACTATCCCTTTAAGGAATCGTCTCGTACCTTCTGCAGGACGGGGTTTCGTGAGACGCCTCTCCCTCTCTGCGTCTGGCTGGAGTCGGAGACGGGGTTGAGCACGCCGGCCTGCAGGGGCCCCGTGTACGGCCCCGGGAAGGGCTGGTAGAAGCCCATGACGGGAGGGCAGGGCGTGGGCATGATGGCGTGGTAGTATGTGGGGTAATCGCTGGCGACGGGGGCCTGCGGAGACGACAGGATCGGATACGCCAGGTACGGCCCGCCAGGGCTCGGGTTGAGCTGCTGCCAGCGGTGATCTCCGTTATACATGGGCAGCTGCCGACTGAACCAGACACACAATCACAGGTTATAAAGAAACATGTCTAAAAGCCCTCCGAGGCTTATGGGTAGGACTATCAAGACTAATGTGTGGGACAATGGCTGGGTGATTTTTCTGATTAATTCGAATTTAAAGTGTCATGAAACTCTAAAACACATTTTTTGAGATGTTAACATATACAGTGCTGCTTGAAAGTTTGTGAACCCCTTGCAGAATCTGTGAAAATGTGAGTAATTTTAACAAAATAAGAGAGATCATACAAAATGCATGTTATTTTTTATTTAGTACTGTCCTGAGTAAGATATTTTACATAAAAGATGTTTACATTTAGTCCACAAAAATAAAATAAAAATCACCCCTCGTGATTTTTGTTTTTGCCATATCGCGCAGCCATAGGCGGGACTATGTGTTGGTCTGACCAATGGCAGACAGGGAAAACTGTTTGAAACTGTCTGTTTTTTCCATTTCCATGCTGTGATTCGGCTGTGACAAACACACAAACACACACACATATACACGTATACATACACACACACACACACACACACACACACACACACACACACACACAGACTGGCACAAAGTGTGCACTTCCACCAATTCAAAATGAACAGGAAGGGTAAGAAGCAGGATCCATTGGGAATAGAGGCAATCACACACAGATATACAACTGTACACATGAAGGCATTTCATAGACTTTTATATCACACTAGACTAGAGACAAAGAGAAAACATTACATGATGTAATAAGGTTTATTAAGATTATTGATGCTGTGTGTGTGCAGGACAGATTTAACTATACTTGTGAAGTCCTCACTAATGTAGTTTCATATCATTTAATGTCATTAATCTGATAAACAATGAAAAACAATGGAATTCTATTAGATGGCTTACTAATTTAGTGAAGCAAATGGCGTGTGTGTGTGTGTGTGTGTGTGTGTGCGTGTCTGTCTGTGTGTGTCAGTGAATGTGTCATGTGTGTCCTGTGTTTGTTTGTGTGTGTGTGTGTGCAAGTGATGGCGTGTCTGTGTGTTGAAGACTGTTTTGTGTGCTGTGTCTGTGTTGTGTTTGATTTGGTGGTGTTGTGCTGTCTGTGTCCGTATTAAGGTTGAAGTGAATGATAAAGTGTTGTTTGCAAACCTAAAATGTGTTCTGTGGGGTAGTTTGGTGTAGGGTAGGTGTAGGGAATAGCACACAGTTTGTTCAGTAAAAACCTTACGCAAGGAATGAGCCCATAAACCACAAAAACCAACAGTGTGTGTGTGTGTGTGTGTGTGTGTGTGTGTGTGTGTGTGTGTGTGTGTGTGTGTGTGCCTGTGCGTGTTTGTGCCTGTGTCTGTGCGTGCCTGTGTGTGTGTCTGTGTGTGTGCAAGTGAATGAGTCAGTGGCAAGTGTGCAACCCTGTGTTTGTTTGTGTGTGTGTGTGTGTGTGTGTGTGTGCGTGCGTGCATGCGTGTGTCTGTGTCTGCGTGTGTCTGTGTCTGTGCAAGAGAATGAGTCAGTGCATGTGTGCAACCCTGTGTGTGTGTGTTTGTGTGTGTGTGTACCTGTTGTTCTGATTCTCCTGTACGAAGGGGTAGCAGGTGATCAGGTAGGAGGGTATTTGTGTGGGCTCAGCTCCACCCTCACTGCACAGACTCATGGGTAATAATGAAGCTTCAACACCTTTCTTCTGAGGGATAAACGGTTCTACTTCAGCAGAGAGCTTCATATCCTGAAACACACACACGTATGCATTTAAGCTGCATTATAGGGCCAACAAAAGGGCTAAAAAAACTTAACACTCATTTTTTACATAAATATTACTAATTTCAGTAAGAAAAAAGGCTGCTGCCCACAAGAGGGCACTTTAAGCAAATATTAACCAAATCAAGCAGCGCACTAAATTGTTTATTGAAAGATTAATGAAATAACATGACTGTCTGTGCATAGTGTTTTAATGCTCATAAAACAAATATAATCGAAAATTGCATAAACAATTCTATAAAAACACCATATTTTTATGCAGTTTAATGCAAAAAAAATATCAAATTTATCATCCAATCCATGCATTTCATGCAAAATCTAACATTATGTAAAAAAACCTCAAAGTAACACTACAGATATCATCAAATTGCAAGATTTAAAAAAAAAAAAAATTAATAATAATAAACTTCCGCTGCGCTTCTGCCACGATTTATAAGAGATAAACAGCACAAAACACTTGATCTATTCAGGAGTGACACAGAAGTTGTGTGATATGAGAACATTAAAGGTTCTGGATGAAAACAGCCACAACAATGCAAACAAGCAGCGATATAAACAAACTTTAATAGCTTCTTTCTCTTTAAATGTTTCGTTCTAATTCATTTTAATTGAAGTAAAATGTTGATTCAGTAAGAGGCTGATTACAGATAAATATCAGCGTCTCTGTCTTATATAAATTAGGTGTTTACTATTTACAAATATTAAAGTTCTTAAAGGGATAGTTCACCCAAAAATTAAAATTGTTATCATTTCCTCACCCTTATGTCATTCCAAACCTGTATGACTTACTTTCTTCTGTGAAACATATAAGAAGATATTTTGAAAAGTTCAAGAAATTGTTGTCCATACAGTAGAAATCAAGGGTAACCAAAATGGTTTGGTAACATTCTACAAAATATCTTCTTTGCTTTTTAGCACAAAATCAATGCTTATACAGTCAAGTGCATTTCTATGTGACAAAAGTAGGCTATTAGTTTGTTGCATTTGCTGTGAATTCAGTAATATCATTATTTGTTTCTGTCCTGTTTGATTTATTTATTTACTCCAATTGAAGGCCCATCTGAAAGCTGAATAAATAATCTTTCCTATTGATGTATGGTTTGTTATGATAGGACAATATTTGTAAATCTGGAATCTGAGGGTGCAAAAAAATCTAAATATTGAGAAAATCACCTTTAAAGTTGTTCAAATGAAGTTCTTAGCAATGCATATTACTAATCAAAAATTAAGTTTTGATATATTTACGGTAGAAAACTTACAAAATATCTTCATGGAACATGATCTTAATATCCTAATGATTTTTGGCATAAAAGAAAAATCAATAATTTTGACCCATACAATGTATTGTTGTCTATTGCTAGAAATATACCTGTGTTACTTATGACTGCTTTTGTGCTGCAGGGACACATATAACCCAGCAAAACATTCACAGGGGAACTCATGGGCCGGATGGGTTGGTTTGCTATGTGAGACTAGTTATCCATTAACGTAAGAAATATGACTGTCATAGGGCTGGACAATAATTCAGTATCAATGGGATTTTTTTTCAATAACGGTGATATGATTTTTAAACACATTTCTGATATTTCAATATACATTACTCGTGTTTCCCATACATTGATTTATTTGTGGAGGTTGACTTGGTTGAATAAACATGAACACTGATTTCAAAATCAAAACGCAGCGCGGGTGTTTAATATGAATGTATCTCTGACTGTCTTCAGAGAAGTTTTGATGGCATTTTCACTTTATCTGATAAAGTAGAGTTTATGAGCACCTCCTGAATTTGCATTTTTAATAAGCCCGTCTCCAGTAACGTGTTTTTGTTGCTCACTCTTTTCTTTTTTGTTTTCTGGGCACTTTTCAGATTCTTTATCCAGGCTGAAGCCCTTTTGTTTTAATTTATAAAAAAATCAGCCTATGTTATAGTTTAAAGTTAAATATATTAATATTAATAAGGTGAGTCTGAGAGTATTATGTTTATTTGATGGTGATTTCAAATTTCTTGTTTGTATGAAGGCTAAATACAAATAAAAGGTGAACATTAATTTATTTGCACCATTTTTGTTTCTAAAATATTATATAGGCTAGTTTTATAAGAAATTAATTTTTCAGACGTTTGTAGGTACAGACATCCGTTGTGGGCATTCTTGGCAGTTTTCTTATGCTTTTTAATATTGTTCATATCAATATCGGAATTATCTCGTATCACCCAAAATTAAGAAATATATTGTGATATAAATTTTGCCTGTATCGTCCAGCCGTAGACTGTCAAATTAACAAGTTCCATGGTTTTACTCTAAGATCAGAGTAAGAAACCCAACATTGTAAATAATTATTTTCAATGATAACAAAACAATGCACTTTAAAATTAAACGCATTAAATGTGAAGATTTCCTTAAACAACAGAGAATCCAAGAGCATTGTGAATCATGGGTAATGTAGTTTTACACCATGAATTCTGCTCTTAAATCTAATTATTTAAAGATGCTGTATTTTGTAGGTTGAACAAGATAGGCTGAATTTCTCAAATATGATACTGCATTAAGGGTAATCTATCAGATGGATGTCTGACATGAAATGCTGATCTGTGCGGGAAAAACACGCATTTCCTCCTACAGAAATTCCCTTGCATCACATTTGTGTGTCTGTGGCTGAATTCAGCATTGCATACTAATATAACATAACTCTTTTTATTCATAACAGAAAAATCAGACAGGTTAAAACACAAGTATTTAGGAGTAATGACTGACCATATGTTATCATGGAAAGATCATATTGATGCTCTCTGTAACAGAACAAAGCAGAGAATATACTTTCTTCGTCGTCTTAGGTCATTCAGAGTAAGAAAGCAGATTCTTTTGTTGTTGTTCATGTCTGTGATAGAGAGTACTGCAATATTGCAACTCCATTTGGTATAGGAGTGTGTCTTATGCTAAAAACAAAGTTGTTCAATCAATTAAAAATTTGCTCAAGGATTGTAGGTCAGCCCCTTGAGAAGCTATATGACTCAGCTTATTATAATAATTTGTTAAGACTGGCTAATAATATCGTTTCTGACCCTAATCATGTCCTGCATAATGAGTTTGAATTATACCATCAAACTGGAGGTACAGAGTCCCAAGATTTAATAAAGTTAGGCTGAAACACTCGTGTGTACATCAGGCAATCCTAGAGTTGAATAAGAAACTTAATAAAACATCAGGAGTATTGTGAACATGGTGTAAGTGGTATAATGTAATGTATAATGTGTTTTGTTCTTGTATGGATGAAGTGTATGTTGTTGTTTAAAGGATGTTGATTGTTGTAAACATAGATACTGTTATGCAAGAAAAAATTCAGACCCGTCTGACAATAAAGTGCTATATCATATCATACCACCACACTACTCAATTATGACCCTGGACCACAAAACCAGTCATAAGGGTCAATTTTTAGAAATTGAGATTTATACATCATTTGAAAGCTGAATAAATAATCTTTGCATTGATGTATGGTTTGTTATGATAGGACAATATTTGTAAATCTGGAATCTGAGGGTGCAAAAATATCTAAATATTGAGAAAATCATCTTTAAAGTTGTTCAAATGAAGTTCTTAGCAATGCATATTACTAATCAAAAATTAAGTTTTGATATATTTACGGTAGAAAATTACTAAATATCTTCATGGAACATGATCTTAATATCCTAATGATTTTTGTCATAAAAGAAAAATGTATAATTTTGACCCATACAATGTATTGTTGTCTATTGCTACAAATATACCTGTGTTACTTATGACTGCTTTTGTGCTGCAGGTACACATATCATTACACTACACTAACAGCAAACTAGTACTCTATTCTGAGGTGGCAGATGTAACACAGCGCTTCAAAAAGCACATCATACAGGTGAATAAATAACATCAGATCAGACATGTTTGTCTAGTAGGGTTACAGCACAAACAAACAATTCCGGGAATCTAAAGCGGGAACACGACCAACGTGAGCATGTGACTGCTGGTCAGGTGATGTCATCACATTCCTGAACATCTCAGGTGAAACATAACAAACAAACAAGATCTCCATAATTACATCACGAAGCAGGAAGAGCCAATAATTAACCAGCAGGTCACGTCACACGCGTGTTATAAACACTTCCTCCTCACAGCATCAGCAAACATCACACCATCTCTCTACAATCACAGGGAAACTGTGTTTAAAACATGATACTAGGGCTGTAACAGTGTGAACCTCTCATTCTGGGCTCATGACTCCAGCACATATTTCTGAAATGTATGGTTTTATGTGTACCAACAGGTTTAAAATATGTGTGCTATAAACTAGGGCTGCACGATATATTGCATGCGATAGTCATGCGCATCTGGTCAGTAAAGCCGGTTCCTTGATTAGTGTTTAATCTGCATCACCTGTTTTCAAATGGAGCAGCTTTTAATACACAGAGCCGTAAATCACTGACAAGCGACGCAACATCACGTTCACTATCGCACGCGATTCATCTGCGATTCTGAGCGCGAATTGCGTAGCTTGTCAGTGAACTACGGCTCTGTGTATTAAAAGCCGCTCCATAATAAAACAAGAACAGTTTTATTTCATCTAAAATAAAAGCTTTTGTTTGCAAATATATGTGTGTGTGTGTATGTATATATATATATATATATATATATGTGTGTGTGTGTGTGTGTGTGTGTATGTATGTGTGTGTGTGTGTGTGTGTATGTATGTATGTATGTATGTATGTATGTATGTATATATATATATATATATATATATACATACATACATACATACACACACACATATATATACATATATATAAATAAATACTCACACATGCATGTATATATTTAAGAAAAACATTGTTTCTATATTAAATATAATTATAAATAATATGAATATAAATATATGCATGCAAATATTTTTTAAATATTCACTGTATGAGTATTTATTTATATATACATAATACATATACACAAACACATTATGCAAACAAAAACTTTTATTTTGGACGTGATTAATCGTGATAAATCATTTGACAGCACTACTAAAATCACTAAACTAGGAGGAAAGAAAAATTCTGCAGAAATTAAGAATTATGCAGGAATATATTAAAAAATGTATTTAAGTAAATATTGAAGTAAAAATGCTTTTTTCTGCTGCATTTACTAAGTCTTCTAGTTTCAACCATGGCTTGCTTTCTGTTAAGGCAAACTGTTTTGAATTATGCATAATAATTTCCATTCATAACATCTAAATAATTTTGCATTAATTGGGAATGATTGCAAGACGGTTTGCTTAAAGATTTCAATTGTTAAGGCTGATCACACATTAATGAATTTTGCAAATGCATAATATCGCTCTATAATAGGTTCCGTCTCAGCTCTTCCCAGTCAGAGCCGCCCGGACCCAAGATGCAATATGATAATAATGTAATGGAAAAGATATATAAGTATAATAATAATAATGACAACATCCTGATTCCTTGATGAAACACACAATGACTCGGAAACAAAGACACGTCTGTTGCTGAGATCCAGAGCGCTGATCGTGTGTGTGTGTGTGTGTGTGTGTGTGTGTGTGAGTGTGTGTGTGTGTGTGAATGGAGTGTGTGTTATAGCATACAGCAGTAATTGTTCATCTGTAGGTGGTGGGCGGAGCTCTGTACACTCTTCCGATTGTGACATCACACACAGATCTGCTCTCTCGTCCAATCAGATCACAGAGAGTAACATCAGTCCACGCAGATAATCATTTCTTTATGTAAATGTAAACTCTCCTATCGGCCAGATTTAACCTGCATTAATACATAAAGTTGATTCGGCTCGACATCACGAAGACGTCACGATCAAGACTCACGGATAAGAGTTCAAACTGAGCGTCGGGGATTAAAGTGAGGATGGCGGCTGTCGTTAAGCTAATTAACTAAGTAACAGGAATGGACAGATTAGAGTTTGCTAACAACACACACACACACACACACATCATTTACTAACCCTCATGTAGTTCAAACCTTCTTCTGTGGAACATGAAAGATGATATTTTAAGGAATAATGGGAAGGAACCAAACAATATCAAACCCTATTGATTTAACTGTATGGACGACAAAAAAAAGACATTTAAAACATCATCTTTTATCTTCCACAGAAGAACGAAAGTCACAACAGTTTGGAGAAACTTGATTGGCGAAGAATAAATGAAGACAGAATGATAATTTCTCGGTGCACTTCCCCTTTAAACACGGTAAAATGTTTAATATTTAACAGAATGTGGTATGAATATATAGAATTAACCTAAAAATGTAATAAATAAACACTAAATCATGCCACTAAAGCTCACTTGAACTGAATTGAATATCAGGCTGAGATAGATAGAGAGACAGAGTGATAGAGAGAGAGAGAGAGAGAGAGAGAGAGAGAGAGTGTGATAGAGAGAGAGACAGAGAGAGAGAGTGATAGAGAGAGAGAGAGAGAGAGCGATAGATAGATAGAGAGAGTGATAGAGAGATAGAGAGAGAGAGTGATAGAGATAGAGAGAGAGTGATAGAGAGAGATAGAGAGAGAGAGATAGAGAGAGAGAGTGATAGAGAGAGAGAGAGAGAGAGACAGAGAGAGAGAGAGAGAGCGAGAGTGTGATAGAGAGAGTGATAGAGAGAGAGAGTGATAGAGAGAGATAGAGAGAGAGTGATAGAGAGAGCGAGTGTGATAGAGAGAGAGAGTGATAGAGAGAGAGAGTGATAGAGAGACAGAGAGAGAGAGAGAGAGAGTGATAGAGAGAGCGAGAGTGTGATAGAGAGAGTGATAGAGAGAGAGAGAGTGTGATAGAGAGAGTGATAGAGAGAGAGAGAGTGATAGAGAGAGAGTGATAGAGAGAGGAGGAGAGACGAGCGGTGGTCTGCTCACTGTGGGCTGAACTAATGAAAGCGAGGAGGGACGCTTTTGTCTTTTCAGCATTTCTGTTTCAAGATAATGTGTAGAAAACAGAGGGTTTGTTGTGCTGAAGAATGACAGAACAAAGAGAGACAGAGAGAGAGAGAGACAGAGAGAGAGAGAGATGGCAGGCAGAGGGATTGAGTTTGCAATCATACAGAAACAATCATTTTGGGTCAGTCCATCTCAAGTTGCTTGACCATTTTTAACAGATTGCTTCTAGGCATTTTGGTGTTTTTAGGACTGAGACTCGAACCCTTCCCATAACAGACTGACCCTAAAAGCTGAACTTCATCATTACATTTGCACTTTGGTTCTAGCACAAATGCAAAAAAGTCTTTCTATATGTTCATGCAGCTTATAAAGAGACCCGTTTTAGATCAAAGAGCTCTGGGGTCCGTTCTTCATACCTCGCTTAATACATCTGAGATGATGTGAAAGATGCCAGATCTTCTGATCCTGATAACTGATCTCTGGCTAATTTGGTTCTTCAAATGAATTTGTGTATTAGATTAAAATATCTGGATTAAGTTGTCTAAGATTACAACGTGTTCTCGTGTTCCCCGAAAAGGGCAGATGTATCGATACTCGAAACCACGATCAGCAGTGATTGGCTGGCGGCAAGACAGTAACGTAATGACATCATATCATTAAAGGGGGGGTACAATGCTGTTTCATGCATTCAGAGTTGTTTACACTGTTAAAGAGTTGGATTCTCATGCTAAGCATGGACAAAGTTTAAATTTTTTTTTTGGACATATAACAGAGTATTTCTGTGCCAAAAATCTCACTTCCGGATTCGTACAAGTTTCAGAGAGTTTTTTTCGATCGTTGTTCTTGATGACGTAAATGACGGTGAAACTCCTTATATGGGCATTTCTCCCGGAAGAACACGCCCCTGCAGCATCGACCGGAGCGAGAGCAGCCAATCAACACGCTTCAATCGGCA
>CM041798.1:1999073-2001573 GCA_023376895.1 Aspiorhynchus laticeps
GAATTGCATGATATAAACTCCCAATTGCGAGTTATGAAGTCAGTTTATATCTCGCAATTCTGACTTTATCCCCCGGTTTCACAGACCAGGCTTAAACTAGACTAAAACGCATGTTTGAGCTGTCTCAACTGAACATATCTTAAAATAGGTCAGTGCAGGGGCGGACTGGAACAAAATTTCAGGCCGGGAAATCTCATACTCATCCAGGCCAACCCATACACCCACAACAAATTTTTAAACCGGACAACAATATTTTTTTGTATGGCCATCATCATCATTGCATAAAAAAGTTTCAATTCCTAGGCTGGGGCCATGCAAAATAATTAAAGGTTAGCTTTTGAACTTCCATTTTCCTTTTTAGTCTCTTCATTTTCCCTGACATCTCTATGTCTCACATGTGTATGTTTACTTTTTTCACTAATGTTCTTGCACCTGTCACTTTTCCAGCACCTTGTTGCCAAACAGCCACCTCATTGTAATTTGTTTGCACATTTATTTTAGAAAAAAATAAGTATTACATTATTGTTTTATCTTGTCAAAATTAGCACAATAATAGCTACATCTTGAATATATCTTTATAGAAAAATCTTAAAATTGAATGTTTTTGCATTATCATGGGTCATGTTTTGTCCAAAGGAAAATTAGCCATGGTATTATTAGATCTATGGTAAAAGTAACCGTGTTTTTGGTGGATTGATTTCTATTTGTATAACCAGAGTTTTACTACAAATACCACGGTGAAACTATACCGTGTAGCAAAACCATTATTCATTTGTGGTTACCATGGTTTAACTATAGTAACCATGGTTTTGGTTTTATTTTTAGTAAAACAGTCATAAACAGGACAGTTTTGCCTCTCTGCTCCACCTGGGAGCTTCCACTCCATTCTCGAGTCTCGCATCCTTTTGGCGGACACCGCGGATGCGCGGAGCGAGCGCGAGGCGAATCGCGTTGCCAGTCAAGACTAACCGATTCATGATATATTAGAGTTTTATTATTGAATGGCGAATTCGGAAATAATCAATTTAGTACATTCGGCAGGCAACAAAAACAACAACAATATAAAAAAATTATAATAATAATAATAAATAAAAAAAAAAAAATGTAGGGCAGCGGGCCAAATTGGCTGCCAGGCCAGCGGGAATTCTCCCGGTGCTCCCGATGGCCAGTCCGCCCCTGGGTCAGTGTCATTGTTCTCTGTCAAGATGCACAGCTGTAGTGTTTTCTTCCAAGGCATTTGTGTTGCTTTTGTTGTCCAAGTCGCTTAAATATCTTAATTTAACTAAGACCTAGTCCTGGTTTAAGCTGAAACCGGGTCTATAACTCGCAATCACAATTCTGACGTTATATCTCACAATACTGAGATGTGGCCTAAACTGCAGTGGCGAGATAAAAAGTCACAATTCCCTTTTATATTTTATATTCAGAGGCGGAAACGAGCTTCCATACCAAAGAGAAGAGTAGCTACATACTGTAAAATATCAACATTATATACACTGTAAAAAAAAAACAGTAAAATTTACGGTAAAAAAACGGCAAGCTATGTTTGCCGGAATTCTACTGTAAAAAATACGGTAATATTTTAGGTTTTACCGTTTTAATTTAAATTTACAGTTAAATACCGTAATTCCATTAACTGATATAATGTTAATATACCAACCTATTAAAGTACTGAAATCTGTATCTGTGTAATACACTGATAACCACCAAAAGTCACATGATGAACCAAAGCAGCTTTTAAATAATAACATATATAGAAGATCATTCACACAAACACTGATCGCCATCATTAAACCGAAATATGCAATAAACATTAATTTAACAACATTAGATGTAACACACAACCCTAATAAACATAACTGATAAGAAACAACTAAGAAGAAACATCGTTATTACACAGAAAAAACATCAAATTCAAACTAAATTTTAAATGTAATGAATTGTGGGAACGTAGTTTACTGTAAATTTTTACCGTTAATCATTTAGCAGGTTTTTACTGTAACATTTTCATAGTTTTTTACCGTTAAAATCACGGTTATTTTTTACAGTGTACAAAGGTGACATTACATGCAGAGTGCATGGATATAACATTAAATTAATAATACGAAACGAAAGCTATAACAAAATTAATTAAAATAAATTAACTAAAAGCTTTAAGTTTCTTGGAAGATGAAATAGTTTGGATATACTGTTGAACCTCTTTTTAAAAAAGCAATAAATAAAGATGATGATGAGTGAATTTACTGCGGTGAAATGAAATTTTGCAAAAAGTAATAATAGGTTAATATAAAATATTCATTAATTTGATCTTTTTGTATATTAAAGCCAAACAGTACATCCTTAACTACAGGAGAAAATCATGTTTGTTTTCCTCAAAAATCTTTTACATAGATTCAGCTTTATATCGTTTAATATTGTGATAAACAGAGCTGTAATCATAATCAGATTCCAAAAATTAAGTACTTGTGATTAGATTAAATCACATTTAAAATACTCAAAT
>CM041798.1:2004073-2021573 GCA_023376895.1 Aspiorhynchus laticeps
TCAAGATATGTGGCAGTGTTTCAGTGATCTGTTCTGTAGTGTGATGCAAACAATGAGGGACCTGAGTTGTAGGAAACCAGATAGAGAGGTTAAGTCTGGTAGGGAGGACTTGTAATCTGGCTTTTACTGTGAAATTAACAATGTACAGAGTGCAGTGTTCTTCAGGAATGAATGTGAAACAGAATGATCAGCAGAGGGAAGACATGCAAGTTTTCCCTGAAGTTTCAGTCCAGTCCAGTGTTGTTTTTGTTTATATTGATGCAATTCCAAGAGAGTTCGCCGGGCTCCTGCAGATGTTAATGGTTTGCTATCACCACCGTATATGGCTGTTGCCCTGACATATATCAGCGGGTCAGTGATGATATCCTCCGAGACTCTCACACTCTCAGTGTCAGACCGCACCCACTCCAGTGATACTCCAGTTCGAACACAGAGGTCATTCAGGTCCGGCCAATCTGACCAGACACCAAATCCAGCAGAGTGAGTGTCCAGTTTCCCGCTGGGTTTCCTTTTGAAGCCAAGGAAACGAGGATCTGACTCCCTGGCCAGCGGCACCTTGCGTCTCCTTAGATCCAAAAACAGGGAGGATCGGGCCAACTCCCTAACGTCTTTGTCATCATTATTCAGCATGTGCAGAAGATGGGAAATCCGCATGCTGGTATAAATCCATGTCACGTTTGGTACCCCCAACCCTCCTTCCCATTGGGGATGAAAAATAACATCACGAGTGCTGTGTGTATTAAGTCCAAACCACTTTCGCACTAGGCTCACTGTTTTGTCATCCATTTCACTCAGCACTTTCTGTTGGATGTGAACGTTGGAGAACAGATGTTGTACTTTAGACAGTGCCACCTGCCTAATAGCCTCCAGCTTCATAGTCAGTGGCAGCGGACATTTATCAATCAGGTCCAGCTTAGATGTAAACTCTGACAAGATGATGTTTACTTGCTCTTTCCATTCTCCTGCAATATTCATTTTATGTCCAAGATAAGTGTATGTTTCATGGAGAGAATATACACGTATGGGTTTTGTTGCTACTGTAAACACTGGACATTTATCAGATTTTGAACGATACCACCGGTTCCCTCCACTCCTCCTCTCATACAGAACAGCACATTTTGTGTCTTTAATCTCCAGACCTGACCATTCCAGAAAAACATCGGTTCTGGACAGCATGTTTTTAATTACGCTCTCTTCTCTGGAGGCCATCAGTACATCATCTGCATAGCCCTGTACTGGGATAGGAGATATCACGCCAGGGGGGGCGCATTGACACATCCACTTTAACCATTGGTTAATGGCAATTATGAAATTAATTGCACTCCATGGGCAGCCAGTTTTAATGCCTATCTGAAGTGATGTTGGATGAGTGAGCTGTTCTCCACAGATTACTTCAATAAAGGAGCCTCTGTATACATCTTTCACGATGTCAATGAACAGCTGAGGTAGCTGTATTTCCTCTAATGATCTGATCATGACATCATGAGATAAAGTACCAAATGCATCTCTAAAGTCCAGGAAGACTGAATACAGTCTACATGACTCGTGCTTAAAGTCATCTATCCCTGTTTTAAGGCAGAATACATGTTCATTCATACCTTGCCTATTGATGTAAGCCTTCTGCTTGGTGAATAAGATGTCAGCCTCCACCAGCCACGGAAGAACTCTGGCCAGTATGCACTTCATGAACACCTTATAGATGGTGGGAAGAAGGGATATATCCCTCCATGTCGATGGATCATCAGGGATGTTGTCTTTTTTTGGAATACGATGAATTAATGCTCCTTTCCACGAGTCTGGTATTCTCTTATTTTCCAAACAGACATTAAAGACAGTTGTTAAAATCTGACATGACTGCATATTTTTAAAAGTCTCATATGTCACGCCATCTTTACTGCTTGCTTTGTTGTTAGGGAGGTTCTTTAACCCCTTAACTGTCACCGGCCCGTATACGGGACGCCTAAGTTTACTTCACTATATTACACTTAAATCCTAATGTAATCATGACAAACTATACATCATTGGAAAGGTCTAAGTCTCCTAAATGGATATATTACCATTTTTTGTTGTTACAAATTATGTAGGAACAGTAATAGATTAATTTATGACAAGAGTGCACCAAGCGTCTATGATAAATCAACATCATCACAGGAGTTCTGACCTTTGTCACAAAAAGTCTTTATATCCTTGCCTTTTTCCCCATCACATGTTTTAGCAATCATCATAAGTTATATACCATTAGAAAGCTTAAAATCTCAAAATTCATCCTGTGAAAACCATTTTGAAATCGGACATTGCGTTACCATAGAAACGGTACTTCAAAACGTTTTAGCGGTCTCCTCCCCGTTAGTGGGGGTGTCATATTACAAAATGTATTACGGTCTTTTAGGATCAAAACTTTTTATAATCTTGACAAAATACATATCGTTGGAAAGGTCTGAGTCTCAAGATTCCATATTTGGTGGTTATTTTGTTATAGATGTAATATTGAGAGAGAAATTGATAGATTTGTGACAGAAATACATAAAAAAAATATTCAATGGAGTTTCAATGGCACCTGGTGGCTGTTTTTGGTATAACACCGAAACAAAATTGCATATGAACCTCAATTTTTTTTATATCAACTTCAAATTTGGAACACAACTTATGTAGACATATGGCTTTAATTTTATAGCAATTTTGGATTTTTAACTATTTTTTTAAATATTTATTTTATATAAAATAAAATAAAAATAGTATAATACATTTTCTTTACAGTAAATTTAAACTTCTATAATTTTTTAATACTTTAATTTTATTAAATGATTTCACTTCTGTAATAATCTGCTAATTGTCTTCTTTAAAAAGAGACCAACCTTAGGTCTGTATTCAAAAGCGTTCATGAATTATAATAATTTAAGTTTGGATACTGCAATTTCTCGTGAATTTTCAAAAATGGGGGGGTGACAGTTAAGGGGTTAAAACGGTCTCTACCTCCTGCTGCGTGAAATGCGTTGTTTTAGGGAAAAAAGTTGGTTTCGGTGGCGGCACATTTAAATACCAGGGTGGGGGTGAAAGATCCTCATTACACCTCTGATTTAGACATTTATTCTCGTAGTAAGTTTGTATAACTGTAATGTCACTAGGACAGGGAGGAGGGTCGGGATACTCGCTGTTATTTAAGATGACTTGGATCGCTTTAGATCTTCTATACTGCCACAGATATGCGAGTTTGTTCCTGCTCATCTTTCTGTTTCGCTGGCTGTGAGTCGCTCCTGTCCGCAGAGAGGGCAGAACGGTGTCCCGCAGATAACACAGCTGTTCACGGATCCAGTCAGATACTGAAGCCGATGTTATATCTTCAGGATACGATTGTGTCGCCGGGAACTTCTTTAGGACTCTCGCCGCATACTTCAGGAACTGTAATCCAAAAGGCCTAGCGTTGTGGCTTTCTGCTGTAAAAACTCCATTCTTAAAAAATATCCCGCTTAGCAATGCAACTAACTTTATCCACTTTCCTGGATCGCCGGAGGAAACAAAGTGCTGATCGCGCTGGCGTTTGGTGTTCAGACGATCTCTGTAGATTTTTTCATGAGACTGAAAAGCCATCCATTGATCCTCAGACAGCGGGCCAACATACTGCTGGAAAACCGTAAGCTCTTCTCCCGGTAGATGGAATCCATGGGAGAAATCACGCGGTAACAGCAGCTGTTGGTAGATTCTCCCGGTGAGTAATGCCTGTTTGTATGCAAGCTTGATTGTTGCAATCAAGCACATAATCCACAATAGTTGGCAAAGCATCTTATCTGCACCTATTGCATTAACGATGGCAATTACAACGGGTGTGGTTGTTTAGTTTTACCAAACAACATTTTGGCGTTCACCTGCACCAGCGAGTGGCCTGCAACCTGCCGCCATCACATACACACTTACACACATATACACTTACACACTCACACACACACTTACACACTTACACACTTACACACATACACACTTACACACTTACACACTTACACACTTACACACTTACACACATACACACTTACACACATATACACTTACACACTCACACACACACTTACACACTTACACACTTACACACTTACACACTCACACACACTTACACACTTACACACATACACACTTACACACTTACACACATACACACTTACACACATACACACTTACACACATACACACTTACACATACACACTTACACATACACACTTACACACATACACACTTACACACATACACACTTACACACATACACACATACACACTTACACACATACACACTTACACACATACACACTTACACACTTACACATACACACTTACACACATACACACTTACTTACACACACACACACACTTACACACTTACACACATACACACATACACACTTACACATACACACTTACACACATACACACTTACACACACACACACTTACACACTTACACAACAGGTAGGGTGTGAATTATACACTGACCTTTGGAGCATATGATGGGAATTATTCTCTGATTCTTAACAACAAGATGGTATACATTAACATTTGCACATGAAACATGTATTACATTCTGTATCTTTCCCATGCATTTGTTCATTTTGTTAAATTAAACATGTTTTGTTCTTTGTTAGATACATTGTTTTGTTTTAATATATATATATATATATATATATATATATATATATATACAGTGCCTATAGAAAGTCTTCATACCCCTTAATTTTTTTCACATTTTTTTTATGTTGCGTTCTTATGTTAAACTGCTTTAAATTACTTTTTTTCCGCATGCAAATCTACACCCCACTCACCATAATGACAGAGCAAAAACTGGATTTATCATAACTTTCCAAATTTATTAAAAAGGAAATACTGAAAAAATGACATTTCACAAGTCTTCATACCCTTCACTTTGACACTTGAAATTTAGATCAGGAGCATAGTTTCACTGGATCCTCTTTGAGATGTTTCTATACTCCGCCTGGAGTTAACCTGAGGCAAATTCAGTTGATTGGACATGATTTGGAAAGGCACACACACCTGTCTATATAAAGTTTAACAGCTGAAATGGACGTCAGAGCAAAAACTACGCCATGAGGTCAAAGGAAGCTGAGAGACAGGATTGTGTTGAAAAATGGCCGTGATTTTAACGGTAAAAAACTGTGAAAATGCTACAGTAAAACCTGTTAAATGGTTAACGGTAAGTTCCTGTAAAATTTACAGGGAAAAACCGTAAACTAACATTCCCAGAATTCCCTGCGTTGCATTTCAAATTTAGTTTGAATTTGATGTTTTTTCTTTGAAATAACTATGTTTCTTCTTAGTTTTTTCTTATCAGTTATGTTTATTAGGGTTGTATGTTACATCTAATGTTGTTAAAATAATGTTTATTGCATATTTAATGAGTCTCACCATAATGGTGTTTAGTGCTTGTGTAAATGACACTGTGCACCTTCTATATATCTTATTATTTAAAACTGCTTGTGATGAGATTTGGTTCATCATGTGACTTTCTCATCACTACCTGCATTTGGTGGATATCAGCGTATTATAAAGGAACAAAGCAGATTTCAGTACTTCAATAGGTTGGTATATTAACATTATATCAGTTAATGAAATTACGGTATTTAACTGTACATTTAAGTTAAAACCGTAAAACCTAAAATGTTACCGTATTTTTTACGGTAGAATTCCGGCAACCACAGCTGCCCTTTTTTTTACCGTAAATTTTACGGATTTTTTTTACAGTGTGGGGAAGACTAAAAAAAAATTGTGCTGTGTTGAAGGTTCACAGGAGCATTTGGCCTCCATAATCCTTAATGGATGAAGTTTGAAACAATCAGGACTCTTCCTAGATCTAGCCTCCTGGCCAAACTGAGCCATCGGTCTTGGTTAGAGAGGTGATCACGACACTGATGGTCACTCTGATTGAGCTCCATGATCTTATAGAGATGGGAGAAACTTACAGAAGGACAAACATCACTGCGACACTCCACCGATCTGGGCTTGATGGCAAAGTGACCAAACTCAAGCTTCTCCTCAGTAAAGATACACAAAACCCTGATTGGAATTGACAAAAATACACCCAAATAACTCTCAGACTATGAAAAAAAAAGATTCTCTGGTCTGATGAACCTCAATTCCTTATTCATGTCTGAGGAAACCAAGCACCGCTTATCACCTGCATAATACCATCCCAACGGTGAAGCATGGTGGTGGTGGGGGTGTTTTTCAGCGGCAGGGACTGGCGAAGCGATCAGAGAAGACAGAATACAGAGATATCCATAATGAAAACCTGGTTCAGAGCGCTCAGAACCTCAGACTGGGCTGAAAGTTCACCTTCTATCATGACAATCACACAGCCAAGACAATGCAGGAGCGGCTTAGGGACGACTCTATCAACGTCCTCGAGTGGTCCAGCCAGAGCTGAGACTTGGAACCAATCAGACATCTTTGGAGAAACCTATAAATGGCTGTCCACCGATGGTCCCCAGCCAACCTGACAGAGCTTGAGATGATCTAAAGAGAAGAAAGGCAAAAACAACAACCCAAATGCAGATGTGCAAAGCTTGTTGCATCATAAGACCTGAGGCTGGAATTGTTGCCAAAGTGCTAAGTTATGAGTTAAGGGTATGAAGACTTGTGCAATGTTATTTTTTCAGTTTCCTTTTTAATACATTTGGAAAGTTATGATAAATCTGGTTTTTGCTCTGTCATTATGGTGAGTGGGGTGTAGATTTATGTGGGGAATAAACGTAATTTAAAGCAGTTTAACATAAGAACGCAACATAACAAAAAAAATGAAGGGGTATGAAGACTTTCTGTAGGCACTGTATACATAAAGCAAGATTTATAGCCTTTGTGATAGGCTGTATGAGTTACATCCTTCATGCTTGCAACACCAAGGTCATGGGTTCAAATCCCAGGAAAGCGGTTCACTCTATAAATGGAGAAGCAGGCATCTCTCACATTCGCCTGAAGGTGGCGCTGCTGTATTTAATTCTATTGTGAAAACATGACTCAGACTTGTTCTTGCCTTTCTTCAGAAAACGCCCAAAAATCTGAAAGTGATCAAAGCGCTGCTCACCTGTGTGTGCTCATTAGTATTTGTTGTGTATGCAGCCACATAAAAAACACAATTAAATGAATCACTCTGCTTGTAATTAAATAAACTAGGAATTCTTCTCGTTGCCAGATGCACCAGTCCAGGTGCAGAATTAGTGCATCGCAAATGAGCCACACTCAAAATAGTATAGGCTACTAATGTGTCTGCAAAATTTAGAAAAATGCATCCATGCATGCTTTTTAGGTAATATTACCTGCAGTGCAAAGAAACTGGAGGGCGATGCTGAACGGTAATGACTTTTATTCACACTTATAACTATGAAACTAACCATTTCTGCCATGTAAGAATACCTTGGTAAGTCAGGATTTTGAACTTTCAGATGAAAAGTCAAGATATTGACTTAAATATGAAAATATGAAATAGAACTATGAGACAAAAAGTCGAAATTATGCCATACTAAGTTACTTTAAAAATCTAAATTATGAGATACTAAGACATAAACATTAAAAGTAACACTTTTTACATTTTCTTTAGTTTCTCAGAGATTGTTTGTAATACAAAGCCAAAATTTTAAATTCCATAAAGCCACATCTGTCAGCTCACCCACATTGCTGTGTACATATATATATATATATATATATATATATATAATTTACACTTGAATAGACAAAGTGAAATGTTGCAGCTGACCCCAGTTAATGTAATTAAATCATTCTTAAATATCATTTTGCAATTTCTTTGTTATTTGTGCACATAAAGGGTCTTCAATAAGGTAAAATGGCTGTATAAAACATTCTCAAGTAACAATTAGATTTTAACCTGTTAAATAAATAAGGAGAGATACCTAACTATCGAAAGGGGTTCTTTGTTAGTCCATAAAATTGCAATTATGTAATGTTATGGCAAGCTTTTAAAACAATGCCGTGGTAAGGGACAGCATGTTGGGACGGTTGCAACAACATGCAAAAACTTATTATATTAGCTTGACATGATATCATTGACATGCTATGCTTACTAGAAGCTCAGAAAACACTGATGTTTTTACAATGCATCATGCAAACAACCTATCTTAGTTTATGATCTGATCTTTAAAAAAAATACCGTTTTACCATAAAAATGATTTTTTTGTAGAGGGAATGGTCACATGTGGCTGATTTCTTCCAGGAAGGATGAGGGACTAATAGAGCATCTGCAGTATGAATATCATCACTGTAGCTTATTCCTGCTTGAAGATATAAGCCATGTTGCAACCGTCTCCCCTAATTATGAGATGAAAAGTTGAGGTTATGACGTTTAACATGGAAGTTTTGACATACCAAGTCATAATTATTAGATGAATAGTTGACATTATGACTTAAAAAGTCAAAATTATGATATACCAAGTGGAAAAAAAATCTAAATTCTAGTCTTTTTTGTTTTATAATTGTGACTTATCATAATTTTGACTTTTCATCTTATATTAATGACGTCTAAAGTCATAATTATTATTTACCAAAGCATGATTTCTTTGGCACAAATAGACTTCCATAAAATAAATAACACTTTTACCCTCGGTTAGTCTAGTCCAGACTAAAACGCAAGTCTGAGCTGTTTCAAATAAAATAAACTTGCACTGATTGATCTTAAAATATATCAATGCCTTGTTTTGTCTCAAGATGAACACCAGTAATGTTTTTTCCAAGGCGCATTTTGTACAAATTAGTTAAATGTCCTAATTGAACTACGGCCTAATGCTGGTTTAGTCTAAGCCCTGTGTAAAACCAGGCCATTAATAAGCCCAATATTAGTGATATTAGGACATAATTTTGTGATATGATTTTCCAATACTGTTTCCCATCACCGACTACATACTTCTAGCGTGTAATTGTGCATATTTGGACTGTTTCTGTCTATAATAATCAAAACATCAGTTTATGTTCTTTTCTCATTAACTTAAGTGGTTTGATGTGACATTATTTAATCACAGAATTTAACACACTTATTTATCCTGGTGTCAAACACGCCTTAACAAGACTTTATGGCCCGTATAATGTCTGGTTGCCAAGAAAATGTGTTATTTCTCGGATAATGAGCATTAATGTGGCGTTTCTGATATTCCCGCCTTTGGAGTTTTTGGCGCGAATCCACCGCGCGTGTAATGGCAGAGTTTCAGATCTCACGGAGGAAGGGCATGCGTGACTACACATGCTGTGTTTTTACTTTTACAAGGCTTGCGCGTGATTCTGCTTTTATACACTCGTTTAAGTGCAGGGGGTTGTTTTTTACACATCAAACCCCCAGAGCACGCGCGCCGCCGGAGTCTCGCACGCAACCACATGCGCGCGCACGCACAGACTCGAACCATGTGGACGCGATGGAGGCCACACAGAGAGAGCTCTGGGACAGACAACATTAGATATTCCGAGCTCACCTGCTGCACCTCATCACATGCATGAGTCGTGAAAATTATGAAAATAAATCAGGAATTATTTAATTGTTAGATTTTAAATCAACCAGTCGAGGCATCACAAGTAACTAAGCTGTTTTATAGATGGTAACTGTAATATAATTACTGAAATCTTATTAGTAATTAGTTACACTACTAGTTACTGCAAAAAGTAATATTATTACAGTAACTAGTTACTGCCCAACACTGCTCCTGTGCTTGTTTATGTGATGTTGTTGATCTGATAAACATCACAAACACATCAGACCGTCTTCACCTGCAGCACGTCACGTCAGATTCTCACAGTCTTGATGATTCTGCATCTCATCTGAGGATTTCAGAAGGATTTGATGGGAAAAAGGTTTATTATAGAGCAGCTATTAGAGCGCTGGCGCAAAAGTGTGAACTTCTCACTTTGTGAAGAACAGCATGTTTTGGGGGAAACACATGACATTACAAGATTACTTTTTAAATAGTGAAGTAACACCATTTTTAATTTAGAAGGCAATATCTGAGTTACTTTGTCAAATAAGTAAAGCCAATAGCTTTGTTTCCCATGTATTGATGAATTGACTGACAGCTCTCGTGTTGCCATGTTGAGAGAAATTATGAAGTTCTACTAAATATGAATATGTATTTATTCATCTCACCTGCACAAAAACACATTCAGTATTCCTCAAAATGAATCAAAACAGTCAAATGCAAACTTAGATTTTTATACAAACCTGCAATAATTAAATATGTTAAATAAGATAAATATTGTTTATGTATTTAATCCCATTTTATTAACCTGCTGAGCTTCGATGATCCAGTTCAACAACACTAATAAGCAAAAATGACACATTTGTGTTTGAGTTTAGTTATTGCTGAATAGTGTTGAACTGTCATATTCTTCATGTGATTTGTTTACTGTACATTTCCTTCAGTCTGAGGCGAATTCATTTCACTTTTAATGTGAAAGGGCTTTTACATTTATAAAATAACTTTTTTATATTAAAAACAAACAAGCAAGCCCTTCCCAGATTTACAAAGTAACTCAAAAGTAACGTAACGCATTACTTTCCATAAAAAAGTAACAAAGTAACATAATTAGTTACTTTTTTAGGGAGTAACACAATATTGTAATGTTTTACTTTTAAAAGTAACTTTCTCCAACACTGCTCACAAATAGATCCTTGAAAGATGAAAAAATGAACCACACTTAGTTCAATTTAACACATTACATTCAGCAGATAGAAATATTGCATTATATTGTCACATATATCAGCCCAATCAGCAGCAACATGTATAAACCAGCGGTATTAAAGAGACAGCTGCACAATGGGTCCAAGTGAAGTCGTTTACAAACGTGTCCGCTACATACGCAACAATTGAAGATAGAAGACATGTTTGTTGTAAGAGTTTTATAGTAACATATATAACATATCAACATGATGATGATGAATTTGTAAGTAAATCTTAAAATAAATTCACAAGAGCAAGTATATTGTTTGCACATGCTTATTTACATTAAAGGAAAAATAACTGAAATAATGTATATATCTGGAATTCTTTAAGTCTGTCTAAATATCATGTAGTAATCGCAATGTCTTCTGGTCCATATCCCTTCTTTAGGAAGGTGTGCTAGACACTGATTAATGTAACATAAAAATACTATACATATTTATATATTTTGCTATTGTATTGTGGAGTGACACTTTCATAAACTTTTCTATGCTCCTCTGATTATATAATGGTAAATATTACAATATCATAGCACAACAACAGTGATAAGTAATAATGATAAGTCTAATACTCACAATAAAAATAATAAGCTCATATAGATCATAACAGTCTCGAAGGTAAGAAGTGGATTATTCTTCATCTGAAATGTTTGTCTTTTCATCCTGAAATGCGACGCAAATATTGGATCACAATAATTAGGAATTCCACAAATCCCTTATTAACTCGATTGGGATGTTCTCTTTTATTCTGGACAGTAAGGGCAGTGACTGTAACATCGAGCGTATTTTGCAGTATTAAACACGTATTTATACCGATTTCATCCGGCTCTGAAAATTCTTCAAAAAGAACACAAAGAATGTCCTTCTCAGCTGCCACAGTTGCAACTCTTTTTTTTTTTTATATTTATTTTTTTTTTTTTTTTTTTATTATTAATTAATTTAATTTTATATACCCTTTTATTTAACCACACTATGACAGACAAGACCAGGGGACAGAGAAAACAAGAGAGAGAAAGAAGAAAGAAAAAAAAAAAAAAAAAAAACAGACAATTTGCTTCGATACCTGCTGACAAAAAGAGAAAACAACAGAAGAAAACAACAGAAGACACAACATCAGAGAGACTGCAGCAACAACCAACATCTGTATGAATCACAATAAATTCTAAATGTTAAATGTTATTGAGCAGCACACATAACTAATATTACAAAATAAGTTTTGAAGCAACAGCAGATCAGGACAATGTGTGTCTGTGAGCACCTGTTTTTATACCAATGTGAATGCTTGAGTGTACACCTGTGTGTGTGAGCGCGCTTGTGTTCATAAGGTTCCTCCATGTAAATGTTTAATAGTGTGTGTGGGGAACAACAGCCCCATCCCGCAAGGCATGAAGCAGGCACGGAAAAGACCCGGGCCCCAAACATCCGGAGGCCCCCCAGGGCACGGGACCCCCAGGAGAACCACCGCAGGGACAACCGCGGCCTCCACCCAGAAAAGGGCAGAGGAGAGCCCGAAGGTGGGACCTCCGACAGCCACAGTGTAGACGCCCCAGGGTGCCGTGGTGGCAAGCCCGCAGGCTCCACCGGCAGCCGACCACACCAGGGCAGACCGGGCCCTGGGCCCGGAGACCCAAAGGCCCCCCACCCCCCAATCGGGGCCCAGCAAGGCCAGTAGGGCCAGGCCCCGCCAATCGACCGCCGAGAGCGGGCCGGCGCTCGCCCGAGCATCCTGCCCCGGCGCGAGAAACCACCAACGCACCGGCGGCATCCTCCACCGGCAGGGCATGGTGGTGGGGTGGGGGTCGACTAAGATGATGAGTGAGGTGGAGTCTAAGGCCCGACCTGACACATAGACGTAGACGACAAGCACACATATACACAAGCATATGTTCCCACCCTCATGCACGCAAATGAATATTCACACCCTCGCCCCACATGTAGACACACAAAAATGGACACGGTACCCATACTCACACTCCCCATATGCACTCTATACTCCTAGATCCAGGCACCACCACCCCCAGAGGGGTAGCCAGCGCCCGATCCCGGAGCTGTTGCAACTCTTGCGTCATCAGAATAGTGTTGAACGCACCACCGTTTCTGTTTAATAAACGTTTTGCATCGTTTTGTCTGGGCTGAACGCAGCCCTGCTGATTACATGTAATCTGGATTGCGTAATCAGATTCTAAAAATGAAGTACTTGTAATTAGATCAAAATTACATTTTAAAAATACTCATAATCAGTTTTTATTGATAACATGATTACTCACACAATAGCAATAAAGTATTAAGAATTCATTGATTCTCTCTAATTCTTCTTTTTCATCCTTTAAATGTTCCTTTTTAAAATAGCCTACCACTTATATACACTCAGAAAGTCTTCCAGTTTTGAGCAAGACAGCATTTGACCTGGATTTTAAAAAATAATTTCAGGTTTAAGACATGTTTCAACATTGCATCAGCTACTAATGAGCACATACATTTTTATTTCATTAGTTGCATAGCGTTAGGGGTCATATGATGATGCTAAAATAACATTATTTAGTGTTTTTGGTGTAATGCAATTTGTTTGCATGGTTTAAGGTTCAAAAAACACATTATTTTCCACATACCGTACATTATTGTTGCTCCTCCTCCTTTCTGACACGCGTCGATTTTTACAAAGCTCATCGTTCTGAAAAGCAAGGTGTGCTCTGATTGGCCAGCTATTTATTGCATTGTGATTGGCCGAATACCTCAAGCGTGTGACGGAAATGTTACGCCCCCTTACCATATTTGGAAACACACAGCATCTCCACGGCAACAATAGAGTGGTGGAACTATGACGTCACTTTGTAGGCAAAAACCCGGAAGCGAGTTCGCATTTTAGCGTCCCAGAGTCAATGGGTTTTTTGAATGGGATTTTGGTTAAGTCCCTTAAATAAGGTCCGTGGCTCACACAGGCTCAAGACACTTTCACGTTTTATTCAACGACATAAAACACACCAGTTACACCACACTCGTGATTTTTTAAAACTGTTACGTTTCTTGCTAACAAGTTGCTAAATGGGACTACAGGCCGAACAGTTTATCAATTTATAGTATTTCCCAGTTGTAGTATAACTTGTAATACAATTAATTGTAGAATAACCAATTAATAGTTTCCCGCATTTTATATTGTTGTTCGACAATAAAGAAGGTTTTATCGCTCACTGATGCAGAGACTCTGGGTTCAGGACATAAGGTAAACTCATGTGATTATTCCATGTAAAAACACCACATTTACTGGCTTTACGTGGTTAAAGTGAAACTTTAATGATGCACAGTGCTTAAAACCACGTTAAAATTAAATGTTTACGGCCACATGAAGCTGTTAGAAAGCATATAGATTGAGGATTTCCTAGAAGCAAAGATAAAATAACATTTTGTGTACCACATGAGAGCAGAAATGTGGTACTTTATTCACTAAAATAAGTTTAATCTTACCATATCCAAAAGCTCGCTCACTCTGCTGTTATTAAATAGATTAATGCACTAGAATTTTATTGTGGAGACACATTTTTAATTAAAATATTCATATTAATCAATGAGTTATTGACTTTTAATGCACCTTATTTCGAAATGTACAGAAATACGTGGTTTCAAATGTCCTTTAGTTATGATTATTTCATTTATTCACTATACTATTTATTACTAATGTCTCATTTCAGTTTCAGTTTGGCTCTAGTTTTGTATTTACTCCAGTTTATATGAAACGGTTCATGTAGCGTGTATTAAAATTCATATATAGAACATGTTAAAAATAAGTTTGATAAAGTTGTCAGGTGACGTTGAAGGCGAGCGACCGTGGTGCTGTAGTTCGTTTATAGCCTATGTTTAGCTTTTAAGTTCTGGCGCTTTTATTTAGGCTTCAAAATTCATCAAAGTTATTTTGTGAAGATTATCTTGATGGACAAAACGTGCAAATTTCATGAACTATGATTGAACACAGAGCTTATTTTTTGCGATAATCCAAAAGCCTATGGAAAAATCCTATTGGGTTTTTGTCGAGGGAATCAGTGTCATGCTAACAGCGAGAATAATAGCTCCGCCTTCTTTCTTTGCATATACATTTGGGCGGAGTTATGCAAATCTTCCCACACAATGACGTAGATATGTGGGGCGTGTTTGAATGAGACGTTTTAGAGGAACTCATGGACAAGTCTTAACTTTTATAAAGAATATCTCTTTGGGTTTGAGACCCATTTTATAGTCTTTGCATCTTTACTGATCTTATCTATGCACAAACAGCTTGTAACACTCCAAAGAGAAAGGAAACCTTGAAATCGCGTCATATGACCCCTTTAATGGAGGATGTATTACTGTGCCTTTAAAAGGCTTAGGCCGGGACACACCAAGCCGACTTCAAAGAACTAGCGGTGACGAAATCCGACGGTGTTATCGCCTCGCGTCGGACCAAAAAGCTGCGCTCGAACACACCGCACAGACTACAGCCGACGGCAAACTAACACGTGCGTTCTGCGCATGCGTGAGACGAGTTAACTGTCTATATCAGCAGCTATCAATAGTATATATTCGTCATTCAACCCAGCAGGCACAAAACAGGCACACAACGTCATAAGACGTTGATATTTGGTTACACCAAAATATTGATTCTTAAATTCCAAGAATCGATCTATGCTGTTTTAAGTTGATGCGTGAACAGAACTTAATTAAACTTTATTTGTAATGCACCAACTGACAGGGTTTATTGTATAGTTTTCAACGTTAGTTGAGAGTTTTTTCCTTGAAACATAAATCAGCATTAATTGATATCGAATCAAGTTGAATCGAGATCAAAACTGAATCAAATCATGAAATCGAATCGAAATTAAATCAAGTTGTGAAGTTTGTTTCAGTACCCAGCACTAGTGTTATAGATTTGACTTATGATTTCTTTAAGATCATTTTCAAGGGTGAGAATTTCGGGGGGATTTATCACTTTAAACATGGTAAAATGTGTTAAATTGAACTAAGTGTGGTTCATTTTTTCATCTTTCAAGGATCTATTTGTGAGCAGTGTTGGAGAAAGTTACTTTTAAAAGTAAAACATTACAATATTGCGTTACTCCCTAAAAAAGTAACTAATTATGTTACTTTGTTACTTTTTAATGGAAAGTAATGCGTTACGTTACTTTTGAGTTACTTTGTAAATCTGGGAAGGGCTTGCTTGTTTGTTTTTAATATAAAAAAGTTATTTTATAAATGTAAAAGCCCTTTCACATTAAAAGTGAAATGAATTCGCCTCAGACTGAAGGAAATGTACAGTAAACAAATCACATGAAGAATATGACAGTTCAACACTATTCAGCAATAACTAAACTCAAACACAAATGTGTCATTTTTGCTTATTAGTGTTGTTGAACTGGATCATCGAAGCTCAGCAGGTTAATAAAATGGGATTAAATACATAAACATTATTTATCTTATTTAACATATTTAATTATTGCAGGTTTGTATAAAATTCTAAGTTTGCATTTGACTGTTTTGATTCATTTTGAGGAATACTGAATGTGTTTTTGTGCAGGTGAGATGAATAAATACATATTCATATTTAGTAGAACTTCATAATTTCTCTCAACATGGCAACACAAGAGCTGTCAGTCAATTCATCAATACATGGGAAACAAAGCTATTGGCTTTACTTATTTGACAAAGTAACTCAGATATTGCCTTCTAAATTAAAAATGGTGTTACTTCACTATTTACTTAAAAAAAGTAATCTTGTAATGTCATGCGTTTCCCCCAAAACATGCTGTTCTTCACAAAGTGAGAAGTTCACACATTCGCCAGCGCTCTAATAGCTGCTCTATAATAAACCTTTTTCCCATCAAATCCTTCTGAAATCCTCAGATGAGATGCAGAAACATCAAGACTGTGAGAATCAGTGTTGGGTAAGTTACTTTCAAAAAGTAATTAATTACAGTTACTAATTACTTCATCAATATTGTATTTAAATTACTTTACTAATTACTCTGTCTGAAAAGTAACTTAGTTACTCAATAAGTAACTTAATTATTCAAATTGCTAATTAGGCTACATCTTAAAATCCCTATAAACCTTAATAGAAATGAAACTGTATTCTTTCAATTTGAGTCAAACATAGAATAGTTTAGCCTTTTAGCTTTAAAACAACTGTAATACTTAAACATTTTTTATATCTTTTTTTTTTACCTTCTTTGGTTAGCAAAAATAACAAAAAAGCTTAAAAGTTAAACAATACATTTCAGTTTGGCAAGATGTTCAGTAAAAGCCCAACTAGTAAAATCCGTACAGATTTATGTAAGAATAACATGTTAACTAGGTAAGAATAAATTACAGAAATGATTTGGGTGCGTGTCTATGGGGGAAGGGGGCGGAGTAAACAAAGGCTGCACCTGACTTCGAAACTTGCAGCGCTCTCTCTCTCACACACACACACACAAACGAAATCGTATGCCTGATGAAAAAATATATATTTAAAACACGTTTGTATTTTAGAAAATGTAGTTAATATTTGCATCATTAATGATTTATCTTATCATCCAGCGACCCACCTGCAAATAATCAGAATGCATTTTTTTATTACCCGACCCGCGGATTATCCACAGCGCCCGCGGATATAACCTCCATCCGCGCATCACTACTGCACACAGTGCGCAGATATCAACAGATTCACTGGGTTGTAAAGTGAGGGAATTTGTATGTGTCGATTGTGTAAGAAGGATGCTCTTCATACAAGATCTGCAACCGGACAACCTTGGAATATTCACTTGATTATAATGAGGTTTGGGCCAT
>CM041798.1:2029073-2044073 GCA_023376895.1 Aspiorhynchus laticeps
ACTTCAGAATTGATCCGGCTGCTTCTGTCTCATCATCACTACACACCAGTAACTCAGAGCCACTGGAAGCCATGCAGCTCATGCATCACACTGATCCATGCTTCACAGATGATGTTGTGTGCTTTGGATCATGAGCTGTTCCAAGCCTTCTCCAGACTCTTTTCTTCCCGTCATTCTGGTACAGGTTGATCTTTATTTCAGCTGTTCAAAGAATGCTTTTCCAGAAGTGGTCTGGCTTTTTTAGATGTTTTTTGGCAAAGTCTAATCTGGCCTTGTTTGCAGCTTGTGGTGAAGCCTCTGTATTTGCTCTGGTGAAGTCTTCTCTTGATTGTAGACTTTGACAGTGACATGTCTGGAGAATGTGCTTCACTTGGCTGGATGTTGATTTTGATTTTCTAGGTATTATATCAAATGGCCAGAGTTTTGAGATTGTAGCAGACGTGAAGGACTATAATGCAATAAGAGCTCGCTCAAATACCGAGGTGCTAAACCATTCAGGGCTTTATGTTAATTAGCAAGATTTTAAAATGTATACAATGTTTAATAGGGAGCCAGTGCAGTGTTGACAGAACCGGGCTAATGTGGTCATACTCCTGGCTCTAGAAAGAACTCTATCTGCTGTGTTTTGAACCATCTGGAGTTTGTTTATCAAGCGTGCAGAACAACCACCCAATAAAGCATTACAATAATCTAACCTTGAGGTCATGAATGCATGAATTAAAGTTTCTGCATTTGCCATTGAGAGTAGGTCTTAATTTAGATATATTTTTGAGATGGAAAATAGCGGATTTACAAATGCTGGAAACGTGGCTTTCAAAGGAAAGATTGCTATAAAATAGTACACCTAGGTTCCTAACTGATAATGAAGAATTGACAGAGCAGCCATCAAGTGTTAGGCAGTGTTCTAGCTTATAACATGTGGAGGTTTTTGGTCCTATAATTAACACCTCTGTTTTTTCAGAATTTACCAGTAAGAAATTACTAGACATACATTTTTTTATATCAACTATGCATTCCGTTAGTTTTGCGAATTGGTATGTTTCGTTAGGCTGCAAAGAAATATAGAGCTGAGTATCATCAGCATAACAGTGAAAGCTAACACCATGTTTCCTGATGATATCTCCCAAGGGTAACATGTAAAGCGTGAAAAGTAACGGTCCTAGCACTGAGCCTTGAGGTACTCCATACTGCACTTGTGATACCTCTTCATTCACTGCCACGAATTGATGGCGGTCAGATAAGTACGATTTGAACCATGCACTTCCTCTGATGCCAACATAATTTTCTAGTCTATTCAAAAGAATATTGTGGTCAATAGTGTCAAACGCGGTGCTAAGATCCAGTAGCACTAATAGAGCGATACAACCACAATCGGATAATAAGAGCAGGTCATTTGTAACTCTAATGAGAGCAGTCTCAGTACTATTATATGGACTAGAAATCCTCACAGAGACCATTTTTCTCTAAGAAGGAACATAGTTGTGATGATACTACCTTTTCGCGTTCATTTTTTCTCAGAATGTACCAAACTGTTGATTTGGCCACTCCTAATGTCCCTGCTATCTCTCTGATGGATTTGTTTTGTTTTTGAAGCCTAACAATTGTCTGTTTCTCTTGTATGGAGAGATCCTTTGACTGCATGATGTGGTTCACAGCAACAGCTTCCAAATGCAAATGACACACTTAGAATCATCTCCAGAACTTTTACCTGCTTAATTGATGTAGAAATAACGAAATATCCCACGCCTGTCCATGAAACAGCTTTTGAGTCAATTGTCCAATTACTTATGGTCCCTTGAAAAAGGAGGGAGGTACATATTAAAGAGATGTAATTCCTTAACCTTTCCTCCAATTTTGATGAGAATACCCTCAAATTAAAGCTCAGAGTTTGCACTTTAAGCCCATATTCATTATATAACTGTAACTTGAATATGTTTTGGTCAGCAGCTAAAATAATACAAAACTGTGCCTGTGTCCAAATATATATGGACCTGACTGTATATGCAAATAAACACAATCTCTCCTGTATGTTCTTCTATTGTATTTTCAGAAAAGAGTGAGCTCTTGAGTGACTTGGAATATTATATGGTTTCATTTTAAAAAATGTTCAAGTTAAAAAATCTTATTGTCTCTTCTATTCTGCATGTCAGCCTCACAAATGACTTGTGATGTTCTTCATTTGTTGTTTTAGATAAAAGCATCTGCTGAAGTGAATAATTGATCATATTTCACATAAAAACAGATTTACAATCCACGCTGCGACTGAAGATGGTGTGTTTGAGGTGATCCGGCTGCTCTCAATCGCTCTCTTTTCTCTTGGCGCTGCAGACGCTGAAATTAAAACCAGAATGTTTGAGCTCATTCTTTGCGTTACTACTGTTCAATTATGATTTACAAGAGAGTGTGAGCGCTGTGAAATCTCACGCAACAGCGTGACTCGAAGAACAGGATCTGTCTGTCTGGAAGCGTCTGCAGTGGTTCGGATGCTTCTGATGTGATCGGCCTTTATGAGCTTCAGTTCAGTGCTTCATGATTACAGAATCTGTCCAATTAAGAATTCAGATTTATTCAAACAGAAAGATTTCATGTCATGTGAAGGTCAGAGCACTACCGGTCAAACAAAAAGCCTTTCTGAATGCATCACACATTTCCAAAACATGCCACACTGCGGCCCACCCTTACGAAAAATAAGTTTATTCAAGTGTGCTATTAGTATACTTCTTTAAAATTAAAAATAGGAAAGTATACTTTTAGTATTATAATTCTTTTAATCCTTTTACTACTTTGTATGTACTTCTCAGAAATATACTTAAAATGACATTTAAGTATACTTGACTTATATTTAAGTATACTTGACTTATACTTAAATCTGTGTTGTCATTGTTATACGGTAGGGGGTGCTAGAATCTGTGTTGTCATTGTTATACGGTAGGGGGCGCTAGAATCTGTGTTGTCATTGTTATACGGTAGGGGGCGCTAGAATCTGTGTTTTCATTGTTATATACGGTAGGGGGCGCTGGAATCTGCGTTGTCATTGTTATACGGTAGGGGCGCTAGAATCTGTGTTTTCATTCTTATACGGTAGGGGCGCTAGAATCTGTGTTTTCATTGTTATACGGTAGGGGGCGCTATAATCTGTGTTTTCATTGTTATACGGTAGGGGGAGCTAGAATCTGTGTTTTCATAGTTATACGGTAGGGGGCGCTAGAATCTGTGTTGTCATTGTTATATGTGTTGTCATTGTTATACGGTAGGGGCGCTAGAATCTGTGTTGTCATTGTTATACGGTAGGGGCGCTAGAATCTGTGTTGTCATTGTTATATGTGTTGTCATTGTTATACGGTAGGAGGCGCTAGAATCTGTGTTGTCATTGTTATACGGTAGGGGCGCTAAAATCTGTGTTTTCATTGTTATACGGTAGGGGGCGCTAGAATCTGTGTTGTCATTGTTATATGTGTTGTCATTGTTATACGGTAGGAGGCGCTAGAGTCTGTGTTTTCATTGTTATACGGTAGGGGGCGCTAGAATCTGTGTTTTCATTGTTATATGTGTTGTCATTGTTATACGGTAGGAGGCGCTAGAGTCTGTGTTTTCATTGTTATACGGTAGGGGGCGCTAGAATCTGTGTTTTCATTGTTATACGGTAGGGGGCGCTAGAATCTGTGTTGTCATTGTTATACGGTAGGGGGCGCTAGAATCTGTGTTGTCATTGTTATATGTGTTGTCATTGTTATACGGTAGGAGGCGCTAGAGTCTGTGTTTTCATTGTTATACGGTAGGGGGCGCTAGAATCTGTGTTTTCATTGTTATATGTGTTGTCATTGTTATACGGTAGGAGGCGCTAGAGTCTGTGTTTTCATTGTTATACGGTAGGGGCGCTAGAATCTGTGTTTTCATTGTTATACGGTAGGGGGCGCTAGAATCTGTGTTTTCATTGTTATACGGTAGGAGGCGCTAGAAACTGTTTTCATTGTTATACGGTAGGGGGAGCTAGAATCTGTTTTGTCATTGTTATACGGTAGGGGGCGCTAGAATCTGTGTTGTCATTGTTATACGGTAGGAGGCGCTAGAATCTGTGTTGTCATTGTTATACGGTAGGGGGCGCTAGAATCTGTGTCGTCATTGTTATACGGTAGGGGCGCTAGAATCTGTGTTGTCATTGTTATACGGTAGGAGGCGCTAGAATCTGTGTTGTCATTGTTATACGGTAGGGGCGCTAGAATCTGTGTTGTCATTGTTATACGGTAGGGGGCGCTAGAATCTGTGTTGTCATTGTTATACGGTAGGGGGCTCTAGAATCTGTGTTGTCATTGTTATACGGTAGGGGGCGCTAGAATCTGTGTTGTCATTGTTATACGGTAGGAGGCGCTAGAATCTGTGTTGTCATTGTTATACGGTAGGGGGCGCTAGAATCTGTGTTGTCATTGTTATACGGTAGGGGGCGCTAGAATCTGTGTTTTCACTGTTATACGGTAGGGGGCGCTAGAATCTGTGTTGTCATTGTTATACGGTAGGAGGCGCTAGAATCTGTGTTTTCATTGTTATACGGTAGGGGGAGCTAGAATCTGTGTTTTCACTGTTATACGGTAGGGGGCGCTAGAATCTGTGTTGTCATTGTTATACGGTAGGAGGCGCTAGAATCTGTGTTTTCATTGTTATACGGTAGGGGGAGCTAGAATCTGTGTTTTCACTGTTATACGGTAGGGGGAGCTAGAATCTGTGTTTTCACTGTTATACGGTAGGGGGAGCTAGAATCTGTGTTGTCATTGTTATACGGTAGGGGGCGCTAGAATCTGTGTTTTCACTGTTATACGGTAGGGGGAGCTAGAATCTGTGTTTTCACTGTTATACGGTAGGGGGCGCTAGAATCTGTGTTTTCACTGTTATACGGTAGGGGGAGCTAGAATCTGTGTTTTCACTGTTATACGGTAGGGGGCGCTAGAATCTGTGTTTTCACTGTTATACGGTAGGGGGCGCTAGAATCTGTGTTTTCATTGTTATACGGTAGGGGGCGCTAGAATCTGTGTCGTCATTGTTATACGGTAGGGGGCGCTAGAATCTATGTTGTCATTGTTATACGGTAGGGGGCGCTAGAACACATCTACTGTACAGAATTACCACAAAACACAAGTGAAGAAGAAACCGAAACAACAGATGCTTCACATGTAATCAAACACATCATCAGACATAAAACAGCATCAAAACTGTGTAATGTTATGAATAAAATATCACCAATGAAGAGGTAATAATGACTGTCAAGCTTCGGGGTGTTGATCGACTCCATCTATGTATTGATTATCATTCTGAATCCAATTCATAGTCTTTTTCAGCTTTTTGTTCAAAATGTTGTTTATTTATTTATTTTTTATTTATGAAACTTACCCACATTGAAGTGTTTAAAAAATAATGCATGAAGCTAGAATAAAATATTTTTGTATACTCTGTTCTTTCTTTTGATGTTTTGTATGTTCAGATATTCATATAACAAAATATATACAAATTCATAAATAGGGACATAGTAGTATACTTAAAGTATGATGTAAAGTTCACTTAAAGAAAACGTACGAGTATACTTGCGTATAAAACTACTAAACTAGTAGACTATACTTCAAAGTGTACTAAAAATGCTGCTACAAGTATTTAATTAGTAAACTATCAGTATACCTATAAGTTCACTTTTAGTATAGTTGCAGTAAAAAACTTTGATGTAAACTAGTTGTATACTACTGTTATACTTATATATAGTGGGCCAATTTAGTCCCAATGAGTATTTAAAAACTACTAGTACACTGATATTTGTATACTTACTACATAAAGTATACTTAAAAATTTGTGAACTTTACTTAAGTATACCCTAGAAAATAAACTTGAAGTATACTACTTTTTGGTAAGGCCACCACTGCAGTGTGTGTGTGTGTGTGTACCGGAGACTACAGCACACACACACACACACACACACACACACACACACACACACACACACACACACACACTGCATTTAATGAAACATGCAGTAAGACTCCAGCTGATCTGTGAGGATGAGCGGTGCTCATTCAGAACCGACTGATCGTCTTCAGAGGTGAACATGAACTCTTTAACCTGTGTGTACATCAGCAGCTTTATAAATCTTGTGCTGTAGTTGATTAAAGGCCATGATGAATGAAGGATGGTGACATTTAACTTTACTACCATCAGCCACATCAAAACACAGAGAGACAGAAAAGCTTGTTTGTTTTGAGAGTAAAGCTCAAACATGAGTTACTGTGGGAATTCTGCTCAAAGACAAAAGAAAGCGAGTGAAAGTATTTTTATGTTGCAGAGATGCAGCATCAAACTAACCTTGGGAGAAAAGGTGCCGCTTATCGAGTTATTCAATATATAAATCAACAATGAAGAAAACAATACAATAATATATTCTTGGGACAGGGATGCAGACGCATCAGGGGTGAAAAACACATCATATTTATGTATTTATACATATTTATAAACTTTCTGTGCTTCAGTTGTATCAGGTTTATTAAATTAATAAACCTGATATGTACATCCATATGTACTGTATGCATGTAGCAATATAATTTTTGTATGCATTATGTTTTATTATTAATTACTGTGTTTTTTTGTTTTGTTTAGTGATAGTTGTTCATGAGTCTCTTGTTTGTTCTGAACAGTTAAACTGAGCTGTTCTTCATAAACATCCCCCAGCTCCTGCACAATCTTTGGTTTTCCAGTATTTTTGTGTATTTTAACCCTTTCCAACAATGACTGTATGATTGTGAGATCCATCTTTTCACATGGAGGGACTAATATGCAACTATTACAGACGGTTCAAACGCTCACTGATGCTCCAGAAGGAAAAACCATGCATTGGGCCGGGGCGTGAAAACTTTTTTGAATTTGAAGATCAGGGTAAATTCAACTTATTTAGTCTTCTGGAAAACATGTAGCTATCTTGTGTAGCCTCTAAAGGGCAGAACTAAATGAAAAAATATGATATTTAAGCAAAATAAAAAAAAACGTACACATCTTCATTCTGTTCAAAAGTTTTCACGCCCCGGCTCTTAATGTATGTTTTTTCTTCTTGAGCATCAGAGAGCGTTTGAACTTTCTGTAATAGCTGCATATGAGTCCCTCAGTCGTCCTCAGTGTGAAAAGATGCATCTAAATCTCTAGAGTCATTGTTGGAAAGGGTTCAAATACACAAAAGTACTGGAAAACCAAAGAATTTGTGTGACCTGAAGGATTTTTCTGAAGAACAGCAGCAGTTTAACTGTTCAGAGCAAACAAGGGACTCATCAACAACTATCACTAAACACACACACAGCTGTGGATCATTCAGATAACAACACAGTATTAAGAATCAAGGGTATGAAAACTTTTGAACGGGTCATTTTTATAAATTAAACAATTTTCTCTTGTGGACTATATGTGAACATCTTTTATGTGAAATATCTTATTCAGGTCAGTACTAAATAAACAATAACGTATTTTGTATGATCCCTCTTACTTTGGTAAAATAATTAACATTTTGCAAATTCTGCAAGGGGGACGTAAACTTTTGACTTCAACTGTGTATGTATGTATGTATATATACTGTATATATATATATATATATTGTGTGTGTGTGTGTATGTATAGCCTATATAATGTTTTCTAAGACAAAAAAGAAAACAATCTGATGCTCATAAAGCCAAATTTTGTACGATAAGTAGTGCAAAGAAAACCATTAAAATCTAAGATTGTGGATGGAGATCCAGCAGCTTCAATGCAACATAAAATAAGAGAAAAAAATCTAGACCAAAGTTATAAGCAGAAGAAAGACTAAACTTTCAGCAGTTGGTGGCGCTAGTGAGTCGGTTGGTCAAAGGACTAGTCAGACCCATCCTAACCAGTTCACCAAAGGTCAAACCATGTGGTCACCACAGACTCCCAGTTTGAAGATGATGATGATGTCCGAATAGAAACAACAGCAGCAACCCTAATAAAACTACTACAATTGAGTTTGAGTTTCTGAAATGTTCTTTACTTTTCTTGCTGATTTTCCATTTTCTTTCTCTGCTCTGTGTCCATCCAAAGACTTGAGCAACACAAGCACAGCTATTTAAAGAACAGCCCACCGTTAACAGCCATGATCCCATGAGCTCACTAATTATGAGGGAATGCAGAAAGCAGCGGCTTAACCCAAACGTCACCCGCGGCTCAGAATAGACTGACCTTAAACCCGGAGAGCAGGTGAGAGCCGAGCACCATCCCGCAGGCCAAACAAGCTCACACTTTCATCAGTCTCACATACAGTTCCCTTGTTTACTGATATTGTATGTCAGGGTTATTCTACATAAGCCCAGAGTAAACAGCCGCGGATGTGATGCAGTGCAGGTTTGGGTTATGACAGTCGTTTTAGGTGCAATTAACCTCCTGAGACCCAGATATGGAGTTTGTGTCTCTGTAGTGGATATTATATTCTAGTGTATTTCTCTGAATCGTCACACGTCACAGTGTTAAGTCTGGATGTCCTGTACAGAGCACATAGAATAAAATATGAATACAATATAATTTTTCAAAAATGTTATTTTTAAATTTTTATCTTATGGTCTAAACAATGTAATGACATGAAAAAATACTAAATTCACAAAACTTTTTTTTTTTTTTGGGGGGGGGGGGGGTCTCAGGAGGTTAAAGCAGCAGGAGAGCTGCAGATCCGTCCGAGAGAGTCGTCTAAAGTTCACAGACATCATGAGCTCAATCTCTCTCTCTCTCTAGAACAGCTTTGATGTGTTCCTCGCTCTATCATTTCAGCAATAAACTCAAATGAGCGCTGGGACCGTAAACAACGAGAACCTGCAGTACTTTACAGTCCAGTGAACACAGTCAGCCTTCAGTTTAAGAGATTCTGGGACATTACGAACAGCAACGAGCTTCAGGAACGTGTTTTTGTGGATGAAACTCATTCAGAGACGCGTTATCAAAGATCCATCCACTCATCATTGCGGTAAAACAATTAAACAGCAGGATAAAAACGTCACTAATAATATGCTTATAGTAAAATTTTACAACTGCTTACACACAAAATCTTTCCTTGTCACACAGTTTCTGAAAGCTGATGATCAAATGCAAGAAGCACACACCAAATCTGCAAAACCAGACACTAATTATCAGCCTTTTCAATTTCATAAAACACTTTTTGCAAAACACAACACAGTTCTCTATGTAACACACACAAATCTAACATGGCAAAGGTGTTTGCTTTTGAGATGTGTTTGTGATATTTTGAATGCATTGCTTCGTTTTGCAAGAGATGTGATTTTGTGTGCAATTCTTGGATTTGTGTGTAAGCTGTTGAAAAAAACTGCAATCATTTAGCAAATGCTTTTGACTCACGATGAAAGGATTCATCTGATCATGCATAACTCTTCCTGTAAATACACTATATTGCCAAAAGTATTGGCACCCCCTTCTAATGAACAGGTTTGACTACTTTAGTAATTTCTATGAATACAAATCTTAATGTTAAAGCATATAATGATATTCTAGGAAATTGTGTGCTTCTAATATTATAGCAACAGTTTGGACTCTTTTCTATTCTAACATGACAATGTCTCTGTGTATAAGACAAGGTTCAAAAAGAAAATGATTGATTGAGTCAGTGTGGAAGAACTTGACTGGTCTGCATAAAACCAAGTCCTAATCCCAGTTTAACACCTCTGGTGTGACTGTAAATGCAGACCTTGAGACAAAAACTCATCACCAAACACCAATGACTTGTACATATGGGTTCAGTCATTTTAGACACTTACAAAACTGTTGCAACAGAGATGGAAATACAATTTTAAATACATGAATTATGTTCCCATCGTTGTTGCCACAGATTTGGAAGTGCATTTTTCTGTTCTAAAGAGGGGGTGCCAATACTTTTGTCTATATAGTGTATGTACAAGTCATTGGTTTTTGTTGAGTTTTTGGCTCAAGGTCTGCATTTACAGTCACACCAGAGGTGTTAAACTGGGATTAGGACTTGGTTTTATGCAGACCAGTCAAGTTCTTCCACACTGACTCAATCAATCATTTTCTTTTTGAACCTTGTCTTATACACAGAGACATTGTCATGTTAGAATAGAAAAGAGTCCAAACTGTTGCTATAATATTAGAAGCACACAATTTCCTAGAATATCATTATATGCTTTAGCATTAAGATTTGTACTCATAGAAATGACTAAAGTAGTCAAACCTGTTCATTAGAAGGGGGCGACCCAATACTTTTGGCAATATAGTGTATTTCACATTGCTGAAATCAAGCTCAACAATATTCAACAGTGACTTGGCAGATGTCAAATCACGAACAACACTATACAACCTGACCCAGACGACATTTATGACCTGCACATGATCCAGGCTAAATGTGTTTTATGCATGCTGTAAAGGAGGATGAAACTTTTTTATTTCGCATAATAAAGCATTTTAACATTCGCATGTAAAAGCTCCACAGGATCACAGAAACACATCTGCGTTCTCTGCACAGAAACACAAACATCTTCAAATCGCGTGCTCCTGTAAAGCTTCATCATGTATTTAAAGTGAAGGGAAGTACACAGCTTGTGTGTTTGCAGATGAGCTTTTAGATCAGTCGTTTTACGAGCGATGGTTTGGGAAATGAAAGAGTAAAGCAGAGGTCTGCGTGTCTGTCGGCCGTACGCAACGCTTCCCTCCGGCGCTGGGAACGTTTGATGTGCTGCGGACGCCAGGTGTGTAAAACTGTAAATTTGCCTCCTAAATACAAACAGGAAAAGTGAAACAATGCTTGACCTTCTTCAGAGATGAACCATTCTGGCAGTAAACGGCCCTCTGTTTAACTTTCTCAATTGCGGCCCGCCTCGTTAGATTTATTACCCTCGTAGATTCACTATCAGCCTTTGAATTCAACTCAAGCTTTGATGTTTGTCTGTACAACACCGACCAATGACAGACGAGACCCTTCTTGCCAGGGTCTTGAGAAATCCTGAATCTCACAGCACGTGATTTTTCATAAATGTGGCGTCGATGCAACAGCTATTTCTTAAAGTCTGCATGCAGATCTCACAGGATTCGTCCCACATACCTCAGAAAGAAAGAGAGAGAGAGAGAGAGAGAACAGAGGCCTGGCCAGCAGAAACAGACCATTCTCTCTCTCTCTCTCTCTCTCTCTCTCTTATTCTCTCGCGCCAGCATCCCGGTGACAGCTGAGTGGCTGCGGTGTAATTGCAGAGAAGTGAGGTCAGCAGGAGGCTTTTATCAGAGATCGCACAGCGATCAGAAACACGAGAAGAAGATGCACAGCGCAGACGGTCTCTCTCTGTGCGTCACAGTGGACGTTTCTCTGCGATCATCAGGACGCACATCTGGAAGCAGAAGTAAGTCGCTTTTAAAAACAGTTTTTAGAAAGCATTATCGTAAGATGTTAAAACATTACATGCATTTGGCAGAAACTAAGACAGAGACGAATACACTCTCATTTAAACAGCAGGAGAGCAAAATTGTGACATTTAAAACAGAAATGGAGCAATACCGAAACATTTTAGATTATAACACAGTGATGCTGAAACATTTACAGTAGACATAGTGTGATACTAAGACATTTAAATGAGAGAGAGAGCAACATGAGCATTCAAAGAAGCGTTAGAGCAACACTGAAGCATTTGAAGTAGAAACACAGCATTATTGAGACAGATATTTACAGCAGAAATAGAGCTATACTGAGATGTTTAAATGAGAGAAAGAGCAATACTGAGACATTTAAAGTACTGATAGAGCAATACTGAGACGTGTAAAGTGACACTGAGACATTTAAAGCAGTGACAGAGAGAAACTGTGTCATCAGTAATGATAGAGTGATATTGAGACACTTGAAGTAGTGACAGAGCGAAACTGAGACATCGATAGAGCAACACAGACATGCAAAGAAGTGGCAGAGTGATATTGAGACATCTGAAGTAGACATAAAAAGACATTTAAAGTAGCGATAAAGTGACATTAAGACATTCAAAGTAACGATAGAGCAACACTGAGACATTTAATGTAGCAATAGAGTGATATTGAGACATTTAAAGTAACGATAGAGCAACACTGAGACATTTAATGTAGCAATAGAGTGATATTGAGACATTTAATGTAGCAATAAAGTGATATTGAGACATTTAATGTAGAAATAGAGTGATATTGAGACATTTAAAGTAACGATAGAGCAACACTGGGACATTTAATGTAGCAATAAAGTGATATTGAGACATTTAATGTAGAAATAGAGTGATATTGAGACATTTAATGTAGCAATAAAGTGATATTGAGACATTTAAAGTAACGATAGAGCAACACTGGGACATTTAATGTAGCAATAGAGTGATATTGAGACATTTAAAGTAACGATAGAGCAACACTGGGACATTTAATGTAGAAATAGAGTGATATTGAGACATTTAAAGTAACGATAGAGCGACACTGAGACATTTAATGTAGCAATAGAGTGATATTGAGACATTTAAAGTAACGATAGAGCAACACTGGACATTTAATGTAGAAATAGAGTGATATTGAGACATTTAAAGTAACGATAGAGCGACACTGAGACATTTAATGTAGCAATAAAGTGATATTGAGACATTTAATGTAGAAATAGAGTGATATTGAGACATTTAATGTAGCAATAAAGTGATATTGAGACATTTAAAGTAACGATAGAGCGACACTGAGACATTTAATGTAGCAAATAAGTGATATTGAGACATTTAATGTAGCAATAAAGTGATATTGAGACATTTAAAGTAACGATAGAGCGACACTGAGACATTTAATGTAGCAATAGAGTGATATTGAGACATTTAATGTAGCAATAAAGTGATATTGAGACATTTAAAGTAACGATAGAGCGACACTGAGACATTTAATGTAGCAATAAAGTGATATTGAGACATTTAATGTAGCAATAAAGTGATATTGAGACATTTAAAGTAACGATAGAGCGACACTGAGACATTTAATGTAGCAATAAAGTGATATTGAGACATTTAAAGTAACGATAGAGCGACACTGAGACATTTAATGTAGCAATAAAGTGATATTGAGACATTTAAAGTAGCAATAAAGTGATATTGAGACATTTAAAGTAACGATAGAGCGACACTGAGACATTTAATGTAGCAATAAAGTGATATTGAGACATTTAATGTAGCAATAAAGTGATATTGAGACATTTAATGTAGCAATAAAGTGATATTGAGACATTTAAAGTAACGATAGAGTGATATTGAGACATTTAATGTAGAAATAGAGTGATATTGAGACATTTAATGTAGCAATAAAGTGATATTGAGACATTTAAAGTAGCAATAAAGTGATATTGAGACATTTAATGTAGAAATAGAGTGATATTGAGACATTTAAAGTAGCAATAAAGTGATATTGAGACATTTAAAGTAGTGATAGTTCTTCATACAGTGGACTAATAGTACAAATTTGGGAGCAAATATTATTCAGACACTTTGAGCTGATCAAGTGTTTGTCTTTAATTGCTAATGTGATGTTTTTCCACACAGACTGAACTAAATGAAGCATTGCTTGGTGATTGGAGCTAAATTGGTTTTATCTAATTGTGTCTTAAATTTAACATCTGACAGATATTCAACCCAATTCATTACATACCTTTCTATCAAAGTTATTATCAAGATGAGTTTGTTCTGACACACAGTTCTTCTCATATTTTATTACCATTTTCTAAACTATAGTGAATAAACTGTGATAATGTGAGAGATGCTGAAGGTGTCTGAATAAATTTTGGTTTGACTGTATATATATATATATACTGTATATAAACCCTCTCTAAATATTGTACCGGTCAGACACTAAACACATGTAGAATCTGTTTAATATGTGAATTATACAGATGACTGTGGAACTGACCTGTCTCCTGTCTCTTCATCAGGAATGGACAGTGTGTGACAGTGGCGTCCGTTTGTTGATTTGTGTCATTAACAGCAGAAACAAACACACCTCCTCCAGCTCTGAGGAGATTCTGCTGCTGCAGAGGTCAGAGGTCACGCCACCATCTAAAGGATTGTACTGGGACGGATCTCCCACGGCTTGAAGATCCAACCCGAGTTTTGCCTTCAGTATGTGGATCATGAACTCCTTGAGAAACGCAGTATAATGCGCAAATGGACGCTGCGATGGAAACTGCCTGAGTTTGCGTGTGGACTGTGTCTGGTGCTGCTGGTCAGCCGAGTGTGTGATGGAGAGTCTGTGACCGACTGCTCCAAACACGAGCGCCACACCAGGAACTACGACTACATGGAGGGAGGAGACGTTCGGATCCGACGCCTCTACAGTCGCACGCAGTGGTTTCTGATGATCGACGAGTTCGGGAACATCAACGGGACGCAGGATCCCAACAACTGCTACAGTAAGCACAGAAGATTTATCACCGGGCGACGAAAAATAAACGTTAGATGATGCTTATACTAATTTTTGAGAATATCGAAGTTGCACTATAGATTAAACTGAACTTACATTCATTTGGGCTGCTTTAAAATGCGTCTAAAGCTTTGGTAAAGGCCTCTTAAAGGGACAGTTCACCCAAAAATGAAAATTAGCCCATGTTTTACTCACCCTCAAGGCATCCTAGGTGTATATGACTTTCTTCTTTCAGACGAATCTAATCGGAGTTATATTTAAAAACATCCTAACTTTATAATGGCAGTGAATGGGTGTTATTTTTCAATACTCCAAAAGAAGTCCAATAAAGCGCATCCATCCATAATAAACAGTGCCTCACACGACTCCGGGAGGCCATTATTCACGAATCCATGTGTTTTTGTAAAAAAATATATCCATATTTAAAATGTTATAAACAGTAATCTCTAGCTTCCGCTATCTGGATGACGTCGGCGTACACTCAAAAAAATCTGTAAAAATAGGGCACAATATACTGTATAATTGAAAGGAATTTTCCCCTATTTATTTTTTACAGGTGTTTTACCA
>CM041798.1:2054073-2099073 GCA_023376895.1 Aspiorhynchus laticeps
TCTTAATGTTAAAGCATATAATGATATTCTAGGAAATTGTGTGCTTCTAATATTATAGCAACAGTTTGGACTCTTTTCTATTCTAACATGACAATGTCTCTGTGTATAAGACAAGGTTCAAAAAGAAAATGATTGATTGAGTCAGTGTGGAAGAACTTGACTGGTCTGCATAAAACCAAGTCCTAATCCCAGTTTAACACCTCTGGTGTGACTGTAAATGCAGACCTTGAGACAAAAACTCATCACCAAACACCAATGACTTGTACATACACTATATAGACAAAAGTATTGGCACCCCCTTCTTTAGAACAGATGCACTTCCAAATCTGTGGCAACAACGATGTGAACATAATTCATTTATTTAAAAATTGTATTTCATCTCTGTTCAACAGTTTTGTAAGTGTCTAAAATGACTGAACCCATATGTACAAGTCATTGGTGTTTGGTGATGAGTTTTTGTCTCAAGGTCTGCATTTACAGTCACACCAGAGGTGTTAAACTGGGATTAGGACTTGGTTAACAACATTAAGATTTGTACTCATGGAAATTACTAAAGTAGTCAAACCTGTTCATTAGAAGGGGGCACCAATACTTTTGGCAATATAGTGTACATCTGAAGTAGCATAAAACAATTGTGCAGATCTCAAAAACTCACATTTCAGCCCAAAACTTTTTTTTTTATATAATATTTAAATTTTGTATAACAAAAATGAAGCTTTTATAGTAAGATTTTTTGCACTGTGACATTATTCTCATTATAACACACTTGTTTAACTGTCACTCCCATTTTTTAACATAGATGTGAAAGTGCACTATCCAAACTTTTTATAATTATTATAATTGTATTGTTATAAATCTTATAATTTGTATCATTCATGAACGAAGACATTTTGTAATATGTGACCCTGGAGCATAAAACCAGTCATAAGGGTCAATTTTTCAAAATTGAGATTTATACATACTCTGAAAGCTGAATAAATACTATTTCCATTGATTTATGGTTTGTTATGATAGGACAATATTTGTCTGACATACAACTATTTGTAAATCTGGAATCTGAGGGTGCAAAAAAATCTAAATATTGAGAAAATCATCTTTAAAGTTGTTCAAATGAAGTTCTTAGCAATGCATATTACTAATCAATAATTAAGTTTTGATATATTTACGGTAGAAAATTTACAAAATGTCTTCATGGAACATGATCTTAATATCCTAATGATTTTTGGCATAAAAGAAAAATGTATAATTTTGATCCATACAATGTATTGTTGACTATTGCTACAAATATACCTGTGTTACTGATGACTGCTTTTGTGCTGCAGTCACATATGATTTTGATGTACCATATCCATGTTAATGTAATGTCTGATTTTAAAATGTTTTTTAAAGGATACATTTTGAGATTTTACGCTTTTCAATTGATATATGCTTTATACGAGACAAGGAAAAAGGCAATGAAGAAAAACTTTGGTAACACTTTATTTTAAGCTGTCATAATAGAGTAATTACCTAGTTAAGTACTTAGTAGTAGCCGTTGTACTTACATGAAACAAAATGTACTTACAATGTAACTAAGTTATGACACAGCCTGTAATTACAGTTTGTAATTATGTAGATGTAATAGACAGCTACTGTTACAGACCGAGTCTGTTACACAGCTACTGTAACCAAAAGATTGTTACATATGTGTTGCAGACTTTATACAACGTAATTATAAATGTAAGTACACAGACATAAGCTACTTAAAATAAAGTGTATCAAGATTGTACTTAAGTGTACTTCACGTGTATCTATACTGTACACCTTAGTTTGATTTAACCCACCAGCACACAGCTAAAATACATGTAATACCTTTCTAATTACATTACAATTACAGAATATTACACAAACATAAGCTACTTAAAATAAAGTGTATCAAGATTGTACTTAAGTGTACTTCATGTGTATCTATACTGTACACCTTAGTTTGATTTAACCCACCAGCACACAGCTAAAATACATGTAATACCTTTCTAATTACATTACAATTACAGAATATTACACAAACATAAGCTACTTAAAATAAAGTGTATAAAGATTGTACTTAAGTGTACTTCATGTGTATCTATACTGTACACCTTAGTTTGATTTAACCCACCAGCACACAGCTAAAATACATGTAATACCTTTCTAATTACATTACCATTACAGAATATTACACAAACATAAGCTACTTAAAATAAAGTGTATCAAGATTGTACTTAAGTGTACTTCATGTGTATCTATACTGTACACCTTAGTTTGATTTAACCCACCAGCACACAGCTAAAATACATGTAATACCTTTCTAATTACATTACAATTACAGAATATTACACAGAAATAAGCTACTTAAAATAAAGTGTATCAAGATTGTACTTAAGTGTACTTCATGTGTATCTATACTGTACACCTTAGTTTGATTTAACCCACCAGCACACAGCTAAAATACATGTAATACCTTTCTAATTACATTACAATTACAGAATATTACACAGACATAAGCTACTTAAAATAAAGTGTATCAAGATTGTACTTAAGTGTACTTCATGTGTATCTATACTGTACACCTTAGTTTGATTTAACCCACCAGTACACAGCTAAAATACATGTAATACCTTTCTAATTACATTACAATTACAGAATATTACACAAACATAAGCTACTTAAAATAAAGTGTATCAAGATTGTACTTAAGTGTACTTCACGTGTATCTATACTGTACACCTTAGTTTGATTTAACCCACCAGCACACAGCTAAAATACATGTAATACCTTTCTAATTACATTACAATTACAGAATATTACACAGACATAAGCTACTTAAAATAAAGTGTATCAAGATTGTACTTAAGTGTACTTCATGTGTATCTATACTGTACACCTTAGTTTGATTTAACCCACCAGTACACAGCTAAAATACATGTAATACCTTTCTAATTACATTACAATTACAGAATATTACACAGACATAAGCTACTTAAAATAAAGTGTATCAAGATTGTACTTAAGTGTACTTCATGTGTATCTATACTGTACACCTTAGTTTGATTTAACCCACCAGCACACAGCTAAAATACATGTAATACCTTTCTAATTACATTACAATTACAGAATATTACACAAACATAAGCTACTTAAAATAAAGTGTATCAAGATTGTACTTAAGTGTACTTCATGTGTATCTATACTGTACACCTTAGTCTATTTAACCCACCAGCACACAGCTAAAATACATGTAATACCTTTCTAATTACATTACAATTACAGAATATTACACAAACATAAGCTACTTAAAATAAAGTGTATCAAGATTGTACTTAAGTGTACTTCACGTGTATCTATACTGTACACCTTAGTTTGATTTAACCCACCAGCACACAGCTAAAATACATGTAATACCTTTCTAATTACATTACAATTACAGAATATTACACAAACATAAGCTACTTAAAATAAAGTGTATAAAGATTGTACTTAAGTGTACTTCATGTGTATCTATACTGTACACCTTAGTTTGATTTAACCCACCAGCACACAGCTAAAATACATGTAATACCTTTCTAATTACATTACAATTACAGAATATTACACAAACATAAGCTACTTAAAATAAAGTGTATAAAGATTGTACTTAAGTGTACTTCATGTGTATCTATACTGTACACCTTAGTTTGATTTAACCCACCAGCACACAGCTAAAATACATGTAATACCTTTCTAATTACATTACAATTACAGAATATTACACAAACATAAGCTACTTAAAATAAAGTGTATAAAGATTGTACTTAAGTGTATTTCACGTGTATCTATACTGTACACCTTAGTTTGATTTAACCCACCAGCACACAGCTAAAATACATGTAATACCTTTCTAATTACATTACAATTACAGAATATTACACAGACATAAGCTACTTAAAATAAAGTGTATCAAGATTGTACTTAAGTGTACTTCATGTGTATCTATACTGTACACCTTAGTTTGATTTAACCCACCAGCACACAGCTAAAATACATGTAATACCTTTCTAATTACATTACAATTACAGAATATTACACAAACATAAGCTACTTAAAATAAAGTGTATAAAGATTGTACTTAAGTGTACTTCATGTGTATCTATACTGTACACCTTAGTTTGATTTAACCCACCAGTACACAGCTAAAATACATGTAATACCTTTCTAATTACATTACAATTACAGAATATTACACAAACATAAGCTACTTAAAATAAAGTGTATAAAGATTGTACTTAAGTGTACTTCATGTGTATCTATACTGTACACCTTAGTTTGATTTAACACACCAGCACACAGCTAAAATACATGTAATACCTTTCTAATTACATTACAATTACAGAATATTACACAAACATAAGCTACTTAAAATAAAGTGTATCAAGATTGTACTTAAGTGTACTTCATGTGTATCTATACTGTACACCTTAGTTTGATTTAACCCACCAGCACACAGCTAAAATACATGTAATACCTTTCTAATTACATTACAATTACAGAATATTACACAAACATAAGCTACTTAAAATAAAGTGTATCAAGATTGTACTTAAGTGTACTTCATGTGTATCTATACTGTACACCTTAGTTTGATTTAACCCACCAGCACACAGCTAAAATACATGTAATACCTTTCTAATTACATTACAATTACAGAATATTACACAGACATAAGCTACTTAAAATAAAGTGTATCAAGATTGTACTTAAGTGTACTTCATGTGTATCTGTACTGTACACCTTAGTTTGATTTAACCCACCAGCACACAGCTAAAATACATGTAATACCTTTCTAATTACATTACAATTACAGAATATTACACAAACATAAGCTACTTAAAATAAAGTGTATCAAGATTGTACTTAAGTGTACTTCACGTGTATCTATACTGTACACCTTAGTTTGATTTAACCCACCAGCACACAGCTAAAATACATGTAATACCTTTCTAATTACATTACAATTACAGAATATTACACAGACATAAGCTACTTAAAATAAAGTGTATCAAGATTGTACTTAAGTGTACTTCACGTGTATCTATACTGTACACCTTAGTTTGATTTAACCCACCAGCACACAGCTAAAATACATGTAATACCTTTCTAATTACATTACAATTACAGAATATTACACAAACATAAGCTACTTAAAATAAAGTGTATCAAGATTGTACTTAAGTGTACTTCACGTGTATCTATACTGTGATGTGATTAATCATTTGACAGCACTAGTTTATTTAGATGACTTTTGTCAGACACCACAAAAGTTTTGGGCTGATTTCGTGAGAATCATTTAGTGATAGGCTAACACTTACATTAATAATTATAGTTAACTTAGCTGTTTTATTCTAGTTAGTAGTCACCATTTGAACTCACCAGTGCTTGAGAGTGAATAAACTCGTCCAGTGAGCAAATGCTCTTCTTCTTCGTCTGTTTCTCCATCTCAAACATCAGCGTCGCGTCGCGTCTGTTGCTAGTAAACCGCCCGCTGCTCCGCTTCCTGCAGCGCGGTAGTGTTTCCGGTGCGTGGTGCACACGTGGGTTTGTTGTAGCGATGTCGGATGAGGCGAGCATCGCTCTGAGCGGCCTGAGGATCGCGTCGCACGCCCCGCTGGATGCCGCGCAACGCGCCGGCCGGATGAAGTGCTCGCGGTGCGGCGCGTCGCGCATGTTCTACTGCTACAGCTGCTGCGCGCTGGTCGGGCTGGAGACGCGGGACGTTCCGAGCATCGAGGTGCGTGAAAACATCGCGACGCGAACAGAATCATCGCTCATACTAGCGTCAGTAGTGACTTCATTTAGGATGCATAACTGAGCGCATCTAAAGGAACAAGCGTTACGAAAATTAACCATGGTTTTATTATAGTAAAATTGTAGTAACCATGTTTTTTTGACGTATTGACTACCAGTTTTACTACAACTAGCATGGTTAAACTATGGTTAGTGTTGCAAAACCATGATTAATTTGTGGTTACCGTGGTTTAACTATAGTGACCATGGTTTTTTGGTTTTATTTGTAGTAAAACCATGGTTAATTCAGTGTAAAGAGTCACGTGAGCTTTTATAACATTCAGTGAAAGTAAATGGTGTCTGATACTAAAGCCTCAAAGTGATCATCAAAGTAGTCATATTTCCCAGAACTGATTTTTTTTTTATATGTGGTTCTCTTTAATTTAATTTTTTAATTATAATTTTTATATTATAACATATTTTATATTATATAATATTACAACATTCTGAGAAATGTATAAATCACTGTTAAATGTAATATGTGGTGCTCTTTAATTACATTTTTTTATTATAACATGTATATTATATTATATAATATTACAAGACATTCTGAGAAATGTATAAATCACTGTTCAATGTAATATGTGCTTTTTAATTTAATGTGTTGTGTGTTTGTATATATATATATTAGTGCTGTCAAATGATTAATCTCATCCAAAATAAAAGTTTTTGTTTACATAATATATATGTGTGTACTGTGTATATTTATTATGCATATATAAATACACACACATGCATGTATATATTTCAGAAAAATATGTTATGTTTATATATTAAATAAATTTATATATGAAATACATTTTATGAATATAAATATATACATGTAAATATTTTCAAAATATATACTGTATGTGTTTGTATTTATATATACATAATAAATATTCACAGTACACATATATATTATGTAAACAAAAACTTTTATTTTGGATGAGATTAATCGTTTGACAGCACTAATATATATATATATATATTATATAATATAATATTATAAGACATGAGAAATTTATTTAAAAAAAAATATCTGGTGCTCATTAATTTAATCTTTTTTTAATATATTATAAGATATATTTATATTATATTATATAACATTATAAGACATTATGAGAAATGTATTTAAAGCCCAAAACTTGTCACTGTTAAATAAATTTAATATATGGTGCTCTTTATTTATTTATTTTTTTTAATATATTATAAGATTTATATGATATAATATTATAAGACATTATGAGAAATGCATTCATTATTTGTTTTTTACGTTGTTTGTCAAAAGCCTTGAGAACCTATTGAACCTATTCTTTGAAATTCAATAAAAATAAATACAAATGTTATGTGTGAGACTTCATAAATAACTAGAACAGTAACAAATGCAGTAAACATTTGTACAGGTCACAGGTATGTACAGGTCACAGGTATGTTCCTGTACACAGGTACATTGTACAGGTCACAGGTATGTTCCTGTGCACAGGTACATTGTACAGGTCACAGGTATGTACAGGTCACAGGTATGTTCCTGTGCACAGGTACATTGTACAGGTCACAGGTATGTACAGGTCACAGGTATGTTCCTGTGCACAGGTACATTGTACAGGTCACAGGTATGTACAGGTCACAGGTATGTTCCTGTGCACAGGTACATTGTACAGGTCACAGGTATGTACAGGTCACAGGTATGTACAGGTCACAGGTATGTTCCTGTGCACAGGTACATTGTACAGGTCACAGGTATGTACAGGTCACAGGTATGTTCCTGTGCACAGGTACATTGTACAGGTCACAGGTATGTACAGGTCACAGGTATGTTCCTGTGCACAGGTACATTGTACAGGTCACAGGTATGTACAGGTCACAGGTATGTTCCTGTGCACAGGTACATTGTACAGGTCACAGGTATGTACAGGTCACAGGTATGTTCCTGTGCACAGGTACATTGTACAGGTCACAGGTATGTACAAGTCACAGGTATGTACAGGTCACAGGTATGTACAGGTCACAGGTATGTTCCTGTGCACAGGTACATTGTACAGGTCACAGGTATGTACAAGTCACAGGTATGTACAGGTCACAGGTATGTACAGGTCACAGGTATGTTCCTGTGGCTCAGTGGTAGAGCATTGCGTTAACAGCGCAAAAGGTTGTGGGTTCGATTCCCAGGGAACACACATAGTGATAAAACATGTATAGCCTGAATGCACTGTAAGTCGCTTTGGATAAAAGCGTCTGCTAAATGCATAAATGTAAACAGTAAAACCATTTATGCTACAAACTAGTGTTGTCAAAAGACCCGGTACTTTGGTACCAAGTCGGTACTAAAAAAATTAAAACGTCACGGTACTAGCTTTTTTCAAGTTCCGGTGGTACCCGGTCGACCCGGTTCTTGACCCGTACAGCTCTGATTTCCTCGATGCAGAAAACGCAGACGGAATCCAGTTATAAAAACTGAATTTACAGTTTAATGTCACGGAGTTTATCAAAGTTTGGATGAATTAATCAAAAGTAGGTCATTACACTTAAATCAAATCGCGACATGGACTACTATCTGTAAATATTAAGCCGCAAACGTCGATTCAAATATGAATCCCGCATGTTCTGTGTCTCTGTGTGAATGAATGAATGGCGTTTTTTTTACTACATACACTGAAGCGCGCGTGACGCTCGCAGTGATTTCAGCATCTGCCGTCTCAATGAGGACATAAATACATAAACTACATCTCCAGAACTGCTCTGAGAGTCACTTCACAAGCATATTACCGTTTCATTTGAGTAAAACCAGCGTCATATCATAGCTACACACATACACACGGAAATGTAAAGGTATTCACGGCAACCCGTCAAAATAAAAGTTCGTTTTTACTTAACAGACATTGTGCCAGAAATATATTACTATTATTTAGTAGAATGTATGTGATACTATTACTACGGTTGAAAAAATAATACATCTTTATTTTGAAAGAAATAATCACACAATATTTCTTCCATGATTTAATTTTAACCCTTTATTTACCAAAAAATAAAATGTTTTTAAATTTCATTAATTAAAAGACAAATTAAATTTGGGTGAAATTTGTTTACCGTTTTTAATACTTTAGTACTTGCGAAAAAAACTTGAAACAATTTTAAATAAATATAAACAATGGCATTGATTTTTTTACATTTTATTTTTGTTTGACTTTATTAATAAAAATAGTATGTTTTTAATTAGCATGTTTTTGTGTTTTGCTTTGGTACCGAGAACCGTGGATCTTCACTGGTATCGGTACCGAATACTGAAATTTTGGTACCGTGACAACATTACAAACTAGTGTATTTATGATTATTATAATAAAATATGATAAATACCAGTTCACAGCTGAAATAACTGGATGCGAATGACTCTGGAAGACTCGTATGTTAAAGTTAGTAATGGCCATGTTGTTATTACATTAAAAATAAGGAGACGCAGAGACCTTACTGGTTCTCCTCTGAGTTTAATATAAATGTGCACAAATAGAGTTATGAGTTTCATTTGTGGACCGACCCAATTCTTCACAGCTCCTCGAGGAATTAACTGTGTTTTAAAGGGACAGTACACTGAAAAATCATCAGTGACTCACCCTCAAGTAGATCCAAACCTGTATGAATGTGTTTGTTTTGAACACAAAGGAAGATATTCTGAAGAATGAGGGAAACAGCAGTATTTTTTCTCCTAGTATTGAAGTCAATGGTGCTCCAAAACAGCCTGATTACAAACTTTCTTCAAAATATCTTCCTTTGTGTTCAGAACAAACACATTCATACAGGTTTGGAACTACTTGAGGATGAGTAAATGATGATTTTTGGGGTACTGTCCCTTTAAGACTGGTGGTGTTGGATTTACGAGTGAAATATGTTCTGCGGTGAGCATTACTGGAAGAGATGGTCTTCAACACGAGTTACTCCATAAATCCAAAACCACTTGTCTAAAAACCCACTGGAGATTCCTGAGGGGAACATATGGCTCGCAAATACTCATTGTTCTCATAGTGTAGAGAAACAAAACTATTTCAGAGCATGATTTTTGGTTAATGTTCATCACACGCGGCTATCAGAGGAATAAACCTTCTATTCTAGAATAAAATCTCCTTTTAATAAATACTTAAGGTCAGGAATCGGATACTTGTTGTAAAATAAAAATTTTAATTCCTGTGCGCATCTTTATTTTTAGGTCAGGAAAAGCGGTTGTTAAATACAGTAGTCAACATTTGAAGTAGATCAAAAACATTTTGCTAAGACAAGAAAGCATTTTGGTTTTAAGACAACTTTGAAGAAAGGTTTTGATCCACTTGAAATGCTGAGTAGTGTATTTGTCTTTGAATCATTCATTCAAGAGATTGATTCAAAAACACTGATTCATCCAGTAATGAAACGACTCTTGAGTGAGTCATTGAATCGTTCATTCAGGAGATTGATTCAAAAACACTGATTCTTCCAGTAATGAAACGACTCTTGAGTGAGTCATTGAATCGTTCATTCAAGAGATTGATTCAAAAACACTGATTCATCCAGTAATGAAACGAGTCAAATTGAATCATTCATTCAAGAGATTGATTAAAAAACACTGATTCATCCAGTAATGAAACGAGTCAATCTTGAGTGAGTCATTGAATCGTTCATTCAAGAGATTGATTCAAAAACACTGATTCATCCAGTAATGGAACGAGTCAATCTGGAGTGAGTCATTGAATCATTCATTCAAGAGATTGATTCAAAAACACTGATTCATCCAGTAATGAAACGACTCTTGAGTGAGTCATTGAATCGTTCATTCAGGAGATTGATTCAAAAACACTGATTCTTCCAGTAATGAAACGACTCTTGAGTGAGTCATTGAATCGTTCATTCAAGAGATTGATTCAAAAACACTGATTCATCCAGTAATGAAACGACTCTTGAGTGAGTCATTGAATCATTCCATGCATAAATTCCATGAGATTTTGTTTAGCTGTCTAATATTTTCTTCAGAATTATGAGAACTACATCCTCCATTAAAAAAAAAATATAAAAAAAAGCCTCAATTTATCCAGAATCGTGCCGATCTATTTTGCACAAAAACAGCTCTTAATCGAGTCCAGTTTTTATGTAGCCGGCTGATTTTTGTTTACTCTAAAAAAGCGTGTGTGGCTCGTTCTTGAAGCAAGGTTTTGTCAGTGAGCCCTCGCTGCTGTGATTGGTCAGTCTCTAAACCCCTCCTCTCCGTGAGCCCTCGCTGCTGTGATTGGTCAGTCTCTAAGCCCCTCCTTTCCGTGAGCCCTCGCTGCTGTGATTGGTCAGTCTCTAAGCCCCTCCTTTCCGTGAGCACTTGCTGCTGTGATTGTTTAGATGGTGCCGTTCTTTGTGATTGGTCTACAGCGCGAATGACAGCCCATGGGCAAATGTGTTACTTCGTGACGTACAGCCGTAACAGAATAAAATTCGAATTCCTGACGACTCGTTTAGGCGATTGCAAGCCGACTCTTTTTTTTATTAGACAATAACTTTATTTATCGTGCACTCTCGGCTTCACAACTTTGCAGATTGCTACATGACACACTGCATGAAAGGTAATATTCAAAAAGGCATAATATGGGTACTTTAAAGCTCATGTCTGCTGTTTTTCAGCTGCCAGTGAAGATCGACATCATCAAGCACCCCAACGAAACGGACGGAAAGAGCACAGCCGTGCAGGCTAAGCTGCTAGCGCCGCGGCACGTCAGCATCTACACCTACCCCTGCATCCCTGAGCTGGACCAGAGCAAAGAAAACGTGAGCCATATCCATCAAATTTAAATTATAAATCCACATTCGACATTGCATTTGAATTTTAGGTGTGTGCCAGGCAGACTTATCAGTGGTGATGTACGTAGGGATGCACGATATTATCGGACCAATATCGGAATCGGCCGATAACGGCTTTAAATGTAAATATCGGCATCGGCCCGATATGAAAAATGATGCCGATATGTCTTGCCGATAAGAGGAATACATTAACTCACATGTGCTATTAACTCAACTCATCACGTCAGCAGTGTGTGGCTCGTTCTTGAAGCAAGGTTTTGTCTGAATGATGATAAGATTCACTGTTTTGGATCGCTGCATTTAATCTGAGATGATAGAGTAAACACCCCGGGTCCTAATGCCTGCTCGGTTTTAAATCCGTTTTAAATCCGTTAAATGAGTTTTAAATCCGTAGGGGGCGCTGTTGGCCTACTTCTAATTAAATGAAAGCAAAATACACAAATAACATTTAGACTGTTTCTGATTAAATAAAGCAGTAATTGATGCCATAAAATCATGAGTATGTTTTGATTTAACATACTCATATGACTTTATGGCAGATTTTCTGCATCCCATCTCATGTTTTTAAATTAATAAAATACTCTGATTGGTTTTCGGTCCTTTGTATTAAACTATACATTAGAGCTGCACGATTCTGGATAAATTGAGAATCACGATTTTTTTTCTCAAATAGAGATCACGATTCTCCCACGATTCTGAACTAAACAAAATAATGTGACAAAATATGAATTGCTGCAGTCTATTTAAAAGTGTTTAATTTAAATGAATTATTAAACATTTTAATATATAATACAGTACGGCCAGGTTTCACAGACGGGGCTTAGACTAAGCCAGGATTAGATCATAGTTCAATTAAGACATTTAAGCAATTTTTATAAACATGCTTAGAAAAAAACATTACTGGTGTGCATCTTGAGACAAAACAAAGGCAATGATATATTTTAAGATCAGTCAATGCGAGTTTCTTTCAGTTGAAACAGCTCAGATTTACATTTTTGTCTAGGACTAGGCTTAAGCCTCGTCTGTGAAACCCGGGGTATATGTATTTAAAATATAGTGTATTTAATACACCAACTTTTAGAATTAAAATGATGAAAAATTGGTTTCATCATTCAATGACTCACTCATACCTCACTTGTTTCATTAATGGATGAATCAGTGTTTTTGAACGAATGTCGAATGAATGATTAAATAAATACACTTTTTAACAGTCACGTGTCGCCACCTAGTGGAGAAATGATGCAATGGACACAAACGTTATTTGAAGCGCCAGCTGCTTTCAAAAGATGAGTGGCTCTATTTTGATCGCTACCATAGACATCAATGTTTGTAGCCGAACTATAAACTTTTATCCCAGTATTTCTATGAATGACTGTAAGACAGAAATAATGCTGTGTAGTTGAAAAGACTGTTTGTGAAGCTTTTTCTCACCTAAACATGTTAACTGTCTGCTCTCTGGATCAGCAGAATGCAGATTTGAATGTTCCGGTATGATTTTTTCAGTTTTAATAGACACGGGCGAATCGTTGTCATTCAGAAATTAGATCGTGTGGGTATTTGAATCGAGATCGCGATCTTTTAACGATTAATCGTGCAGCTCTACTATACATACATGCATGATACTGTTTGTTTCTAATTGTTTAAGCAACTTAAGTAATTGTATTTGGTTTCTAAACATTATTTTAAACATTATGCACTTTTTTCTAAGATAGTTGTTAGGGATGCACGATATTGGATTTTTGCCGATATTTTTCAACTCATTTTGGCCGATACCGATATATTTCCTTTTGTTTGGAAACAACACCAAGTATCTCCTGTGCAGAAATTATAAGCAAATTATTCTTAATTTTGGTTAGCTTTTAACAAGAAAATATTTGTTAGAAATAAACAATAATGAAGTTATTTTATAATGACAGTACATTGAAGATTTGAAAATAACTATAAATAAACTATATCCAATCGCTGCATTTTTTTTTTCTCAGAAAAATGCAGTGGTAACTTTAACATTTTATTTAATGATTTAACATTTGTAAATGTTCTAAAGCAAAAGAGTTCTTTTAGGGCTCATAATTTGTTTAAAAAATCATATTACACATGAATAAATCAGTATATATATTATTTAATTTAAGTGTCATGTTTATGATTTTTGTTAATGTAAGCTATAGCTTCTGACCTTTAAATCAAAACATACTCATGATTTTATGGCATCAATTACTGCTTTATTTAATCAGAAACAGTCTAAATATTATTTGTGTATTTTGCTTTCATTTAATTAGAAGTAGGCCAACAGCGCCCCCTACGCAATTAAAACTCATTACCGAACGGTCATTAGGACCCGGGGTGTTTACTCTATCATCTCAGATTAAATGCAGTGATCCAAAACAGTGAATCTTATCATCATTCAGACAAAACTTTGCTTCAAGAACGAGCCACTCACTGCTGACGTGATGAGTTGAGTTAATAGCACATGTGAGTTAATGTATTCCTCTTATCGGCAAGACATATCGGCATCATTTTTCATATCGGGCCGATGCCGATATTTACATTTAAAGCCGTTATCGGCCGATTCCGATATTGGTCTGATAATATCGTGCATCCCTAATAGTCGTGTTATTTTATTGCATTAAATGTGCATTAGTAATATTTTGCTCGATGCACCCTCTTGTGGCCTCAAGAGAGAAGCCAAAAGCTTTTTTTCCTTTATGCCCTTTAAATTTGAATACTGATAATATTTAAGTACAAAATTTGAATTTAGTTTTTTGACAGACCCACGAGAGCTAACCTAACACACGCTGTTCTTCCCGCAGATCGTGCTGGTGTTTCCCGGTCCTGACGCCATGACGGTGGAGGACCTGTGGGAGCATTTCTCCGCCGATGGGAAGCCGAGAGTGAAGAGGTTAAAGGTGACCGACGCAGATCCTGAGACGCACAGCTGCCCGATCCAGAGAGTGGTGTTCATCGACAGCACCTGGAACCAGACGACCAGAATCATCACAGACGAACGTCTTCAAGGTGCAGAAGACTCTCTCATCTCTCTGTGCGTTTGTTAACTCGGGTGTAAAGTTGCAAAAAGTTCATGAAGATGAAGAAAGACAAACAAAATGCAAAAACTGAAATGTGACCAGCATTCAGTGTCTAATTACAATGTCAGGTGTGAAATTATCCTTTACCTTGTGCTGCTGGAAAACTGATTTGGGAGTTTCTAGTAAAAATGGGCATCCTTTTAAAAATTGCTTGTTATTATGCTCTATTATCACCAAATGTTGGATTCAACTTCTTTTCATTCAATTAGCACAGGTTTGTGTTTCTTTGTGGAGCTGATTGATTCTAGTCTCATTGATCGGAGCTCATGTGCTTCAGTTTTTGAGTGAATAAATGATTTGTGGATGCATGAGCATGAGCTCAGATCAATGAGGCCTACGATCAATCAGTTCCAAGAAGAAAGACAAAACCTGTGCTGATTGAAAGAAACAAGCTGATTAAAACATTGAATCTAATATTTGGTGATACTATAGCATTAACATGAAATTTATAAGCAATTATTTGTAGGCTGGACATATGTGACTCTGGAGCACAAAAGCAGTCATCAGTAACACAGGTATATTTGTAGCAATAGCCAACAATACATTGTATGGGTCAAAATTATTAATTTTTCTTTTATGCCAAAAATCATTAGGATATTAATTAAAGATCATGTTCCATGAAAATATTTTGTAAATTTCCAATCGTAAATATATCAAAACTTAATTTTTGATTAGTAATATGCATTGCTAAGAACTTCATTTGAACAACTTTAAAGGTGATTTTCTCAATATTTAGATTTTTTTGCACCCTCAGATTCCAGATTTTCAAATAGTTGTATCTCAGCAAAATATTGATCTATCATAACAAACCATACATCAATGGAAAGATTATTTATTCATTGATGTATAAATAAAATTGACCCTTATGACTGGTTTTGTGCTCCAGGGCCACATTTTTGAGTAGAAACAGCACAAATGTAACAAGTTTGGGGGGGGGGGGGGGGGGGGGGTCAAAAAGTACACATTTTATCCCGTTTTTTGGTGAAAATGTCCAGAACATAACGTAAGGATGGAAACAAGAAAACTCATGTTTGCAAACATCACATGATGACTCAATCGCAAAAAAAAAAAAAAGTATGCAAATAATAATTACAAATAGATTTTTTATGGATGTTATATATAATGAGTAGTGAATCAAAGTAAATGATCTAAAAACACAAATGCTATACTGGATAATCCATAAACTAGAAACAATGAATATTCACAGGAAACTTGACGGTCTTGCTTTTTTGATTGTCTTTTTTTTTTTACTTATTTATTTATTTTTTGTAACTTCTCACCGGTTCGAATTATTGAGTTTCTGGCGATTTGGATTATCTCAGATTCACGAGTGTTATTTCTCCACAGCTTTACCGAACGTGGAGCTGAAGAGCAGAAGAACCTGTTTTTGGCGGCGTCAGAAAGGGTGTCCAGACACGTACCTGGCCACAATAGAGGCTGTTTACTACTTCTTAAAGGACCTGCACAGCCACTATTTCTCCGAGTACACGGGAGAATACGATAACCTGCTGTTCTTCTTCTCATTCCTGCATAAACTGATCAACAAAGCCAAACAGGCTGCTGGGAAAGTGTGACGAGAGAGAGCGTCTCGTGTGTTTTATTTGAAAGCTGAATGGACTGGATGCAGTTTGTCATAGTGAGATTTAAATACTTTTATTTACAAGTCAAAAGCCGCATGCATTCACTGATTGGCTTCTTGTTTTTAAGGCACTTTAATGTGTAATAAAGCGGTTTTCTTGTGCACTTGTCTCGAGCTGTGTGTTAGTAAAAGGCCTCTCTGATTTTGGCCTGTAAACTGTCGCAGGTCTTCTTGGCGTCTCCCAGCAGCATGGCTGTGTTGGGCTTGTAGAAGATGGGATTGTCCACCGCTGCGTATCCCACACCCAGAGTACGCTTCATCACGATCACCTGCACACACACACACACACACACACACACATGCTCCAGTCATGAATGATTCACTGTTCATACTAGGACTGGATTTGGAAAAAATGCATTGATGCAGTTTCATTGATGCAACATGATGAATAAAGTCTATTAGAATGCATTTATATGAGCCTAAAATTAAAGATATGAGGACCAAAAAAAAAAATCAGCCTCTTATATTTTAGCAATATCACACCAGCAGGAGAACTGTTTTTCCCCAATATCTGCATGATTGCAAATGTGATACTGATTTATACAACAGTTCAGTAAACAAGAAGGTAATATGGTTACATTTTAGACACAATATTGTCTGTTTTCATCAATTTCTTAAATTAAAATGGTTCCAATCGAGGTCTCTGAACGACACACAGCACTGATTCGTTACTGAATGAATCCACGTTTTTGAACAAATTGAGTGAGTGAATGATTCAGTGACTCGTTCATAAAGAGTCACTTGCTTCATTTCTGAATGAATCGGTTGAATGAATGATTCAATGACTCATTCGTTAAGACAGTGACTTGCTGCCAACTACTGAGTGTTTCATTTCATTTTGAGAGCTTAATTTCATATTTCAATATTAATTTAAAAAATAGTGCTGTCAAATGATTAATCGCATCCAAAATAAAAGTTTTTGTTTGCATAATATATGAGTGTGTACTGTGTATATTTATTATGTATATATAAATACACACACATTCATGTGTATATTTAATAAAAATGTTACGTTTATATATTAAATATATTTATATATGATATAATTTATATGAATATAAATTTATACATGTAAATATTTTAAATATATAAGCTGTATGTGTGTCTTTATACATACATAATAAATATATACAACACACATATAATATGTAAACAAAAACTTGGATGCAATTAATCACGATTAATCGTTTGACAGCACTATAAAAAACATAGCCAATTTATTATCATTATGCAATGTTGAATCAAATTTTTTTTTTTCTGAAGCTATTTTTTGAAATGTATATTTAATGCTTTTCTTATTATAACACAATTATGACTGTAAATGATCTTTTAGAGGGTGATTTCTCAACTAAAATTGATGTGTGGTTAATTTGCGACTGGCTCGTCATGTAATTAATTGACAGTTTTAATAGATACAGTAAACCTCTCACCTGTTTGGACTTCCAGACTTCTAGCACGGGCATCCCGGCGATGATGGAGTTGGGATCCTCCTGCGCGGCCGAGTTGACCGTGTCGTTAGCCCCGATCACGAGCGTCAGGTCAGTTTCTGCACAGACACAGCGAGAACAATCAGGAGGTCTATTAGCCGCTCTCATGCGATGGGATCAGGTTTCTCCTTGCTCTACATGCTTATCTGCTCCAGCTAAACTAAAACACATGCTGCCCTCCGACTCGGACCGCACAGACGCCTGTTGCTGCAACACGGGGTTGCTGGGATATGTTGCATGTCTCGGCACAATTACATAAAGTGAATTATTACAAAGATCAGAGTCCACATGTGTCCTGACCGCTGCCAAACAACTTTACAGCCGTCTGTGGATCATCGGCTCATCTGTCTGACAGATACGAGATGCATTTCACACTGCGTGCGTGAGCTGCGCCTAAAAAAAATAGACTTTGCATGCATGTGCTATTATTTCACAACTTTGGGGACATAATTTTTTTTAAAAGAAATTAATACTTGCATGCATTAAAATGATCAAAAGTGACAATAAAGCATTTATAATGTTACAGAAAAAATCAATTTCAAATAAATGCTGTTCTTTTGAACTTTCTATTCATCTGTGAATCCTGACAAATAAAATATATCACGTTTCCACAAAAATATGGAATGTTTTCAACATTGATAATAATCATAAATGTTTCTTGAGCAGCAAATCAGCATATTAGACTGATTTCTGAAGATCATGTGACACTGAAGACTGCAGTAATGATGCTGAAAATACAGCTTTGATCACAGAAATAAATTACAGTTTAACTATACATTCACACGGAAAATTGATATTTTAAATTATAATAATATTTCACAATTTTTACTGTATTTTAGATCAAATAAATGCAGCCTTGATTTGAAAGAGACTAGTTTTAACAGTAGTGTAGACAGATACTAAAGATTCAGAGTTGATGTACTAGTTGGATTAGTTATTTAAATACTAATAGGGGTGGTTTCCCGGACAGGGTTTAAATTAAGCCAGGAGCACACTGTAAAAAATAAGTGTAATTTTAACTGTAAAATATTGTAAAAACGCTATGTTAACAGTGAGTTCCTGTACTATATACTATAAACTGTAAAAGATCTAACCAGACATTTCATGTAATTTTACAGTAAAATGCTGTTAATTGTACAGTTTTTAGAAGTAAAAATAACAAATCAATGTATAATATTCCCAGAATTCCCTGCGTGACACTCCACATTTTAAAGTATTTTGTTTAAATAATCATGTTTTTTAATAGTTTTTGTTATTTGGGCTTATGTTACATCGTCTGTTGTTTAATGAAAGTTTATTGCATTATTTAAGTATCGTGTGTTACCATGATGGTGTTTAGTGTTTGCATGAATGACCTTCTATATATTAGTATATACTTCTGCTTGTGGTGAAGCTACCTGTGATGCAGGGGCGTAGAATTAGGGGGGGACGCTAGGGACATGTCCCTACCAATGTCTAGCCACTACCAAACTGTCCCTAGCAATATTTTGATCAAATAATTAAATATATGTAGATGTTTTTGTCATTTCAGACACATCTGAAACGTCATATCATTGATATTACCTACCAAGTTAAAGTAAATACGTAAGAAAGCGGCACGCTCTCAAGGACGCGCATTTAATACATGTGCTGAATGTAGTCACGCACCGGACGAGAAGCGCGTTTAGAACAACTCACAGGTATTGCACCCAATTCAAGACAGCAGTCTAAAACAGTTAATATAAAAGCCCACTTTAGGAATGAACAAAGTCGCATCGATGAGTTTGAAGTGTGTTTGTTTGACAAAACAGAGCAAACGGAAAGAGAAAGCGATCTATTAGCTCCCTATATAAAGCATACAGACAGAAAGACAAACATTGTGCGGAAAGATACACAATCTTTCAGCCAAGGATAAAGTCATGAACATCAACAATAATATGGGACAAATATAATGTGATTATTATTTTTTTTTTGGTAAACTATGTAGCTAAGTGGCACTTGGAACAGCATCTTGAGTCGCCGCGGACAGTCTTTAAATTTAACTTTAAATTAATGTTGTTCAACTGAATGTACAAATCAAAGTGTTAGCTGAAATATTAAATAAACCAATAAATAAATAAAATAAATCAGATGCGCAGAGTTTCGTTGCTACAGCAACAGCAGAGCATTCTTTCAGAATCATCCTGGGTCCAATTCAATTAATATTAAAATAAAGTGATGTGTGATGTGACACCCAGCGCTCTGATGCTGATGTTGTTGGTTCACAAAATCATAATTGTGTAATTATTGTCTGTTAAACATACTATATATATTAGGGCTGTCAATTTTAACGCGTTAACGCATGTGATTAATCTAAAAAGTTTAACGCGTTAATATTTTTTAAGCGCAAATTAATCGTTTGATAAGGTCTGACCCCAACTTCTTGCTGTCATTGCAGCGCGGAAGGTAATCAATCATTGCCTGCGTCCCAGTGTACACACTATCCATCCTAAATTCTATGTGATATTAGTAATTTTAGATTGTGTGATTATGAGGCGCCCGGCTAGACGAAAGTGAAGCGAACGTGGAGAGAGAGAGAGAAAGCAGAGAGAGAGAGAGCGAGTGTGTGAGTGAGAGAGAAGCGAGAGAGAGAAGAGAGAGAGAGAGCGAGTGTGTGAGTGAGAAAGAGAAGACGATGTGATAGAGAAGAGAGAGAGAGAGAGGCGCGAGTGTGTGAGTGAGAGAGAGAGAGAGAGAGAGAGTGGAGAGAGAGAGAGAGAGAGAGAGAGAGAGCGAGTGTGTGTGAGTGAGAGAGAAGAGAGAGAGAGAGAGAGAGAGACGCGAGTGTGTGAGAGAGAGAGAAGAGAGAGAGAGCGAGTGTGTGAGTGAGAGAGAAGAGAGAGAGAGAGAGAGAGCGCGAGTGTGTGAGAGAGAGAGAGAAGAGAGAGAGAGCGAGTGTGTGAGTGAGAGAGAAGAGAGAGAGAGAGAGAGAAGAGAGAGAGAGAGAGAGAGAGAGCGCGAGTGTGTGAGTGAGAGATGAGAGAGAGAGAGAGAGAGAGAGAGCGCGAGTGTGTGAGAGAGAAGAGAGAGAGCGAGTGTGTGAGTGAGAGAGAAGAGAGAGAGAGAGAGAGAGAGCGAGTGTGTGAGTGAGAGAGAAGAGAGAGAGAGAGAGGAGAGAGAGAAGAGAGAGAGAGCGAGTGTGTGAGTGAGAGAGAGAGAGAGAGAGAGAGCGCGAGTGTGTGAGAGAGAGAGAGAGGGAGAGAGAGCGAGTGTGTGAGTGAGAGAGAAGAGAGAGAGAGAGCGAGTGTGTGAGTGAGAGAGAAGAGAGAGAGAGAGAGCGCGAGTGTGTGAGAGAGAAGAGAGAGAGCGAGTGTGTGAGTGAGAGAGAAGAGAAGAGAGAGAGAGAGAGAGCGCGAGTGTGTGAGAGAGAGAGAGAGAGAGAGAGAGAGAGAGAGCGAGTGTGTGAGTGAGAGAAGAGAGAGAGAGAGAGAGAGTGCGAGTGTGTGAGAGAGAAGAGAGCGAGTGTGTCCGAGAGAGAAGAGAGAGAGAGAGAGCGAGTGTGTCCGAGAGAGAGAGAGAGAGAGCGAGTGTGTCCGAGAGAGAGAGAGAGAGAGAGAGAGAGAGAGAGAGAGCGAGTGTGTCCGAGAGAGAGAGAGAGAGAGAGAGAGCGAGTGTGTCCGAGAGAGAGAGAGAGACAGTGCGCGAGAGATATTATACTCATATGTGAAGGGTACAGCGAACCAGTGTTGCCAGGGTCGGGGTTTTTCTCCTCACAATTGGGCTATTTTGAAAATACAGTCGCGGGAAAAATGACAGAGCCGTGGGTTGCGGGTTTTTTGGGATACTTTTATAATGTACCGCGGCCGCCCAAAGTGTATGTGATTGCAAAATGAAGTTATTACAAACACTCGATGGTGGTTTAAAGTGAGTTCTGAGTAAAAGTGTACTATTAATCTCATAAACTGTCTTATGATGCTAATGTTAGCTCTAATGCACCTGCATAACAGGTCCAATACTTCTTCATAATGCATTTTATCATAATACTTCACGTAAGGTCGCAAGAAAATGTTTTGTTGTATTTATTTAGAAATACGCTTGATAAAAGTTGGGTAAATGTATACTGGGATTGAAGCGATGTGGCTTGGTAAACGTTTTATTGCCAGTATAAAGACTGATAATGGCTGAATAAAAACAAAAGAATAATAAGGATTATGTCTCATACCTGGCGGAGGTGTGAAAGGTTATGTTTCCTTAAACTAGTTTGTCATGCATTTCTTTATTTCAACACATTTACAGGTAAATCCTAGTATTTTAAATGTATGATTAATCATGATTAATCACAGTCCATAACGCGATTAAATGTTTTAATCGATTGACAGCACTAATATATGTATAGTATTGGCGGGTTTATGTCCCCACCAATGTCGAATGCAAACCTATGCTGTGATGAGCTTTGATTCTTCATGTGGCTTTCTCTTGTAACGCCTGCATTATTATGATGGGTGTCAGTATGTTAAAGGTACAAAACAGATTTTAATAGCAGTGTGTGTTGATGAATTTAGTGGTTTACATTCAAATTAACCTGTTTGTAAATTACAGTTTTATACTGTAAATTTTACAGTTTTGTTCTGTAAATGTGTTTTTCTGTGGCAACCACAGCTGCCAAAATTATTTTGTAAAAACTATGGATTTTTTTTTTTACAGTGTAGGCTTAATTTAGAATAGTTAATCATGGTTTTAAAAATGGCTTTTTGAAACACAGACTAAATACAGATTACTAACTCCTGGATTATGGAGTCGTAAACTAAAATAAACTAGATTAACTGAATTAACGTGGCAGAGGTTGCCTGTAAAACATGGACTGAACCAAGAAAATCTTAATTGTATGGAACTGAGAAGCAAATCCAATGAAAACAATAGCAGCGGCACAAAAAAACTAAAAAATACACTTTTTTAAAGCAAAGTAAACCACACATCAGGTGTCGAATAAAAGAAATGGAATGCCTAGAAATCTCTTTGCAATGAATTCTTGCCTACATTCTTGCAATCAGCTGTTATCAGTGTTGCAACGTTATTATTATTATTATTATTATTATGTTATACATAAAGCAGCTGTTTTATTGAGAGAGAGACATGGTCAGAATTCTATTGGCATTCTACATTTTTTAGGACTATGATCAAAGCAAGTATAGAAGAAAATAAATCTGTAATGTTTATCACTTTGATCTTTCAAAAAAATAAAGTAAATCAAAATAAAATAAAAGTAATAAATCACAAAAATCAAACATTTTAACAAAATCACATTATGAAAATATTTTTTCTCTAACACTCATGGGCCACAATTATTTGTAGCCCTAGAAATTATTATGATTACAATATCTGACGATCTATATTCCCATTCATATTTACATTTTTAGCACGCCAGGGTGACTATGCCATGACTTCGTGTTTCACAAGAATATGAATATGAAGGAACACAAAGGCCAAATTCGCTTTATCATTCATCACAATGAAAAAAAAACCCAGATGTGCAGCAACAGATTGTTGAGCTTTAAAGACTGGAATCACAACATTAATCTGAAGTCAAACCTGCCTCCTGGTAGGTTTAATTTAAAACTCAATTTAGTCCTGAAGTAGCTCTACCATAGTAAAAAATTTATATATTTAAAATACATTTATTCTAAGTATAGTTAAAATCTATTAACATATTTACTGACAGATAACTCGAGACTTACTGATATAAAAATCATAATTAAAGGGATAGTTCACTTTGAAATAAAAATTTGGTATCTATCAGCTTACCCCAAGGGCATCCAAGATGCACACGCATCCGGTGTGTGACGTGTGTGTGCGCGCGCTCTGGCTCGTCGGCGTCAACGCTTGACGGAGGGCGTGTCTGAAGCGTGGTGCTGACGCAACTTTTCAAGCGCCAACGGAGGCATCAGCCAATCAGATCGCCTCATGCAAATACCCAATCCAGTTCATGCAACACCAGATAAGTATGTGATTGGTTGTTGTAACTATGACGGCGCGTCAGCACCACGCTTCAGACACGCCCTCCGTCAAGCGTTGACGCCGACGCCCCGTGTGAACGCAGCGTGAGCCAGAGCGTGCGCACACACACGTCACACACCGGATGTGTGTGTGCACTCAGATCACTTGGACATGGTTGTGTACAAGAGGTAAAAAATTATATAAATACTGTTCGTTTTCTCACACAAACCGCTCGTTTCGTGTCTTAGGCCATCAATGTGTAGTTACGATGGGGAATTGTTTAATTTGGATTTCTCTGTGCATGTTCTTTTTCCCTCTTATAGAGACAGTGACCTATACCTGCCATTATATGACTGACATACTAGAACGGTTTGACCTAAAAACATCAAAATTGGATCTACTGAAGAAAAAAAGACACCTACATCTTGGATGCCCTTGGGGTAAGCTGATAGATACCACATTTTAATTTCAAAGTGAACTATCCCTTTAAACTATTACTTGTGCACAAAGCACTTTTCCTAATATTAAGTCTAAAATGTGTTTTGATGAGGATTTTATGATCTTTTAAATGCAAAATATTTAAAGTGTACCTGAAGTATACTTGCAGTAGTTGCACTTTAACACAATCAAATATACTAAATATATATTTCAGCACTATTTCTGCACAATTAGATTACAAAATTAGTTGTTCCAATTTAGCAGACTTTAAGTATACCAGTTTAGTATACCAAAAGCACAGTTGCAGGACATTTTATTAAGTGCATAAATTTAAAAGTGTATTTGTAGTATACTCTGCATGAAATAAATGTATTTCAAATACACTCAAGTATATTTATTTTTCTTCCTCCAGGAAATCTGCCTGTTAAGATCTGGACCAGACTAAGTCTAAGACTATTTAAAACCATGATAGAGAAAGCAGATTTCTTTTAATCTGGTTTAAAGGGCCATTTTAGTCTAAGGCCATTGAGGTCCGGACCTTGGTATTTTTCCAGTAACAGAAGTTGTAAAATAATGACCTTATATTAATTCTACTTTGGTGATGCACAGATAAAAAGCCAAGATAACATCTCCTCTGAGATGCCTCAGCGGTCTTACAGCGCTCACCAATATCAAAGTGTTTGTGATGATGGCCAATCAAATCAAAGTAGGCGGGGTTTATGTCCAGCTCGACGCCTCGGACAGTTATGAAGTGCATGTACGTAGCTAAACCAAATATTTCCTATTTTGACCGCTGTTTTACGATAGAAATGTTAAACGACCATAGAAATATTTAAACTAATAAACTTTTGTCTAATTTCGCTATTTAGATTTATGTACGTGAATAGGCTAATACTATTTCATAATTGTCAATGTGAAGAGGCAAGAGACATTAATGAATCTGTTTTCATCATATTAGGCATAAGATTAATAGAGTGCACATATTGTGAATGAATTTAAAAAAACTCATAATTAGCCTTCAGTAAAATCATTTGTCTAAATGATTCAACATGAATATCAGCTGAGCCAATATTTACGATCTTCAGACGACAAAAAGACTGTATCAGTCAAAGCTCAGCTTTGGGAAGGGAATAGATACATGGAAAGAGACTGTGATAAAGAGAAAGAGTGATGATTATGGAAATATTTCTCAATTAAAGGGGGTCATATGATGCGATTTCAAGTGTCACAAGCTGTTTGTGCATAGATAAGATCCCTGAAGTTGCAAAGACTAAAGTCTCAAACCCAAAGAGATATTCTTTATAAAAGTTAAGACTCGACAACACCCTCCTAAAACGGCTCCTTCAAACACGCCCCACATGTCTACATCACTGTGTGGAAAGATTTGCATAACTCCGCCCAAATGTTTACGCAATGAAAGAAGGCGGAGCTATTATTTTGGCTGTAGTGTTGTTGCTGCCGCCGGCGTCATGTTCTGGAGACACTGTTTGGGATCCAAAAGAGGACACAACTAGAAATCAGTGGTTCAGTTATATTTACAACACTGTTCCAGAACAGTTCAACACAAATATTGGAGTGTGTGCAGCGCAATTTACGGAGGACTGTGTCCTGAACCTGGAAGAGTAGCCTACAATGCTGTCTGCACAAAGACTGTTTCTATAAAGTGAGGCAATTCCAGCTTTGCAAGGACAGTCTGACGCTTCTGACTCACAGCCTGTAAGTACGTTTTCATATTTAAAGAATTTGCTGCTGATGATTCAAACGTGAGTTTTGAGCTGTGTAGAGTAGTGCTTGTTGTTTGTCTTTCTCCGATCACAAATGCAGACATGGTAATGTTTACGCGGCGCGATGCAACAGTATAAGTCATTATAATCAGTAATTATGTCCCCACTGGATGCAACAAATGCCTCGTTTATAATGGGTTTTATTGTTTTTGTGTCGTCGCGCCAGGACACGGCATCACAATACGGTGAGGGACGTAACATTTCCGTCTCACGCTTGAGGTATTCGGCCAATCACAACGCACCGGATAGCTGGCCAATCAGAGCACGCCTCGCATCTCAGAAAGATGAGCTTTGTAAAAATCGACGCGTTTCAGAAAGGCGGGGAATAGGAGCAACAATAATGTACAGTATGTGGAAAATAATGTGTTTTTTAACCTTAAACCGCATAAACATTACATTACACCAAATACATAAAATAATGTTCTTTTTAGCAACATCATATGACCCGTTTAAGGTCATTCCTGTTTGGGACGTGTTATTGTGTATTGTCGAAAATAAGTAAATCTTCTCTATTTCCAGTTTGTAGCGTGGATCATTCATTGCAATATTTAATCTGATTCTCATGTTTAAGAATCTGTTATCTTGAAAAATAATTTATGCTACTACTGCCTTGGTTTTAAACCTATATTGTTATCCAATTTATGAGCCTTAAAACATCTTAAAATGCACGCATGTAGGTCAGAAAAATCTACATTTTCTCAGGGGAGCATGTCCCCGAACCCCCTAACAATATCCATTTAGAGACCTCGGTATGTAGAAAAACCTGTCTAGGACTAGGCTTAATCTCTGTCCGGGAAACCACCCCTTAATGCATAGCACTTAATTAACATTTTTGATTTATGCAAATAAAATAAAAGGGGAAAATAAAGACAAAACAGATGGGGAAAAACAAGACTGAAGTATCAATGTGTCTCTGGAGTTATACACGTCAGCTGTTGGCTGTTGAATCTGACCTGGGAAATCTTCGTTGATCTCGTCCATCTCTAGAACGACGTCGTACGGGACGCCGGCCTCGGCCAGAAGCACATTGAGCTGTCCTGGCATGCGGCCCGCCACCGGGTGAATCCCAAACCTGAGAGACGCACGCATGATAATCCTTATTTTATCAGATTTGCATCAGAATGATTCACTGTGAAGCTTTTTAACATCAGAACACAGGGGAGTTTATCCCTCATGCTGTAAACTCACCATCTGCGTCGCTCTGATGGAAATACTCGGAGAATGTTTTACACTTTCCCTCTTTATTTACAGAAGAATGCATTTTACCAGTGTTTTTTTTTATTAGACACAGATGTGTTTTGTCTGTTTTTTAACAGAATTACGCTGCTGACCTGCCAAGTGCTCAAGACATTAAAAACTCTGGAGGTGAAGTGTGAGAATCAGGCATGCTGTTATTTCTGGAACTTATTACACTGCAAAAAAAAGGCTTATTTAACTTAGTATTTTTGTCTTGTTTCCAGTCAAAATATCTAAAAATTCTTCAATTAAGATGCATGCACTAGATAAGCACATTGACATCATTTGTGACCCCTGACCACAAAACCAGTCACAAGGGTCAATTTTTTTTTCATCTGAAAGCTGAATAGAGCTTCCCATTGATGTATGGTTTGTTATGATAGGACAATATTTGGCTGAAATCAGGAATCTGAGGGTGCAAAAAAATCTAAATATTGAGAAAATCACCTTTAAAGTTGTTCAAATTAAGTTCTTAGCAATGCATATTACTAATCAAAAGTTTTGATATATTTATGATAAGAAATTTACAAAATATCTTCATGGAACATGATATTTACTTAATATCCTAATGATTTTTGGCATAAAAGAAAAATTGACAATTTTGACCCATACAATGTATTGTTGTCTATTGCTACAAATATACCCGTGTGACATACTTTTGTGCTATTTCAAAGAGAAAACGATTATTTTGCTGAAAACAAGACAATTTTTACTTGTCTAGAAAATCCTTCTTGATTTAAGAATTTATAGATATCTCGGCTGGAAACAAGACAAAAAAAAAAAAAAGATAAATCTGCAAAACGGTGATTGTAAAATATGTATTTGAGGTATGGAAAGGACATAGTTTTGATTTGGGATATGGTCATTGCGCTACTTTAACCCCCACTGTCCTCTTTTTGGAAGATTTAAATATGCTCACCCTAGCTTATCTAGTGCATGCATCTTAATTTAAGAATTTTGACATATTTTGACTAGAAACAAGACAAAAATACTAAGTAAGATGAGCCTTTTTTTGCAGTGTGTGATCGTGTGAGTGTGCGTCTGACCTCACAGTCTTGCTCTGCTCTCTCAACATCTTCACCATGTCAGCGATGGGATACTGAGCCTTGGCCGCACACAGACCCCAGCCTGCGCAGACAAAACACACACACACAGATTCATGTGGGTTATTAATCTTGTGTGTTTTCTGAGAATCCCAGCGAGGAATCCCCCAAACTCCATGTCTCAAAATCCACATTTGCTTCAGGTTTGCTGCTAATAACTGGAGGAGCGTGGAGAATTGTGTCATCAGCCGTGTGTGTGTGTGCTGACTTTCAGGGAAATCCGTTTGATTGCATTCAGATTGCAGAGTTTCCTGAACTCCAGATGTCTCCCTACAGGACGATCGCGTGTGGAGACGAGACACGCACACATGTGTGACCCGTGTTTCTCTCGGTCAGATTAGGATTTGATTTGAGACTAAAGTAGGCGTATTATGTATTAAAACAATAACAGACTTGATTAAACTGCTTAGAGGAACAAACGTTTAAACTAATATGCATTATGTTAATCATGCGATACTCATCAGTTAATAATAATTAGTTTGTCGTGACACCAAAATAGTATAAATCAAAGCCAAAATAGATTTTATAATGCTCAATATCAGCACATGGCTATAACTATTGTATCTATATATGACCCTGGACCACAAAACCAGTCATAAAGGTCCATTTTGTAGCTGAATAAATAAGCTTCCATTGATGTATGGTTTGTTATGATAGGACAATATTTGAAACTTTGTAAATCTGGAATCTGAGGGTGCAAAAAAATCTAAATATTGAGAAAATCACCTTTAAAGTTGTTCAAATTAAGTTCTTAGCAATGCATATTACTAATCAAAAATTAAGTTTTGATATATTTACAGTAGGAAATTTACTAAATATCTTCATGGAACATGATCTTAATATCCTAATGATTTTTGGCATAAAAGAAAAATGTATAATTTTGACCCATACAATGTATTGTTGGCTATTGCTACAAATATACCTGTGTTACTTATGACTGCTTTTGTGCTCCAGGGACACATATATCCAGCTTTAGCTGTATACATATACTCACATTAAGCCATATGTACTAATAGCAAATCTCATCTGGTTAATGTTTATATCGTCTATAAATGTAAACTATCCCATCGTCCAGCTCTGAACTGTGACTGTGAGACATTAAGATATTAGAAACATTAACATTATGAATTTCTGTGCAGCTGCTTTGAAACCATGTGGATTAAGAAAAAAACTACACGTTAAACCGTTTGTAGTTGATTGTGTCTGTGGAGATTAATGCTTCGTCTGGTGTTTCTGCAGGGAAACAGATGTGTGTGTGTGTGTGTGTTGTGTGTGTGTGTGTGTGTGTGTGTGTGTGAGTGAGTGAGTGAGTGAGTGAGTGAGTGGTGTGTGTGTGTGTGTGTTGTGTGTGTGAAAATGCTTGTGGTGTGTGAGTGAGTGACTGAGTGAAAGTGAGTGAGTGAGTGTGTGTGTGTGTGTGTGTGTGTCAGTGTTGTGTGTGTGAGTGTGTGCGCGTTTTTGTGACAAATCAGGACCATAAATGTGTATAATGACACAGGTAATGACACAGGTATTACAAGGTGAAGGTGACTTTTCAGGACATTGACCCATGTCCCCACTTTTCAAAACGCTTATAAATCATACAGAGTGAGGTTTTTTGGGGGAAAGTAGAAATGCACAGTCTCCTGTGAGGGCTAAGTTTAGGTGTAGGGCAATAGCACACACAGTTTGTTCAGTATAAAAACCATTACGCCTATGGAGAGTAAAATTAAAACCACAAAAACAAACATGTAAGTGTGTGTGTGTGTGAGTGAGTGAGTGAGTGAGTGAGTGTGTGAGTGTGTGTGTGTGTGTGTATGTGTGTGTGTGTGTGTGTGTGAAAGACAGGACACTCTCACACACACATCCTTTGACAAACACTGGAACCTCTTGTGTTCAAACGTCTGAGAAAAATCTTCATAATTCAGTGACTTTATCTGATGCTCCACAGAAGATCATTTCAGCTCATACCTTCGGTTCAAACGAAGACCAAAAACTATTTTAACAAGTAATGCACTTAAACCTGAATAGAGATCAAACACCTCCATGATTCATGAGCAGAAATGAGCTGCAAATGTTGAAAAAGAAAATCATATTTATTAGTTGTCGAGCTGCTGGTCTTAACCAGTGATTCTCATCCAAGAGGCCTCAAGATGACGTAAAATGATTTAAAATAAGACAAAACAAACATTAAAATAAGTTAAAGGAATAATAACAGATGAAAATTCAAGATATTTCTTATTTTAATTCTATGATTTTGTCGTTGAATAACCAGGATTCACATGGAAAACCTGGATATAACTGGAAGACTCGTTTAAAAAAAAAGAAAAAAAGGTATTTCTAAACCTGGAAAAGTCATGTAAATTCATAAAATTGTAAAACTCTATGAGCCCCATTTTTATAGCAACTATACAAACCTGTAATATATTTTATCAGACAGAAATTGTGCAGTAAAAAATATATTTAAAAAATATTTTTTTGCAATTTTGAAGGATGAGTTGATGAAAATAACAGCACCAATCACTGCTAATGCAGCTTAAAGGGACAGTTGGCCGGCAAAAATTCAGCTATTTGCTCTCTCTCCTCAATCTGCAATTCCAAACCTGTATGAGTTTCTTTTTTCTGTTGAACACAAGAAAGTATTTTGAAGAAAGGTTAAGAGACCAAACTGTTTCTGGGACCCCCATTGACTTCCATAAACAAAATACTATGGAAATCAATGGGGGCCAGAATACACAGACTGGTTTATAAGTGATGTTTTATTAACAAATTTCGGGAGGAGCACGCGCAGATAATTAACACGGCCAATTCATCATCAGTAATCTGGACGCTCTGGGTCCGGGCTAAACGCCGAGCTCGGACCCCTCTCCCCAGACAGCACGCCAAATACGCATAAACTTTACGCAGTTTATATGTAAGTGTGAACTTGTGAACAGCTTGAGAAAGAGTTAACATTGACAGAATTGTCATTTTTGGGTGAACTGTCCCTTTAACATGCATTAAACCCAAATCATTTAATGATCTAATGATCTGGGTTTTAATTAGTCACCTCATGCGTCCTGTAAGAGTGTGTGTAGTGTGTGTGTGTGGCGCGTGTGTGTGTGCGTGCGTGCATGTATATATATATTATACATTATATACCGGTTGGGACTTAAACCTGAATACACACAGACTCATGGGGACTTGTGTCACGGTGGGGACCTAAATTGAGGTCTTCATGAGTAAACAAGCTTATAAATCACACAGAATGAAGTAATGCAAAAAGTCTCCTGTGAGGGCTAAGTTTAGGTGTAGGGTTGGTGTAGGGCAATAGAATATACGGTCTGTACAGTAGAAAAACCATTACGCCTATGGAAGTCCCCACAAGGATAGCGACACAAGTGTGTGTGCGTGTGTGTGTGTCACACCAGGCGTTATGATGATGCTGTTGGCCTCTTTGATCATCTCGATCGACTGCTCCACGTTGACCTCGGTGTGTGTGCCGGTGATCTCCATGGGTTTCCCGCCCGCGGTGGACGTGGTTCCGTATCCTCCCAGAATGACGTTTGGCAGCGAGCGGTTCATGGCCTGCAGAAGAACAGAAGAATACACGTCAGAAGAAGAGCTGGATGATCATCTCTGGTTAATGGCAGGGTGCTCTCGGTCACTCACCACACACATGATGTAGGACAGGATGGCACCGGACGAGCCGATCAGAGCGCCCACGATGGTCATCAGGTTATTTTCCAGCAGGAATCCCTCGGCACACAGCGCCCATCCAGAGTAACTGTTCAACACCGTGATCACCACCGGCATATCAGCTCCTCCGATGGCTGCGGTGAGCGTCACACCCTGCACACACACACACACACACACACACATGTTGGTTTTTGTGGTTTATGGGGACTCTCCATAGGCGTAATGGTTTTTATACTGTACAACACTGTGTGTGCTATTGCCCTACACCTACCCTACACACCTAAACTTAGCCCATCACAGGAGACTGTGTGCAGTTTTAGATTTTCAAAAAAACACCATTTAGTATGTTTTTTAAGCCTTTTGAATTACGGGGACATAGGCAGTGTCCTCATAAACCACCTTTAAATTGTAATACCTCTGTCATACCCATGTTATTATACAAATTTGTGTCCTCATAAACCACATAAACCCGCACACACAGGCACACACACACAGAGACACACACACACACACACGCACACAGGCACACACACACACACACACACACACAGAGACACACACACACACACTCACACAGAGTGAGTGAGAGAAAAGTGTTTATAATGTTTTAAATATAGATATTTTTCTTACAAAATTCACTACATGAGGCCTTTATTCTCCCCCGGAGCTGTGTGAGGCACTGTTTATTATGGATGGATGCACTTTATTTGACTACTTTTGGACTGTTGAACAAAAACACCCATTCACTGCCATTATAAAGCTTGGAAGAGCAAGAGTCATTTTTAATATAACTCCGATTGGATTCGTCTGAAAGAAGAAAGTCATATACACCTAGGATGCCTTGAGGGTGAGTAAAACATGGGCTAATTTACATTTTCGAGTGAACTAACCCTTTAATTAGACTTGCTTTTTGATTAATAAAATGTAAAGTAAAAATAAATAAAAAGTAAATGGGAAAAACGGAATTTGGGAAAAAATAAAACAGATTTCATAGGGCCCTATTTTAGGGTGTTTTGGTGTGTGAGTTTGAGCTCACCATGACGGTGGAGAGGCCGGAGACGCCCAGCAAGCATCCCATGCCCATGTTAAAGCTGTCACTCATCATGAAGGGCACAATCCCGCCCACCGACGCCGCCATCAGACCCGCGTTTAGCATGTGACGCCCCGGCAGCAGCAGAGAAGCCGAGTCCAACACACCTGAACACACAAAGGTTCATCCTCATCACATCGAACTGAGATCAGCAGCAGATGATGAATAAAATCACAGTGACGATCAACTGAGAGACATTCAGGCTGAAAGCACACTGTAAAAAATTACTGTGAATTTAACAGTAAAAGACTGTAAAAATGCTACAGTAAAAACCTGTTAAATGGTTAACGGTAAGCTCCCCGACTATATACAGTGAAAAACTGTGTTGGACATTACATGTAACTTTACGGTAGTATACCGTAGTTGGAAGTGAAAAGAACGTGTAATTTACAGTAAATTACCGTATAATTGACATTCCCAGAATTCCCTGCGTTACATTTCAAATTTGATGTTTTTTTTGTTGTTGAAATAACTATGTTTCTTCTTAGTTTTTTCTTATCAGTTTTGTACACTAGGGTTGTATGTTACATCTAATGTTGTTAAATTAATGTTTATTGCATTATTTCAGTTTCATGTGTGTTCCCATGATGGTGCACCTTCTATATATGTTAATATTTAAAAGCTGCTTGTGATAGGCTTTGGTTTTGGCTGATTTAATTAACATTATATCAGTTAATGGAATTACGGTATTTAACCATTTAATCCCACCGGTCACTAGTGTTGCTTTCGTCAACGAAAATTATGACGAAATATCATCGTCAACGAACCTTTATCACGTGACGAAAACGAGACGAGACGCAACGTAAATGCTTGTCATGTGACGATGACGATAATTAAATGTATAATGCAATATCGTTGACAAATAAAAACGAGACTAAATGTGGTTTACAAAATAAAAACTATGCTAAAATGTCTCTTTATTTTCGTTGACCAAAACGAGACGAAACGAAATGTTATAACGTTATTTCGTCTCGTTTAGTCGCGTTATTATTTTGCAGTATTTCTGTTTCATGTGACATAACGTTACTTCAGGGGCTGTCAGGGTTGCCAGGTTTTCGCAACAAAACCCGCCCAATTGCTACTCAAAACTAGCCCAATCGCATTTCGAGGGGGGTTCCCCGGTAAAGTTCCAGGGTCTAAATATTTGGGGACTTGGCAACACTCTGCGCAGACGCAGGCGACGTCACTTCCTCAAGCCCCACTCGCGGCATTATTTAGAAGGCGACAACAAACAAAGTTAAGTCTGACACAGAGAAAGGGACCGATGGCCGGCTTCATCTGACTTCAGTTTACAAGCAATACAAGTAACAGACACACATTTGCACTTTTTAGTATGTTATTGTAGCTCGAGCATTCAAGCACCTTGTTTCTCTTTGTTAAACTTGAATGTAACGTTATATATTTTTTTCTGGCATTGTCATGTGATGCTATTTTATTTTATATATTGTTTTTATTTATTTAAATTTATGTGTGTGTACTTCTAATATGTTTGGTTGGTAAAATAAATGTTGTAAATTCAAATCAGAGTGTCTTTGGATGTATTCTTAAGTCTATAAGGTAACAATAATATAATAAGATAACCTTGTTTGAAATGGGTTTGGCTAAAAGAACATTTCGTCTGTACTGCTAGGTACTTGTATTATATTGACTGGGTTAAATAGAATTGCATTACTAAAAAGAGACTAAAATACAATATTCATTGACTAAAACTAGACGAAAATAGTCATCAGTTTTCGTCGACTAAAACTAGACGAAAATAGTTATGGATAATTCTGACTAAAATAAGACTAAAATGCTCAGACTTTTCGTTGACTAAAACTTGACTAGACTAAAAAGAGTATGAACGTGACTAAAACTAATAAAAACTAAAATGACAGCTTCACACAAAGACTAGACTAAAACTAAAATGAAAACAGGCCGCCAAAAACAACACTACCGGTCACAATAGTGACCGTAAAGACGGTTTTCATTTATAAAGCTCTAAAAACCTTACTGACTGATGTTTTAGTGCATTTCCTGCAAATATGGAAAAAATAAAGAGTCTCAGTTAAATATGTGCAGTGTCACATGATCAGTGCAGATTGTCACATGACCAGAACTGAATCTTGAGATGATGATGACTGCATCAAAGCTCTGAAACAAAAGGCTAGTAAAGTATGTTAACATAAAGATATGACAAAGATTTTTGGTACACATGATCTTTAAGGTGTCTAGTATTAATATATGCATTTGCATATATTTAGTTTTGTTGTTGAGTGTGGTAAACATATTGATGGTCACAATAGTGACCGCTGGGATAACAGTATATATAAATACAATTGCAGTTGCTAGTGAAAATGACAATAAAATGTTGCAATGACAAAATATTGCACTAAATTAAAAATTAAAATGTTACAAAAAAGTACAATAATGATGTTGTAATACTCGTAGCATTAATATAAAAATTTGATGTTATATTTTACGAAAATTTACAATTTTGAAATGCGGTGATGGTTGATTTTTTTTGTTTTTTATCTCAGTATTCCTATCAATGTTGCATAAGGTTTTTTTTATGCATAATAGTAACCCTAGAATGTGATCAAACAGTTTGAAGTAGCTGGGCTAAGATATATAACAATTTTTATGACTGCAGAAATATGATAATTCAGTACACACATTATCCCACCGGTCGACCATAAAACACAATTTTTCACACACTTTTCCAAAAAAAAATTTTTTTTTTAAATTATTTATTATTTCAAAGGGTTACTTAAGACACATCATTTGGATATTTTCATGTCTGGGAAAAATTTGGGATTAAACGGGTTAACTGTAAAATTAAGTTAAAACCGTAAAACCTAAAATGTTGCTACCATATTTTTTACGGTAAAATTCTGGCAACCACAGCTGCTGTTTTTTTACAGTGAAGATCACGACTAAAAACAGATGCGATTTTGTGTTTTATTGCAACAAATCCACCTTGTAACTTTCCGTAGGCGACCAGAGAGCCGCTGAAGGTCACTCCGCCGATGTAGGTGCCCAGATACGCCACGATCTTCAGCATGCCGGCGGCCGGATGGGCATCCAGGTGCGGGTGCTCGATCATGAACTCGGCGACGCAGGTGAGAACCGCCGCCAGACCCACCAGACTGTGGAACGCAGCGACCAGCTGAGGCAGATCCGTGATCTCGATGCGCTTAGCGATGGTCAGACCTGAGAATGTGACATAACACACAATCAATGTGATAAAGCACATGAGGTCACAAGTCAAGTCACCTTTATTTACTGTATATAGTGCTTTTAACAGTACAGATTGTGTCAAAGCAGCTTTACAGTATTAAATAGGAAAATAGTGTGTCAATAATGCATAAGGACAATAGTAAACACTCAACACACCAGTGTTGGGGGAAAGTTACTTTTAAAAGTAATGCATAGAGACAAAGCTCATTTAGGCCACGCCCACCGGGGGGGGGGGGGGCATCCAACACCATTGACTTCGTATTTCGGGAAGCTGCCTCCTTGTCATTTCTGACTTATAACAAAAAACATAACAATGTCTAAAAGCTGCTGTGTGACGAGGTGTACAGCAAACAAGTAAAAAAAAAAAAACAGAACTACATTTTTATAAGCTGTCAACCCCAAAAAACGAGCGTTACAGGACACAAAAGTACAGCGCAATGTCATATTATGTTTTTTTGGGTCGACAGCTTATAAAAATGTAGTGTACCCCCCCCCCCCCCATGGGCGTGGCGTGTCACTCTGTCTCTACTTCAATATTGCTTTACTCCCTAAAAAGTAACTTGTTACGTTACTTTTGAGTTACTTTTTAAATCTGGGCAGGGCTTGCTTGTTTGTTTTTAATATAAAAAAGTTCTTCTTTTACAAATGTAAAAGCTCTTTCATAACAAGAGTGAAATGAATACGCCTCAGGCTGAAGGAAATGTAGATTCACATCTATACAGTAGAAGACGCAGATCAAACTAATCACATGAAGAATATGACGCAGTTCAACACAAGAAAAACAAGACATTTTGAAGACGTAATTTTGTCATTAAAACCCAGACTTAAAATTAAGACTTAACTGCTTTTGTTTCTTTTGATAAATGCACTGAAACAAATGTATAATTTGAAAAATGTCAGCCTTATTTTGTGAAAAACTGTACATGATGGAAAGTTTTTATTTATATTTTTGAACCCTGCATCATCAAATTAGGTCATATTATGCCTTTTTTGCAAATCAGCCGATCTGTAGGTGAATGGGCCTTCAGTCTGAGTCTGATCAATAATCCAGTGCTGCGGAGGAATGAGTTCTTACCCAGAGTTCCACCTGTGGCCATGGCGAGAGACATCTGTGACAGGAGCTCAGGCGAGGGCTTCAGAGCACCCAGCGTAGCTGCGATTCCTCCGGCCACCCCGATCATTCCCAGAGCATTACCCAGACGACTGGTGCGCTGAGCCGAGAGTCCAGCCAGAGCGCCCACACAACACAGACCCGAGCCCAGATACATCATCTACACACACACACAGATTCAGACCTGAGAACAGATACATCATCTACACACACACACACACACACACACAGATTCAGACCCGAGCCCAGATACATCATCTACACACACACACACACAGATTCAGACCTGAGCCCAGATACATCATCTACACACACACACACAGATTCAGACCTGAGAACAGATACATCATCTACACACACACACACAGATTCAGACCCGAGAACAGATACATCATCTACACACACACACACACACACAGATTCAGACCTGAGAACAGATACATCATCTACACACACACACACACACACACACAGATTCAGACCTGAGAACAGATACATCATCTACACACACACACACACAGATTCAGACCCGAGCCCAGATACATCATCTACACACACACACAGATTCAGACCTGAGAACAGATACATCATCTACACACACACACACACACACACAGATTCAGACCCGAGAACAGATACATCATCTACACACACACACACACACAGATTCAGACCCGAGAACAGATACATCTACACACACACACACACAGAGAGATTCAGACCCGAGCCCAGATACATCATCTACACACACACACACAGATTCAGACCCGAGCACAGATACATCTACACACACACACACACACACACACACACAGATTCAGACCCGAGCCCAGATATATCATATACACACACACACACAGATTCAGACCCGAGCACAGATACATCATCTACACACACACACAAACACACACACACACACACTCTCTATCTCTCTCTGATTATAGTCACGTGACTTTCACACACACACACACACACACGCACACGCACACACTGATTCAGACCCGAGCCCAGATACATCATCTACACACACACACACACACACACTCTCTATCTCTCTCTGATTATAGAGTCACATGACTTTCACACACACACACACACAAACACAGAGATTCAGACCTGAGCCCAGATACATCATCTATACACACACTCTCTATCTCTCTCTGATTATAGAGTCACATGACTCTCTCACACACACACACTCACACACACACACTCACACACACACACACACTCACACACACACACACACACACACACACACACACACACACACACTCACACACACACACACTCACACACTCACACACTCACACACGCAGCACCTGCTCGATGCTGTATCCTCCGACCAGAGTTGCCCCGTATCCGCCCACAAACGCCAGGCCGGGCAGAGAGTAGAGGTAGTTGTGCTCCGGGGGGTCTGTTGGCCTCTTAAACATGTCCAGCATCCTCTGTGTGATCAGGAACCCACCTGAAGAGCAGATCAGGCAGATCAGTACTGTGTGTGATCTGTGCTACTCAGCGCTGTGTGAAAACTATAGATTAATATTACATATAAATACAGAATGTTCAGAATGTGCCTAACCCTAACTGGGATGACTTAAATTATATAGATTATTTTCTTCTTAAATTATATATTAACTAATTAACATAATAATAATAATAATTAGTAGAAGTAGTAATAGAATGATATTGTTATTGATCATTTTAATATTAATTAACCCCTTAAGTGTCACCCCCCGTTTTTGAAAATAGACGTGAAAGGGCACTATCCAAACATAAATTGTTATAATTCATGAACGCATTGCAACACAGACCTAAGGTTGGACTTTTTTTTTTAAAGAAGACAATCTGCAGATTATTGCAGAAGTTGAATCATTTAAAGTATTAAAGTATCAAAAAGTTATATAAGTTTAAATTTACTGTAACGAAAATGCACTGTACCGACTTTATTTTATATAAAAATATTTTTCAAAATATTTTAGAATCCAAAATTGCAATAAAATTAAAGCCATATGTCTAAATAAGCTATGTTCCAAATTTGAAGTTGATCTAAAAAAAAAATGTAGGTTCTTGTGAGATTTTATTTAGGGCGTTATACCACAAACAGCCACCGGGTGACACCCAAACTCCATTGAATTTTTCAGGCACAAATATCTAAATTTATCTGTCAATATTACTTCTTCACAAAATAACCACCAAATATGGAATCTTGAGACTCAGACCTTTCCTACAATATGTATTTTGTCAAGATTATAAAAAAAAGTTTCTAAAAGAGCGTAATACATTTTGTAATATGACACTTGACAGCTAACATTTTTTAAAGTACCGTTTCCATGGCAACGCAATGTCCGATTTCAAATGGTTTTGAATTTTGAGGTTTTAAGCTTTCAAATTATATATTTATGATTATTACTAAAATATGTGAGAGAAAAAAAATAAACCAAAAAAGAGCGCCAATCAGGGGTTAATATTTAATATTAACCTAACTTCGTTAAAATGCTAAAAATATATATAATAAAGTTGACAATTACAATCATATTTCTTTTCCCCCTCAATAACCAGTTTTTGCTGATAAATATACAGTTGTTGAAAACAAAATTACAAAATCACAAAATGAATCGTGGTTAATTTGACCTACATTGACACTCCCAATGTTCGTTACAGTTACTATTATATAAAGCAGGGAGTCTTTGAATATTGTGTTTATGTCATAATAGTCAGGGACTGCTTGTTTATGGGCTGTTGTGATATGTTGTGGTTTATGGGATATATTTTCAGGTTGGTTCCTCTCTGACCTGCGATGTTGATGGAGGACACAAACGCAGCGAGCAGCGCCAGAGATTGAGGGATAGATGATGGTGTGAGACCTCCACCCATCAGCACCAGCCCACCCACCGCCGTCAGACCTGCACACACACACACACACACACACACATATCAGTACATCAGCACACACACACACACACACACACACACACACACACACACATCAGTACATCAGCACACACACACACACACACACACACACATCAGTACATCAGTACACACACACACACACACACACACACATCAGCACACACACACACACACACACACACACACACATATCAGTACATCAGCACACACACACACACACACACACACACACATATCAGTACATCAGCACACACACACACACACACACACACACACACACACACACACACATCAGTACATCAGTAAACACACACACACACACACACACACACATATCAGTACATCAGCACACACACACACACACACACACATATCAGTACATCAGCACACACACACACACACACACACACATCAGTACATCAGTACACACACACACACACACACACACACACACATCAGCACACACACACATCAGCACACACACACACGCACACACATCAGTATACACACACACACACACACACACACATCAGTACATCAGCACACACACACACACACATATCAGTACATCAGCACACACACACACACATATCAGTACATCAGCACACACACATATCAGTACATCAGCACACACACACACACACATATGATCAGGTGTCTCTGATCTCACCTGAGATGGCATTGGTCACTGACATGAGCGGCGAGTGCAGCGCGGGAGTTACGCCCCACACCGTGTGATATCCCACAATTCCAGCGAGGCCAAAGGTCGTCACCATCTGAGTGAAGGCAGCGTTAGGAGAGGCGATACCCAAACCCAGCACGGTCGAGAGACCTTCACAACAGCACACAGAGAGAGAGAGAGAGAGAGTTCCTCCATAACAGTGTTTCATTCATTTGTGCATTTGTTTTTTTCCTCAATCATTCATTAATTATGTAAAATTAATTTGTTTGTTTGTTAATTTATTCATTATATGTGTCCCTGGCGCACAAAAGCAGTCATAAGTAACACAGGTATATTTGTAGCAATAGCCAACAATACATTGTATGGATCAAAATGATAAATTTTCCTTTTATGCCAAAAATCATTAGGATATTAAGATCATGTTCCATGAAGATATTTTGTAAATTTCCTACTGTAAATATATCAAAACTTAATTTTTGATTAGTAATATACATTGCTAAGAACTTCATTTGAACAACTTTAAAGGTGATTTTCTCAATATTTAGATTTTTTTGCACCCTCAGATTCCAGATTTTCAAATAGTTGTATCTCAGCCAAATATTGTCCTATCATAACAAACCATACATCAATGGAAAGATTATTTACTCAGATTTCAGATGTTGTATAAATCTCAATTTCACCAAATTTACCCTTATGACTGGTTTTGTGGTCCAGGGTCACATTTAATATTTGTTCAAATGCATTACATTTATTGCCATATCAGCTACACAGACGATTTCACAGCAGATACAGATTCAACATTCGATAAACACAAATTTTAAATTATTAACATACAAAAATACATAAAAACATACAAAATAGCTCTATACTAGTTTTGTCCTGATTTATAATAATATTCATGCATTCATTCACTGGGCTGTTCAGTTGTTTGTTCATCCATCCATTCATGCATTCATTTATTGATCCGCTCATTAATTAATTTATTCATTCAATGGTTTATTCATGTATGCCTTTACTCATGCATTCATTGATTGATCCTTTCATTAATTCGTTCATTCATGGATTCTGTTATTCATGCATTAATTTATCCTTTCATTAATTCGTTCATTCATGGATTCTGTTATTCATGCATTAATTTATCCTTTCATTAATTCGTTCATTCATGGATTCTGTTATTCATGCATTAATTTATCCTTTCATTAATTCGTTCATTCATGGATTCTGTTATTCATGCATTAATTTATCCTTTCATTAGGGATGCATCGATAGTAACTGAGATTTAAAACTGTTAAAAGAAAAGTCTCAATAAACTATAGCACAGAATTAAAACACTACGCATCAATATCTCTTTCCTTTGTGCTTCGAGCTTCTCTATGTGTGTTGCTTCAAGCGCATCATTCTGTGCACGAGATGCACATAAGCGCTTTGTGCCGCTCTCTATTGAAGCTTTCGTATTATAACACTTTTGTGAAATTAAATATTATTAATAGCCTTTTTTGTTCTGTCCTATCTATCATATGTTGCTGCCTCCATTACTGTGCTATACATTTAAAAGAAATGTCTTTTAATTTATAGTATATATTTATATATAAATATATTTACTTGTTTTTCATGAATGTATTTTGCAATACAAAGAGCAATGTGTAACATTTGACCAGATTTAGTCCTAAACTCATTCACTTATATTTGATCCCCACTAAATGTTTAGATTTTATACAATTATTGTGCACGCCTGATTTTTCTAGAATAACTTTTGCTGCTGAATTATCCACTAACCTAGTTAAAAAAAAATTCAGCTGCTTACACATTTGTGATATTTTGAATGCATTGCTTCATTTTGTGTGCAATTCTTGGATTTGTGTGTAAAGTTTTGAAAATATGTGTAAGCTGTTGAAAAAAAAACTGTAATAGTATTTTTGTCATATGATGATGTAATGTTTCATTTGTTATTTTTCATTAAAATGAAGTTGTCTATATTTAGTAAATTGTGAGAGTAATGGTCAGATCACCACACTGAGGTATTCTACATTGATTTTATAAAAAACTGCGCTGGTATCTGTCACGAATCCGGCTCGTGGTCTTCCATCCACTCGCCATCAGAGGTCGCCCTTCCATTATATTGACTCTTGCACTACACTAACTGTTGCACTGCACCCCGGACTACAGTTCCCATCATCCATTGCACTGATGACACACACACACACACACACACACAGCTGAATTACACATGCTACTTAAGCCATGGACTTCTTCCTTCTCATGGCCGAGTATTGTAAGCTCGTATCTCTGCCCTAGCTGATGGCTACTTTACGGAGCCTATCGTAGTTTTCATAGTCTTGCCTTGCCTGTTTCCCGTGTTTTGATTCTAGCCTGTGTATCTTGGATTAACCCTTTGCCTTGCTGTTTCGGATTGTGTTTGCCCCTGCCTGGATTGTCTCTCTTTGCCTTGCCCTGTTGGATGCTGTGTGCCGATCGAAGACCCACGCTTGTCCTAGGAATACTCTTTGTCTTGCCTCATCTTTGTCTGTTTGCTGTATATCGACCCATGCTCATTTCTGACCATGCTAATGAATAAAGCTCTGCAGATGGATTTGCATGCTTCCTCTGATCACTCCGTAACAGTATCGGATAGGAATCGGCTGATACTCAGAATTTTTGGGATCGGATCGGTTCTGAAAAAATGGTATCGGTGCATCCCTACCTTTCATTAATTCGCTCATTCACTCGTTTGGTTTCTGACCTGCTGTGTAGACGCCCGCTGATGTCATGGTGCGTCTGAAAGGGGAGATTACTGCCTTTTTCTCAGCTTCCAGCTCAGCGATAGTCTTCTGTTTGGCGGGCGCCGGCGGCGGAGTGGTTTTTGGCAGCGGCGCGGGGAAAAGATTCTTACCTTGCTGCAAACAGAAGGATAAAACATGAATATACGCACACAATCAAACAGATGAAATACAGTCAAAACTAGGGATGGCTCGATACCATAACTTTGGCTTCGGTACGATACCAGAATGTAATACCTCGGTATCGATACTAAATCGATACCATAGCTGACAAATAACCAGCCTCAAAAGATAAGTGAATTGAAAATATATTTTTTTAAATAATAATAATAAAAACAGATTCATATCTTAATACCTTTGTATCAAACTGTAACAAAAAACCTACAGGGAACATAGGTTACATTTTGATGTTGGAGAAAAAAAAAATATATAACTGAAGTAATACAACGAAAATATATTCAAATCTTCTTATCTTTTCAATGCAAACAAAATGTATCAAAATGTAACAAAAAAACTACCGGGAACATGTTACATTTTGACTGAATTTGATGAAAAAAAACATAAGTAACGCAATTAATGCAACAAATGTTGCTTTATTGTAAAGTGCTATTCTAACAGTCAAAGTAATATTCAAAATCACGTTATTATTTCTCTCTCTCTCTCAGATTGTTTTCAGATGTTTGATTCATCGTGTCGTTCTGTTGTCACATTTACCGGTTGCGCAGCAATTTGGGAAGCACTGCCACCTACAGGTGCATTTCACAACAGCAGCGTATGAAATACCGAATTGAGCAAAATTATGATATCGTACCGTTTGTAATATAATATATACCGGTATATTTCCAGTACCGGCATACCGCGCATCCCTAGTCAAAACTAAATTTATTCAGACACCTCACATTATCACAGTTTATAGCTATAGTTTAGAAAAATGGTAATAAAATATGAGAAGAACTGTGTGTCAGAACAAACTCATCTTGATAATAACTTTGATAGAAAGGTATGTAATGAATTGGGTTGAATATCTGTCAGATATTATATTTAAGACACAATTAGATAAAACCAATTTAGCTCCAATCACCAAGCAATGCTTCATTTAGTTCAGTCTGTGTGTAAAAACATCACATTAGCAATTAAAGACAAACACTTGATCAGATCAAAGTGTCTGAATAATTTTTGATACCAAATTTTACTTGTA
>CM041798.1:2101573-2139073 GCA_023376895.1 Aspiorhynchus laticeps
TTAAAGCAGAGGTCTCAAACTCAACACAGCTCTGCAGAGTTTAGCTCCAACTCACACCTGCTTGGAGGTTTCTAGTAATCCTGAAGACCCTGGATCAGGTGTGTTTGATTAGGGTTGGAGCTAAACTGTGCAGGACTCTTAGGAGTTGAGTTTGAGACACTCACTGTAAAAAACACACATTTTCCAGTTTACGAAACCTTTTGAGTCTCATATACTAAAAAATGCTATTTTCTTGAACCTACATAAAAACCCTTGTCAGACCAGCAAAATTACCCCAAATGTCGTCCCAACAGTTGTCTGAACAAAGAACTTCATGTTGTTGAAATGTCAAGGCTTTGTGAGTTCCCAGCATGCATTGCAGCATGAATAAATTATGCAGTTACTGTCATAGGATTATTGTTTTGCTGTTTGCTGATTTCATTTAAACTTTTTTGTTGTTGTTTTATCATTATTGTTAGTTATTTGTTGTACCGTGATGTAAAGGGCTCATTTGTTGATTGCCATCGTTCTTGAGGTTAGTGTCTAGTTTTGAGGTCTAGAGTATGTTCAACCACTTTTGTCCGATTTCTGGATATCTTAGTCTTGAAAGTCGTCTTACAAACAAAGACAATGTTGTCTACTTATTAGACTAACTTATCCATTAATGTTTGTCATTTGTAAACAAGTAAAAAAAGTTCATAAAACATAAATTGAGACACATTGGAAAAGCATCACAAGTCTTTTTAACTAACAAAACTGTGTTAGTTGAACAAAAAAGAGACGTGACTTTACTCAGTGACTTGGGTTGAGTGAACAACTGGCTCCAAAGTTGAGTAAACTCAGAAAAGCTGTGCAGCAAGTTGCCTTGAAATTTTAAGTTAAGTCAACTTTTCATTTTTTACAGTGATAGTTTAAAGGGTCAGTTCACCCAAAAATGTAAATTAGCCCATGTTTTACTCACCCTCAAGGCATCCTAGGTGTATATGACTTTCTTCTTTCAGACGAATCCAATTGGAGTTATATTAAAAATTATTCTTGCTCTTCCAAGCTTTATAATGGCAGTGAATGGGTGTTTTTGTTCAACAGTCCAAAAGAAGTCAAATAAAGTGCATCCATCCATAATAAAACGTGCCTCACACAGCTCCGGGAGCTGAATAAAGGCCTCATGTAGTGATTTTTGTAAGAAAAATATCCATATTTAAAACATTATAAACACTTTTCTCTCACTTTCACTCTGTGATTAGTGACAAACGCGGAAGCGTGGAGGAGAGAGAGAGTAAAACAAAACACCGGTCATGAATTAGAAACATAAAACGAGGATTTGTGAACAGAAATGTCTGAGGATTTTGATGTAAGTCAAGAGGAGACTGGTTTTTCTTTGCTAAAGTAAGGAAGCTTTGCTTCTTTAGCTCCTGTAAACAAACTCACGAGACTAGCATATCTCACAGGAGCTTCCGCGTACGATAGCAGAAGTGAGAGAAAAGTGTTTATAATGTTTTAAATATGGATATTTCTTTTTACAAAAATGCATTGATTCGCTACAGGAGGCCTTTATTCAGCTCTCGGAGTCGTGTGAGGCACTGTTTATTATGGATGGATGTGCTTTAATTGACTTCTTTTGGACTGTTGAACAAAAACACCCATTCACTGCCATTATAAAGCTTGGAAGAGCAAGAGTCATTTTTAATATAACTCCGATTGGATTCGTCTGAAAGAAGAAAGTCATATACACCTAGGATGCCTTGAGGGTGAGTAAAACATGGGCTTATTTACATTTTTGGGTGAACTAACCCTTTAAGACTTTTTAAGACCAAATAACGAAAATTGAAGGAATAAACTGAACAGAACACAGTGGGTCAATTAGATAAAACCAATTTAGCTCAACCAGTCACCAAGCAATGCTTTATTTTGTTCAGTCTGTGGTGGAAAAACATCACATTAGCAATTAAAGAAAAAACACTTGAGCAAAACATGCTCAGCTCAAAGTGTCTGAATATTTTTTGCTCCCATATTTTACTGGTAGTCCACTGTATGAAGAATTTTTGGGTGTAATATATCACTTTATTTTGCTATCCTCACTTACATAAATTAACTATAGTGTCCTGCACCCACTACTAAAAAAATATTAACAATTATATCTCTGAATCATTTTTGGTTTGACTGTAAACAATAAGAAATAAACAGTGCAAATCATTAGTTTTCTATGCAGTGTTCACCAGGAATCAGAGCCGTGCTGATGACGATGTCGACGTCCTTGCATTGTTTGGTAAACAGACTCATCTCTGCCTCCAGGAACTCTTTAGACATCTCTTTGGCGTAACCTCCGACCCCTTCGCCCGACTCTGCGATGTTTATCTCCAGCGGCTCCGCTCCGAACGACTTGAACTGCTCCAGTGCTGCCGGTCTAACAGGAGACACACAGACAGTCAGGGGTGCGTTTCCCGAACAACGTCGTAACTCGCTGATTAAAGGGATAGTTCACCCAAAAATGAAAACTCTGTCATTTACTCACTCTAAAGTAGATCCAAACCTGTATGAATGTGTTTGATTCCACAAAGGAAGATATTTTGAAGAAAGTTTGTAACCAGGCTGTTTTGGGGCACCATTGACTTCAATAGTAGGAAAAAAAATACTGCTGTTTCCCTCATTCTTCAGAATATCTTCCTTTGTGTTCAGAACAAACACATTCATACAGGTTTGGATCTACTTTAGAGTGAGTAAATGATGACACAATTTTCATTTTTGGGTGAACTATCCCTTTAACCACCATAGTGCGATGCATTGTTTTGGAAACGAACTAGCTAGTCACGACTGTTTCCCGAACACGGTCGCATCTCCGTCGTTTGAACCACATTAGTTCAACAACATAGGACCATTGTTAATGACGTCACACGCATGTGGTGGAGGAATAACTTCTCTTATTTAACTGATTAGAGATCTATAACATGCTGCTGTATTGAACATGGCACCTACTGACTAATTTACTATTTTTTGTTCCCTGTCATTTTGCTTTATTTGATGTTTGATTCATCGCGGGTTCCCTCTTACGTCACACTCCGGGGTTCCCTTAGGCCAGTGGTTCTCAAAGTGTGGGGCGCGCCCGCCAGGGGGGGCGCACGAGTATTGCAGGGGGGGGCGCGGGCCATCGGCAGAAAAAGAAAATAAATAAAACAGTAAACAGTCAAAGGACGTAACATAGAATGGGAGATAGATCGGTTTGTGAAAGGGAAGAGAAAAGCCATAGACGAAGTCGCACAGACCCAGGCAGGTGCTGTTCATTCAAAAGCTAAATGCAGAAAATATGAGGGTGCATATGCATTCTTGCTCTCGGCTTCACTCACCGCACCGCAACAGCTCTACAAATCGACCGTTGTAAATCATTTTAACTTTGTGTCAGTACGTCATAACTAAACCGAGGCATCAGTTTAATGTCGGGGATTGTCGTGCAGTATCCAGTGTGTAGACAGCATCACTTATTATAAAGAGTTCTGCTGTAACTTATCTTGCTGCTCGCGTCCGGTGTAGACACGGTGTTAATTTCGTTGGTGAGGAGGAAAGGCCTCTGTGTGTCCTGTGCCTTTAGCAGACAGCATGAAACCCACAAAAATAAATAAATAAAATAACAGAGAGAATAATAATAACAGTTATTCACTCTATTCTATTTTTCAATGTTTCAAGTGATGCAGGTGTTTTTTCCCCCCTGTAGGTATTTTAAATAAAAAAAGCATTTTTTTATAGGTTTAAAGGTGGGCGCGACCAAAAAAGTCTGAGAACCACTGCCTTTTCAAAAACGGCGATTACAAAAATGCATAATTAAAATGCATTTTATATTTAGATAGAATGGAAGATACAGATAGTACTGCATGTTAGCTTTCGTGTTGTACCCAAGAGCATATTTATTTAAGTCCATATATCTTATTAACAAGAAACTATGCTTCTAACCACAGAGCTGTAGTAAGTTTGTGACGCTGATTGCGAACGTTTGTTTTCGGGAAACACCGAATCGTTGAACTATGCTGGTAACGACGGAACTTGCGACCATAATTGGCTAACGATGCTTTTGGGAAACGCACCCCAGAACGGCTTCAATTTGACCTCAGGTTCAGATTGATAAAGCATCGTCACACACACCTGGTGTCGAATCCTCTGACTATGGCACCCATTGATTTAGCAGCTCCAGCCGCAGACAGACCCGCGACGCCGCCACCGATAACCAGCACCTACACACACAACGCTCGTTTTAGTAATGCTTACTTAACTAATGCTTCTGTGAGAGCTCGAGAAATCACATTCGATTAGCAAAACCTTGTTTATTCACCTGTTTGTGTATATTTGGAGAGTTAAAGGGATAGTTCACCCAAAAATGAAAATTGTGTCATCATTTACTCACCCTCAAGTAGTTCCAAACCTGTATGAATGTGTTTGTTCTCCTGAACACAAAGGAAGATATTTTGAAGAAAGCTTGTAACCAGGCTGTTTTGGGGCACCATTGACTTCCATAGTAGGAAAAAAAAATACTATGGAAGTCAATGGTGCCCCAGAACTGCTCTGTTTCCCTCATTCTTCAGAATATCTTCCTTTGTGTTCAGCAGAACAAACACATTCATACAGGTTTAGAACTACTTGAGGATGAGTAAATGATGACACAATTTTCATTTTTGGGTGTACTGTCTCTTTAAGTCACTTAAACATGTCTGAATGTCAGCATCATGTGACATTCATTCCAAATAAAGATACACAAATACATTTTTAAAACAAAACATTTCACAAAAATGTATTAATTGTAATAGTACAACATCAGATCTAGTGGAATATTACATTTACATGTATGTATTTGGCAGATGATTTATTCATAGGACTTTTACACTGTAAAAAAAAAAAAAGTTGAGCAAACTTAAAGGTTTAAGGCTTAAAAGTTTGAGGTTTCTCAACTTTTTGTTGCATAAACATAAAACAATAAGTTGAGAAAACTCAAAAAATCTGCTGAAGCTGGTTGCCTTAAATTTTTTAAGTTTGCTTAACTTTGTATTTTTAATTTTTTTTTTACAGTGCTGTAAAAAATCAAAAGTTGAGAGAACTTAAGGCAACCAGCTTCAGCAGATTTTTGAGTTTCTCAACTTATTGTTTTATGTTTATGCAACAAAAAGTTGAGAAAACTCAAAAATCTACAAAAATAAGTTGATTTAAAAATCAACTAAAAATCACAGAAAACAAGTTTTTAAAACATAATTCAAGACTTTAAAAGGCCTGCACCAGCAAATAAAATGAATACTGTATGTTTATACAGAACAAACCCATAGAACCTCAAAATAAATTATGTATCTCAGATTGTTTTACTTAATTTAACATATTCAACTGCAAACAGGGTAACTACAAGTTTAAATACATGTTTAATTCAATGTATTCATGTACTGAAATTATCACATGGCCAATATTTATTTTTTGATACAATAATAACGTGTTTAAACTTGTACTAGTACAATCTATACTAGTAAAATATTAGTAAAAAATACAATCTGTATATTAAATGTGTTAAATAATATTCCAAATGTTACCATCCAGTGACCTTTTAAAGTATAATAATCACATTTTAAAGTATAATTATCACACATATTGTGATTCCTGGTTTTCCGTCACCAAAATTTAAAATCTCTTAAAATAATAATTAAGACATTTGTTATACCATTTAAGATATTTAAAACTTCATATGGCTTTAAATTAGAATTTTGGACATTTTAAGGGATTTAAAGGGATAGTTCACTTTGAAATTAAAATGTGGTATCTATCAGCTTACCCCAAGGGCATCCAAGATGTAGGTGTCTTTTTTTCTTCAGTAGATCCAATTTTGATGTTTTTAGGTCAAACCGTTCTAGTCTGTCAGTCATATAATGGCAGGTATAGGTCACTGTCTCTATAAGAGGGAAAAAGAACATGCACAGAGAAATCCAAATTAAACAATTCCCCATCGTAACTACACATTGATGGCCTAAGACACGAAACGAGCAGTTTGTGTGAGAAAACGAACAGTATTCTGTTCGTCGGCGTCAACGCTTGACGGAGGGCGTGTCTGAAGCGTGGTGCTGACGCGCCGTCATAGTTACAGCAACCAATCACATACTTCTCTGGTGTTGCATGAACGGGATTGGGTATTTGCATGAGGCGATCTGATTGGCTGACGCCTCCGTTGGCGCTTGAAAAGTTGCGTCAGCACCACGCTTCAGACACGCCCTCCGTCAAGCGTTGACGCCGACGCCCCGTGTGAATGCAGCGTGAGCCAGAGCGCGCACACACACACGTCACACACCGGATGTGTGTGCGCACTCAGATCACTTGGACATGGTTGTGTACAAGAGGTAAAAAACGATATAAATACTGTTCGTTTTCTCACACACCGCTCGTTTCGTGTCTTAGGCCATCAATGTGTAGTTACGATGGGGAATTGTTTAATTTGGATTTCTCTGTGCATGTTGTTTTTCCCTCTTATAGAGACAGTGACCTATACCTGCCATTATATGACTGACAGACTAGAACGGTTTGACCTAAAAACATCAAAATTGGATCTACTGAAGAAAAAAAGACACCTACATCTTGGATGCCCTTGGGGTAAGCTGATAGATACCACATTTTAATTTCAAAGTGAACTATCCCTTTAAGAACCCTGAAAACTGATAAAAAGTTTCTGAGACACACTAGACTTGATCAGTGTTATTTTATTTACATCACTGAGATACTATTATAGTTTTTGGTTTAATTTTATGCTTTCATGTTAATTTTTGTTAAAGTTTTATTCTTTTTTTGTGCATTTTGCCATTTTTATTAGTTTTTGTTGTTTTGTTTTTATAAATGTAACTAGAGTTTATATTTAAGTTTTAGCTTTAGTTATTTTAGTACATCAAGTTTTTAACCCTTTAACTGTCACCCCCATTTTTTAATAGAGACATAAATGTGCACTATTCAAACTTAAATTGTTATACAGTAATTCATGAACAAAAACATTTTGTAATATGATTTTGAAGTACCGTTTCCATGGTAATTCAATGTCTGATTTTAAAATGGTTTTCACAGGATGAATTTTGAGGTTTTAAGCTTTCAATTGATATATACTTATGATGATTTCTAAAGCGTGATAGGGGTCAGACAAAGGTCAGAGCTCCTGTTAAGATGTAGATTTTAGAGGTGCGCTCTTGCCATAAATGAATCTATTACTGTTCCTACATAATTTGTTTTACAAAAAACAGTGGTAAAATGGACCTTTCCAACTATATGTGACTCTGAAGCACAAAAGCAGTCATAAGTAACACAGGTATATTTGTAGCAATAGCCAACAATACATTGTATGGGTCAAAATTATAGATTTTTATTTTATGCCAAAAATCATTAGGATATTAAGATCATGTTCCATGAAGATATTTTGTAAATTTCCTACCATAAATATATCAAAACTTAATTATTGATTAGTAGTATGCATTGCTAAGAACTTCATTTGAACAACTTTAAAGATGATTTTCTCAATATTTAGATTTTTTTGCACCCTCAGATTCCAGATTTACAAATATTGTCCTATCATTACAAACCATACATCAATGGAAAGCTACTTTATTCAGATTTCAGATGGAATTGACCCTTATGACTGGTTTTGTGGTCCAGGGTCACATAGTTTGTCATGATTAGATGACAGTTAAGAGGTTAAATTTAATGAACATTTATTTTACTTGAAGTAACATTTTTTTTTTTATGGTTTTTGCTTTAGTTTTAGTTAACTATAATAATCCTGAACAGACGTGTTCTGTACCTTTAATCACATACTGATTAAAAAAATGTATAGCCTGAATGCACTGTAAGTCGCTTTGGATAAAAGCGTCTGCTAAATGCATAAATGTAAATGTAATGTACCTTCGCCGGAGGAACTTTTCCTGCCGCTGTGATCTGACCAGTGAAAAACCTTCCGAAGTGATTGGCTGCGAGAACCACAGCCTTGTACCTGCGGACGAGAGCGTTATGAATCAGATTATCATCCTCACACAGAGATCTCACACACACACAGAGCGGGATCGGCGGTCTCACCCTGCGATGTTGGCCATGGAGCTGAGCGCGTCGTATCCCTGTGCGATGGTGACCCGTGGCACCTGGTCCATCGCCAGCACCGAACACTGCTGTTTGCTCAGTCTGTCCATCAGCTCGGGGTTCTGCGCCGGGTAGACGAAGCTCACCAGTGTGGATCTGGGCTTCAGGAGGTCTGCCTCGTGCACCCGCAAACCCTCGTTAAACACCGGCCCTCGAACCTGCGACACACGTCAGATGCCAATCACTAAACCACACTCAAAAACACTCATTATATGAGCGGAAACAGTCAGTGTTAAGGCCTGTTCACGAGATATGAACTCAGAATTGCGATATGAACTCAGAATTGCGATATGAACTCAGAATTGCGATATGAACTCAGAATTGCGATATGAACTCAGAATTGAGAAATGAACTCAGAATTGAGATATGAACTCAGAATTGAGAGATATGATCTCAGAATTGAGATATGAACTCAGAATTGCGATATGAACTCAGAATTGCGATATGAACTCAGAATTGCGATATGAACTCAGAATTGAGAAATGAACTCAGAATTGAGATATGAACTCAGAATTGAGAGATATGATCTCAGAATTGAGATATGAACTCAGAATTGAGAAATGAACTCAGAATTGAGAAATGAACTCAGAATTGCGATATGAACTCAGAAATGAACTCAGAATTGCGATATGAACTCAGAATTGAGAAATGAACTCAGAATTGAGAAATGAACTCAGAATTGAGATATGAACTCAGAATTGAGAGATATGATCTCAGAATTGAGATATGAACTCAGAATTGAGAAATGAACTCAGAATTGAGAAATGAACTCAGAATTGCGATATGAACTTAGAAATGAACTCAGAATTGCGATATGAACTCAGAATTGAGAAATGAACTCAGAATTGAGAAATGAACTCAGAATTGCGATATGAACTCAGAATTGAGAAATGAATTCAGAATTGCGATATGAACTCAGAATTGAGAAATGAACTCAGAATTGCGACATGAACTCAGAATTGCGATGTGAACTCAGAATTGCGATATGAACTCAGAATTGCGATATGAACTCAGAATTGAGAAATGAACTCAGAATTGAGAAATGAACTCAGAATTCTGAGAAATGAATTCAGAATTGCGATATGAACTCAGAATTGAGAAATGAACTCAGAATTGAGAAATGAACTCAGAATTGCGATATGAACTCAGAATTGAGAAATGAACTCAGAATTGCGATATGAACTCAGAATTGAGAAATGAACTCAGAATTGCGATATGAACTCAGAATTGAGAAATGAACTCAGAATTGCGATATGAACTCAGAATTGAGAAATGAACTCAGAATTGAGAAATGAACTCAGAATTGCGATATGAACTCAGAATTGAGAAATGAACTCAGAATTGCGATATGAACTCAGAATTGAGAAATTAACTCAGAATTGAGATATGAACTCAGAATTGAGAGATATGATCTCAGAATTGAGATATGAACTCAGAATTGAGATATGAACTCAGAATTGAGAAATGAACTCAGAATTGCGATGTGAACTCAGAATTGAGATATGAACTCAGAATTGAGATATGAACTCAGAATTGAGATATGAACTCCGAATTGAGAAATGAACTCAGAATTGAGATATGAACTCAGAATTGAGATATGAACTCAGAATTGCGATATGAACTCAGAATTGAGAGATGTGAACTCAGAATTGAGAAATTAACTCAGAATTGCGATATGAACTCAGAATTGAGAGATATGAACTCAGAATTGAGAAATTAACTCAGAATTGAGATATGAACTCAGAATTGCGATATGAACTCAGAATTGAGAGATATGAACTCAGAATTGCGATATGAACTCAGAATTGAGATATGAACTCAGAATTGAGATATGAACTCAGAATTGAGATATAAACTCAGAATTGAGATATGAACTCAGAATTGTGAGATATGAACTCCGAATTGAGACAGGAACTCAGAATTGAGAGATATGATCTCAGAATTGAGATATGAACTCAGAATTGAGATATGAATGCAGAATTGCGAGATATGAACTCAGAATTGCGAGATATAAACTCAAAATTGTGAGATATGAACTCAGAATTGCGAGATATAAACTCAAAATTGCGAGATATAAACTCAAAATTGTGAGATGCAAACTCAGAATTGAGATATGAATGCAGAATTGAGATGTGAAATCAGAATTGAGATATGAACTCAGAATTGCGAGATATGAACTCAGAATTGGGCTAAACTTCATTGTATACATCAGTACCAAAGCAGGTGTAATTGCTGTGGTTATGCATCAGTTGAAGGACATAAACTGCTTTATAGTTTTATATAGCAGCCTGAACCTGGTTTAAACAGACATGTTTCTCACCTTCAGGACCAGATCTGATTCAAACGCTCCCTTGGTGTCAGTGATCTGGGCTCCGGCGGCCCGGTACTGATCGTCAGAGAACTTGGCTTCACGTCCGGCACCGGACTCCACCTGCACCCTGAAGCCCTGTTTGACCAGCAACTCTGCACCCGCGGGCGACACGGCCACCCGCCGCTCATTCTGATAGATCTCCTTAGGAACGCCCACCAGCACCTCTTTATATCGCACACCTGACACACACAGAGACAGGAAGAGAACACCTACAGTAGGAACATCCCAGAAACCCCAGCAACTGCATCGTAATGTGCTAAAAAACAACTCCGGACTCTTTGGCAACACTCCAGCATTGTAGTGGTGAGTTTTGGACAGCAAATATCATTTACAGTATTTCCAGAAAATAATCTACTTAGAATTACTACAGATTAACTCTAACCTAAATCCTAACCATAAATTTATATGAAAACCTTTTTAATAAGACATAATCCAGAGGCTCTGTGAAGCCTTTTTCTATGGAAGTAAATTAATTTAAAAAATTGAAAGTTACTGTGACTTTTTATCTCACAATTCTGTCTTTTCTCCTCACAATTCAGCTCAGAATATAAACTCAGAATTGAGATATAAACTCAGAATTGTGAGATATGAACTCAGAATTGCGAGATATGAACTCAGAATTGTGAGATATGAACTCAGAATTGCGAGATATGAACTCAGAATTGTGAGATATGAACTCAGAATTGCGAGATATGAACTCAGAATTGCGAGATATAAACTCAAAAATGAGATATGAACTTAGAATTCTGAGATATAAACTCAGAATTGCAAGATATGAACTCAGAATTGCGAGATATGAACTCAGAATTGCGAGATATGAACTCAGAATTGTGAGATATGAACTTAGAATTCTGAGATATAAACTCAAAATTTTAAAATATGAACTCAAAATTGTGAGACATGAACTCAGAATTGTTAGATATGAACTCAGAATTGCGAAATATGAACTCAGAATTGTGAGATGTGAACTCAGAATTGTGAGATATGAACTCAGAATTGTGAGATATGAACTCAGAATTGCGAAATATGAACTCAGAATTGTGAGATATGAACTCAGAATTGCGAAATATGAACTCAGAATTGCAATTAACTTAGAAGTGCAAGATGTAAACTCAGAATTGTGAGACAAAACTTTGAATTCTGAGAAAAACGTTGCAGTTCCATTTTTATTCTGTGGTTGAAATAAGCGTCCATAGTTTTCCGTGAAGCGTGTGGCTCCCACAATGCTCTGTTCCAGGTTTTACAGTACATCTATTTCACAAAGCAACAGTGGAAACAGTGAGTGCACACACAGACGGCCGGCGTTCAGCGTCACGGCCGGATCAGCTAACACATATCTCTCCATACTTGGCATCACGGCATCCAATCAGAGCGAGGCAGCAGACATTATTAGAAGCTCATTGGCAGAGATCCAGTGGTAGAGTCGCACAAACATAAACTAAAGGGAAGTGACATGCAATGATAAGGACACTTCACGAGGACATTGAGAGCGAAAGATCATCTCGATTTCACCTTTAACTGACCTCGCTTATCTCCTCCACAGAACGATCCATTTACATGTGTTACATCACTCAACACTTTCAGCTGAAAATAAGACTCTAAGCTCTAGTTTGACCTCACATGAACCGAGTTATAGATCCTCACCTTTATGAGCCTGTTGATCGTACAGAACAGGGAAGGTCTGGAAGAATCTTCTCCCCGGCCGCTGCACAGAGCAGCAGGTCACGCAGCGCAGCAGACACGCCATGTCTCAGACGTCTGAGGAACAAAACACACCGTCTCAGCAGCACACACACACACACACACACGCTCGCTGTCAGACGCAGACACACATGTTCCAGCAGCGGAGCGGCCGGACGAAGACACCTGCCGCTCTCGGACCGCAACGCGAGATCACTGACCAGTGACGAGAGAACAGGGAAACATGCCAACACACACTGCACAGATCCTTACATGATGCATTAGATCATATTTATGACCCTGAACCACAAAACCAGTCGCTGGGGTATATTTGTAGCAATAGCCAAAAATACATTGCATGGGTCAAAATTATTGATTTTTATGCCAAAAATCATTAGGATATTAAGTAAAGATCATGTTCCATGAAGATACTTAGTACATTTCTTACCGTAAATATATCAAAACTTCATTTTTGATTAGTAATATGCATTGCTATGAACTTCATTTGAACAACTTTAAAGGTGATTTTCTCAATATTTAGATTTTTTTTGAATGAGGATTTGTGTTTGAATTTATTCTTTTTTTTTATTTTACATTCGTATCTTTTAGTTTTTTAAAGCCTCATAAAATGGAAAAGTTTTTCCCTTAATTCCCCCAAAACCCCCCAAAAACGCTTTTGAAAGAATTAATTCTTACTTTTTTATTTTTTTAACTAAAGACTGGAATTTAAGGGCATTTCTCCCAAGAACCCCCTACATGAGGGGAAGGCCTAAACCCTTAAGGAGGTCCACTTGGGAAAATTTAAAAATTGTTTTTGGTTTAGGGAAAGTAATTGTTCCTTACCCCCATTAAACATGGATTATTTGTTTTTGGGGGCTGGGTTTTCCAAGGTTTTGTTGAAATTTTATAAAGAGGAATTGCCGGATTTCAATTTTAATATAAAGGGAAGGGTATATAAAAATCCCTCATGTTAGCTCAATGGTATAAACGGCTAAATTCTGGTTTTGTTGGCGTCAACAAGGTCTATTTTGGCCCCCCAACACCCTTATTTTGCTACAACCCTTATTTTAATCCGAAAACCCTTCATTTTACTCCCCCAAGGAGTAAGTCCCTTTTTAGGAAATTAAACTGTATTTTTTTTAAAATATTAAAACAAAATTTTTGGAATATAAGGTGAGTCTCTTAAGGACTCAAGATTAACATGGAGGGTGAAACGGGTCCCCAAATACTCAATATTTATAAAATAAAACAAAAATTTATATCCTTTTGTTTTAGAATATTGATAAAAGTCCAAAACTGGTTTTCCCATTAAACCATGAAATTTGAAAATGTGGTGTTGGGCACGTTGAAAAAATTTTTAATGGGATTAATTGGCCAGATTTTCAAATAAATTCAATTTTTAAGAAAATAAAAAATTTTTATTAATTGTTATGTTCCCAAAATCTTAAACATCTTTTATCCGGACTTTAAATGTGTCCTGTTTTAAACGAAGCAATTTGAATTTAAAACCCATAAATTTTCCTAAAATTTTTTATGCAAAAATTTAAAATGACAATTTAAATGCAATTCAAAATATAACTATTTATAAAGGGTAAAATTTTTAAATTAAATTTAGCCAATTTAAAACCTGAAGGGGTTTTCAATGAAAATAATATTTATATTTAATAAGCCCAATGTCCGTACAACACCAGACTTCCTGTATGATTAGAGTAATACAATAAAATACTGAAAAATTTCGGGTTAGGAGGATATATTAGTTCCGTAAATGCACTGTGACCTTTCTATTACATGATGAAGAAGTAAAAATTAAATGTTTTATCCTGCATGAAGTGTTTTAATTTATTATTCAGTAACACACAACTATTGGGTGAAAAAATAAACATGTTTAAAATAGGAATTAATTTATTATTTTAATTAATTATTGATTTTTTCATTTCCTGAATGATGCAAAACTTTTATGCTAATTTCTTTAATTTTTTGCAATAACACTAATTAATCAAAATAAAACTAATGCATTATAAGTATTTTAATAATTTTTTTTTATTTATTTACAGTGTTTTTGAAAGGACTCCAATAGAAATGACATTTTAATAAAAATTTTAATTTTTATTGGCCATACCAGTGGTTAACCTAACAAGACCCGTTATAAATTAAGTAGGTAAACTAAAAATTCCTTGTTTTGGGTTTTACATTAAATTAATAATTACCAATTGTTCGGATTATAAATCCGCTAAAAGTTTATTAATAAATTAGAGTTCAAATAAAACTTTTAAAATGTTTAAAATTAATATGATGTTATTTTAATTACAAATAAATAACCGTAACAACCAAAAATTTTATTTTGGACATTAATTGTTTACTTATTTTAAAAATATAAAAGAAATTTAAAAATAAAAATTAAATTAATTTAAAAAATAAGAAATTTAGATAAAAACCCTTTAAGGGTCAAAATTTTTTAAAATTTGATTTTTCATTTTAGTTATAATTTACTTTAATGACAAGAAAGTTATTTTAACTTTCAAGTTTTTAACGATCTTTTATGAAACATTACAAATTTAAATAAAGAATAAAAAAAGGCAAAAAAAAGGTTAACAACCATTAGTTAAACGCCCAATGTTTTTTCCAAAATTATTATTTTTTTAATTAAATTAACAATGGTTTTTTTTTTACCAAATTAACTAATTTTCCCTAATTTAAAAAAAATAAAATGTTCATTTTAGTGAAACTTGTAAAAATTTTAAAAAAAATAAATTTTGAAATTAAAAATTAATTAACCCGTATAATTAGTTTTAATTTTCATTTTAATATCCTTATTAAAGGTTTCCTTATTTTTATAAAAATTTTAAACATTTAAAAAAAAAAAGAAGCTTTTTTTTTAAATAATTAAATAAGACAGTTAGAATAAAAAATTAATTTTTAAATTTTTTTTCCATTAAAATTGAATAACTGAAATAAAATAATTTAAAAAATTTTATTTTAAAAAACATTTTAAAATTTTTGCATTTATCCTTTAAGTGTAAATAACATAAATATTTTTAAATTTTTGTGTGTTTTATTTGGCCAAACAAAAATTTAAGCAAAAACAATAATGTAATACTGAATTTTTTTTTCCCCAATTAATTTTTTAACATAAATTTTTTTTTTTTCTGAGCCCTAAATTAAATTTTTTTGATTTAGGAAGGCCCTAAAATTCTTTGGAACGCTTGTGGATTTTAACAACAAAATCCTGCTTTAAAGACTTACGGTTCCCCGGTTCTAATTGTTGGGGCTTTTTTTGCCGCTTCCTGGCCGCCTTTGCAGAAGATTTTCCTTTAAAACACATAAATGTTTGCTCCCACCTTTAAAATTGCCGGTCAGGTTAACCGGGAATTTAATTTTTTCCCAAAATTTTACACTGAAGAAATTTTTTTCAACCTTTTACAATTTCCAAAACTTTAAAACCTTTCGAACTTTACTTACGGGTCTTTTTGGAACTTTGAAAATTTTGTGTGGTTTTAACGTCAACCCTTCCCAAAATTTTTTAACACAAAACATTTGGAAACAAAACCTTTATTCGGTGGTTAAACCTTTGAAGCCAAGGGGTTTCTTTCCTTCTCAAACGGCCTGGGTTTATCTGAAGGTTTTAGTTTCCTTCTGGTTCCCAAGGCTTCCGCGGGCGCTGGGATTTCCCCGGAGCGCTTCGGATGGGCCGGCCGAGTGGGAAGGCCTGGGTGGGGCTGGCCGACCGGGGCCAGGGGGACCTGGGCCCGAAGGCCCGGCCGACCCGGAGAGGGCCCAAGACCGCCCCGTGTTTGATCCGGCCCGGGAAGCGCGCCGGAAGGGTTCCGGCGCCATCAACCCTCCTGCCCCAAACCGCGGGAGCGGGCGGGGGCCGTCGGACCAAGCGGAAGGTTCGAGCCACGGAAACCACGGGGGTTCTTACTGGACCCGGGCAGGGGCCTGCCCGGGCGGAACGGAGACGGGGGTTCGGGAGAGGTAATTCGGGCCAAAAAATTTTTTTAGGGCCCATTTGGAAATAGGTTTCAGGGTTTTCATTTTGGGACTGGATTTTTTTTTTTAGGGGTTTAAAAGGTTTCCCTGGCCAAAAGAAAAGACACGTTTCCTTGCTTAACCCAAAATCTTGGTAGTGGGAAATTTCCCAAATTTTCTTTTATGGGCCCCCTGGGGAAGATGGTCGGTCATGGAGAGAATTGGGCCACGTTAACTAAACCCCGGAAGTAAAGGTTCTGACCAAAGAAAACTGGGCGGTTTTTATAGGTTTTTGCACCCAAGGTTCCGGGTTTTCAAATGTTGAATTCGAAATTTGTCCACAACAAACCACCCCGGGGAAAACCCTTCCGGAACTGTGAGTGATATATTGGAAACCCAAAGGGTTGTTATATGGAAGCCACAACCAAACCTCTAAAAGGTGAAGGAGGTTTACAAATAATTCTGGGAAAAATTTAATCTTGGATTTTTGGGCCAATTAAAATGGATAATTTTGGGTTTCTTTTGTATTGGTTTTATTTTTTTTACCTGTTTTAATATATGTTTTCCCTAGGGCAAAACATATAAGTAAAAGGTTTTGGTGAAATTGAAAGAATCTTCTGGTTCAAAACATTTTTCTTTAGCCAAAATTTTTGGTTTAAGGTCTGTTCCTGAAGGTATTTGTTTTCCTCCTAAAACCAAAATTTAATTGTTGTTGTAAAGATTGCCGCTTCCTTTGAAAATTTAAAGGCGTTTCCTAAATTTGATTGGCACCGTTCAGTTTACAAAAGGTTTCCAGCCAAAATCCCTTTAACAAACCTACTTCAATAAAACAAAATCTGGTTTTTCAAAAAATAAATTTGGGGAAAACACTTTAAAGTTGTCCAAATGAAGCTTCAATGCAATTTCATCAAACCTTGGTTTTGAATATTTAGGAGGAAATTTCAAACCCTTCATGGGAACAGATCAAATAAAAGATTTTCAAAAAAAAATTAAAATTTTGAAATCAAAGGGTTGGCATTTAACACCCCTGTTTTCAATGACTGTTTTTGTCCAACACTTTTATTAAGCTGAGAAATTCTGGTTAAAAGAAAGGTCTTGTTCAAACCATTTCTAAGGCCAACGAATTACACTGTTTGGTTTTAATCCCCTGGCCTTTTTGATTCTCGGCGTTCCCTGTTGGCAGAGGGCAATTCTGAAGTTGTGGCCGAAAGTGCCGCCCTTTAAAGTGGATTAAAAAAGGTCGCTGAATGCCTTCAGTCGGGGGGATTGAGGCCCTTATTCGGAGGCGCGCAGGATCCATTTGCAGGTCCGCCACTGGGCTTCAATTCCGCGGCTTTGCCTCCAAAGGTGATTTGTCAAGGGAAGCGAGGGCCCTGGAGGAGGGTTTAGAGGCGTGCCAATCCAGCCGCGGTTTTGAACCAATAAGGAGGGAGGGCTTCAAAAAGGGTTTGGGAGCAGACCAAACAAAGGACGCAAACTAAACCAAACAGGGCGAAGGGCCAACCAGGGGGGTTTAAACCCGGCCAATCCAAAGGAAGCATTTCCAATCAACACGGGGTTAACTGAGAAAGGGTTTAAAAGATGGAAACCAATTCCAAACTCATTTCCAATACAACGATTCACCGGTTTTAAGTGCCCTAACCTTTTAAAAATTCCCTTTCTGCCTTTCAGAGCAGTTTGAAAAATTTGAAAGTTGTAAACCAAATCACAAAATTTGGCCATTAAAAAGAGGGGCTCCCTAAAGGAGGGGTTAGGGATTGAACCAATTCCAGGCTGGCTCACCAATAACACAGCTAATGGGGAGGGGTTTAGCGCTGTAGACCAATCACAAAGGACTCGCCATCTGACCAATCACAGCAGGGAGGGCTCACTGAGAGGAGGGGTTTAGAGACTGTAAACCAATCACAAAGGACTGCGCCATCTGACCAATCACAGCAGGGAGGGCTCACTGAGAGGAGGGGTTTAGAGACTGTAAACCAATCACAAAGGACTGCGCCATCTGACCAATCACAGCAGCGAGGGCTCACAGAGAGGAGGGGCTTAGAAAGACTGACCAATCACAGCAGCGAGGGCTCACAGAGAGGAGGGGCTTAGAGAGACTGATTCTTTGAACTGCTTCGAATGAATCGTTTAGGAATCATTTAGAAATGAGGTAAAATTAAAGCTATTTTTTGAGAAAACTAAAGTGTTTTTTGACCTTGGATGCATGTAAACCTGTTTTAGGAGACTCATAAAACAATATTAGCAACCTTAAAAATGGCATAATAGGGGCACTTTAAACCTTTGAAAAAGTCTTATGGGAACATTAAAATCTGCGTTTAACAGAGAGAGAGCAGACAGTTACCATGCAGGTAAAAAAAACAGCTTCACAAACAGTCTTTTCAACCAAACAATCATTCATGTTATCACAGAAATACTGGGATGAAAGTTGATAGTTTGGATATAAACATTGATGTTTATGGTAGCGGTCAAAATAGAGCAAATCACCTTTTGAAAGTAACAGGCGCATTAAATAACGTTTGTGTTGATTGCATTATTCAAATATATTTGTCATTGAATCATTCATTCAAGAGATTCGTTCAAAAACTGATTCATCCAGTAATGAAACAAGTGAAGTATTTATGAGCGAGTCATTGAATCATTCATTCAAACCAATTTTTCATAATTGTAATATTAAAAATTGGTTTATTAAATATAGTATATTTTAAATATACATTTTATGTATTAAAAGTTTTAACAATTAAAAATTAAACGCTTTTAAACTGACTGCAGCAATTACTATTTTGTCACAGCCTTTTGTAAATTATGCATTAATTTGTTAAGTTCAGAATCGTGATTTCTATTTGAGACAAAAAATCGTGATTCATAATTTATCCAGAATCGTGCAGCTCTATCCTGGATCAACATTACTTTTTGAAGATGCAAGTGAAAGGGAATTTTACTTGCCGGACCGGACAACTAATCTGAATAAAACATCTAATTAGGGAAGCGCCGAAATTTCGGTGAGAATGATTCTGATTTTATTCAAGGTTGAAAATTAAAACGAAATAACCTTTAACAAGGTGACCAATTACTTCATCACAATCAGTAAAAAACTCATTAAAATCAAAACAAATTTGAACACAAACGCACACAAAAACTTTCGGTAAATTTGTAACTTAATTTTTTATATTTATTAATTTTTGGGATTGCTGCCATGACCAAGAAGTTTGAATTTTCCCTAAAACCAGTTTCAAATTTAACACGATTTTATCAAATTTCAAACATATTAATATTCTTTTTATACAATTTTATTCATTTTTTATGCCTTCCCTTGTTTGGTTTCAAAATATTTCCAAAGTCCAACGGAACCGTTCCCATTTCACGCGGTTTTCTTCTTAATATTCGTGTTTTTAAAATTAAACTTAAATTTATTCAAGGTGGCCATTAAAAACCAGGATAATAACGGGTTAAAATAAACCGTTACTAACGGCGTTATTGTTTTCATGGAGAAATCAAAACAAATGCCCCCCGGGAAAACAACGCCGGTTAGTTAACTTGAAATAAAATGCGGGTTAAAACTAATAAAATTTTTTAAAAAATTCAAATTTCCTATTTTTCAAAGTTCAAACGAATGGTTAATTACATTTTAGTACCAAACTTAGTGTTGAAGCTTTCCCAAAACAAAAAGTTAAAGATCCAACAAACATGCGAATTACGCGGGCTTACTTAAAGAATTCTTTGTTTTTTTCTTCAAAATTAAGGGTTCCTTTGGAATTTTCGGCTTTTAAAAAACCGTTATGGGCGGAGCTAACGAAACAAACTAATTCCGTTTCCCTTTACAACCCGTTTTGTTTCGCAATAAAATTGGCGGCGACCTATTAATTTATTAAAATTATTAATTCCTTATTTTTTAGTTATTAATGGATAATTGTAGTGTTTTGGTTACCTTAAATTTTCCTTTTAAAAAACAAAACAAACAAACAAGCAAAGTCCTTTCATAACATGCAAATTAGGAATTCATACTTTGGTTTTTCTTAAAATAAAGTTCCTTTAACTTCATTTTAAGAAATTATCATAATAAACAAATTATTGGCCTTGCTACCTATTTCTAAGTTTGTTTCAGGAATAAATTGAGGAAAGACAATGTTTTTATAAAATAATTAATTTATTCTTTTATTATTTTATTATTTAAATTTAATATTTTGGGATCCAATTTTTTTTAAAAAAAAAAAAAAAAAAAAAAAAGTAACGCAAATATTAATTTCCCTTGGTTTTTAATTACTTTTAAATATTAATTAAATTACTAAATTCAATTATAATTTGTGAGAAGTAACTAGTAAATATTAATTAATTACTTTTTTAAAATAAATTTGCCCAAATGTAAACACATTTCTTTAATTTTGGGGAATCCAAGTTTTTGAAGAACTTTAAAAAAAAAAAAAGTAACGCCAATGTTTAAACTTTCCCCTTAATTGTTACTTTTATAATTTAAAAGTTACTTAATCTTTCATTTTTAAAGAATATAATATTAATTATTTTTTAAAAAAAGTTTAAAACTAAAAAAACATTAAAACTTATAACATTTTTAAATGTTGTCCATAATTTTGCAGTGAAATGGATTTCATATTTAAAAAGCCTTTCTTTTAAGTTTCATATTTAAAATTTTTTTAAAAAAAGATTTTTAAAATAAAACCTAAATTTTTAGGTTTCATAATTTTATTAAATAAAGCAATGAAAAGGCCTTTCTAATGCCAATTAAAATTTTTAAAATGAACATTTTAAATATTTTGGAGCCTAATAAAATTGGTCCTTTTCAGCAATTTAAAGAAGCTTTTGGACCTGAAAACTCTTTCAAAGCATTAAAGCTTTTCACTTCTTAAAGGTTAAATTCAAGCTTTTAAATTAAATTCAGCTGTTTTTCCTGTTTTTTCTTCTGCAGTGGAAAGGTCGGTTTTGTTAATACCAATTTCATTTGATTGATAACAGTCCTATAGTGTCTTATCATATTAAGTTAAATGATTAATAAATGAAGGAATTTGATATGAAAGATGATGCACACATTTAATACAGTTAGGGAAAAATGCCCTTTAAATAGGAAAAAATGACCTGGAAATCAATTTAAATAAATTTTAGTATGCAGTAACTTAAGTCATATAAAATGTAATTTCCCAACAACAAAATTGTGGCTTGTAAATTTGGAAAACCGCTAGACACAGTGGCTGCTGAGCAAAAAAGTTAATGTCAAGCCATGCTGGCAACCTTAGTTCAGGCCGATTTGCATGATTTTGCATGACTGTTTAATGACGAAACGCTTACTGTCTGACGTTTGTGTTCAGAGTATCGAGTGGCCCATGAGGTTTCCAGAGGCGTTCGTGCGGTTGGGTGTTTCTCGGCCCAGAGGAGTTCTGCTGTACGGCCCGCCCGGCTGCTCCAAGACCACGCTTGTGAAAGCAGCAGCATCTTCATCACACTGCACCTTCCTCTCCCTCAGCGGCGCCGAGCTCTTCTCTCCTTATGTGGGAGACTCTGAGAAAACACTGGCGCAGGTCTGACGTCACACACTTCACCCCAACTGACATCCTCTGATTCAGTGCTTCTGTTGATTTAACATGTTAATTTGGTGCAGTTGATTATGCAAAAATAATGTGTTAAAATTATTAAGGTATTTAACCCTTGTGTGTCAATTTAAAAAAGTTACACATAGGTTCTTACACTATATTGCCAAAAGTATTGGCACCCCCTTCTTTAGAACAGAAAAATGCACTTCCAAATCTGTGGCAACAATGACGGAAACATAATTCATTTATTTAAAAATTGTATTTCCATATCTGTTGCAACAGTTTTGTAAGTGTCTGAAATGACTGAACCCATCTGTACAAGTCATTGGTGTTTGGTGATGAGTTTTTTTGGTTGCATTTACAGTCACACCAGAGGTGTTAAACTGGGATTAGGACTTGGTTTTATGCAGACCAGTCAAGTTCAATCAATCATTTTCTTTTTGAACCTTGTCTTATACACAGAGACATTGTCATGTTAGAATAGAAAAGAGTCCAAACTGTTGCTATAATATTAGAAGCACACAATTCCCTAGAATATCATTATATGCTTTAACATTAAGATTTGTACTCATAGAAATTACTAAAGTAGTCAAACCTGTTCATTAGTAGGGGGTGCCAATACTTTTAGCAATATAGTGTAGATGTCCAAAAACTGTCATAAAAATTTGAAGCTTGGGAGTACAGACTTAAGTCTGGTCTCATTTTAAAGAAGACCCTTGGCAGATTATTGTTGAAAAAGTTGTTAAAAATTTAAACCAAAACAGTTATAGAGGTTTAAGTTTATGAAAATGATTTATGAGCATTTTTTTTTATATAAAACACAAAAAATGCTAGAAAATTCAAAGCCATGAATCTAAACAAGTTGTGTTCCAAATTTGAGGTTGATATCTTAAAAAATTAGCTTTTAGTAAGATTTTGTTTGGGTGCAGTACCAAACTTTTCCCATTAGATAAGATTGGATTTGTGATTTGCAGTACAGTATAATTTCTCTCTCTCAAACATTACAGGTGCACACACACACACAAACATGCATTTTTTTTTAGGACGCATACAAAACGCACTCTGACATCCATACCAACACACCAACACAATTATAGCTGCGTAATTTATCCAACTGGCTCTAGTGTTGTCAGAAGACCCGGTACTTCGGTACCAAGTCGGTACTAAAAAGAAGAAAACGTCACGGTACCAAGTTTCTTTAAGACCCGGTGGTACCGAGGACCCGGGTCGACCCGGGTCTTGCTGCGTGATCTGAAAGCTGCACATGCGCTCTCTTCATAAAAGCACTGAGACGTGCGATATCAAACGGAGCAAATGCATCAAACTAACAACACTTTAAAGACTGACACCCGGATCAAATGAAAGAGTTCAAGCAGGTAAGTTTCAATTTAATATTTAGATATTCTGTTATGAATATTATTCCATATTTGAATTTAAATGTCGGATTAAAATAAACTGCCGTTATAGCGGAGTTAATCCTTAGCATAAGCGCGGCTAACGCTAATATAATGAGCATTAGAATGAAGTTTCTTTATTAACTACATAATGCGCCTATATCTTTTATTAGTGTAAAACAACAGGAGGACATGATGGTATTTACTATTGTTACACACCAGAGGCTTTTAAATGAATTGTGAATCTAAAATATGTGTGTTGGAGAATGTACAAACAGTTAATAGTGTTTATGTCATATCAGTCCGTCAGAAAACAGTTCTGGTCTTTTTTTTTTTTTTTTTTTTTTTGCTAGTTAGTTGCTAGTTGTTGTTGTTCTTGGCTGGATAACTAGCAGGTTTAAAAGCCCTTTAAAATTAAATATGTACACAGTTTGTATTAAATGAAAGTACAGTCAAATGTTATCTCTGTATAGAATTTACAATGACTTCATGTTATTATCTAACATCAACTTACAGTGAGTGAACTATATATTTTTACAACATTAATTAATGTTAGTGAACGTTATTTAATACAAACACTTGATCATTCATGTTTGTTCATTGTGCATTAAATAATTTTAAAAGATTGAACTTTGATTGATTTTATGTATTTGTAAATTTTGAAATTAACCCCAAGAAGAAGAATTGCAATATATAACTATTGTTTATTTGATAGGTCATGTAAAGTGTTTTTAATACTACAGTTTCCATCTATTTGATATACACTTGTCTTAAAATATATGTAATCATATCTAAATTTATTATAAAAGCTGAGGTTTGTTATTTACTAAAATGTTAAATGTTATATCAATGATCTAATGGTGTATTTGTTCAGACTCAGTCCACTGCTTTACTAATATTATATTTTCCTTTTACAGCTGCAGGAAGATCATGAAGCACCAGCAAACCCTAAAACAGACCGTTTACAGATGTTTTTCAGCAGAAGCAGAAATATGACAAACATTTGGGTGGAACTTGTTTACTTTTATTAATTGTGGAAAAATTTGAAATAATTTTAAATAAGCATAAAGAATGGCATTGGTTTTTGTGCAGTTTATTTTTGTTTAACTTTATTAATAAAAATTTGTTTTTTAATTAGCATATTTTTGCTTTGGTACCGAGAACCGTGGATTTTCACTGGTATTGGTACCGAATACTGAAATTTTGGTACCGTGACAACCCTACCTGGCTCTATAATACAGCAAAAGCAGAAAACAGGAAAAATGTGCGTATTTGCTTTATAGGCCAAACCTGAGAAAATGGCACCATCTGGTAAATTATTTTTATTTTTTATTTAATTTTGAAGCTTTGCCTTGAATGAAAGCCTATTAACAAAGACTGCATCATTTTATAGTTAAATGGCCCTGGGATTAAACATTGCGGTTTTAATGGGTTTCAATGAGGACATTTTTGTCCTTAAAGTCCGTGTAAAGTCAATATTAAATGTGTGTTCTGAGTTTGTCACACCACAGAGAAATGTGTTATTAACCACACAGCCAAATTTGAATGCTAAAAAAACCCGCCAAATAAATAAAATAAGCTATCAAAATCTTGAAAAAATAAGCTGTATTCGCTGCTCTCAAATGCTGGGGGCGTGTCCACTGGCAGCGCTGAAGCCACGCCCACTCGCGGGAGAGCTACCGTCTCTCTCAACGGTCTTCCTCTAGCAGCTTATTTAATGAGACCGAGCTGTTTTGTAAATGATCGCAACCAGGTATTATGCATTTACGTGTCGAAGACATAGCTAGCTATCAAACTGTAGGCTGTAGTAACTAACGGTAATGAGAGTAACTCGCGATTGAGCCGTTAAACACTGATGCTAATGTGCTCTAGTTATTAGGTGTGTAAGCAGCGCTGCAGAACGATCAGTGTATGACACGAGAGCGAATCAAAAGCATCAGGAGCATCTGCTCTCTGTAGCTCTTGCTGTACTTTGATGTCACACACTGATCAGTCTGCAGCACTGCTTCAAGTCGAACACACCTTATAGTGTTGGGGGCGGAGCCGTGCTCGGTGGCTCGATTGCATCATCAAGTCCTGATTTAGCCCCGCCCAAAAAATCCTGATCACGAAAATGGTGAAAAACTGTTTAACGGTCTAACTCCACAATTAAGTACTACATAGTTCACAGTCTTTGTAACATGTTTCAGCAATGCATTTCTAACATTTATAATGTGTTTACAAACAATTCTCAGAATTGACTTTACACGGACTTTAAGTTCCTGAGAGGAACTATTTTTTATACCTAGTGTAAAATAGATTTATTAAAGGAAATTCCAATAAAAATACACACCTGTGTCAAAATTTATGCAGTTGGCATTAGCACAGGCAAAATGATAAAAAAAAATAAAAAAACACTGAAAAAGATAAAAATGTCCATAAGGTTGCACAAGGGTTAATGCAGCCGTCCTGTGTCTGATAAACATGATGCAGGACGACTGACAGCGTGATGGAGTCTATGCAGTTATATGAGCCTAAAATTCAAGATATGAGGACAAAAATGACTTTTATTTTATATCATATGATGTAGTTTAGCAGTATCACATCAGCAGGAGTGCCGTTTTTCCCCAGTATCTGCACGACTGCAAATGTGATATTGATTTTATACATCAGTTCAATAAACAAGATCATATTGTGTTACATTTTACACTCAATATTGTGTTTTGCTCGATTTTGCAATTGAAAAATAGTAGCAATCTCACAGCAGAACTGAGCATCTCTGATCAACACACGGCAGTGATTCATAACTGAATAAATCCACGGTTTGGAATGAATCAAGTGAGTCAGTGATTCATTCATAAAGAAAGTCACTTGCTATGTTTATGAATGAATTGGTTGAATGAATGACAGTGACGTGCTGCCACCTAATGCTTTTAGTTAATGATTATTTCTGCAATTTTGAATCTAAATATTTATTTCTAAAGCTACTTTTTTGTCATTTCTATTTAACTTTTAACTTCAAAATTATAATGACTTAAAATTATCTTTTGGGGGGTGATTTCTTAGCCAAAATTGATGTGCAATTAACTAATCGGCACATTAAATAATCAATTAGATAAAAAATTTGAATTGCATGACAGCCATCTGTTATTTAGTGAGCACTTATCCTAAAACTACTCTACTTTATCGTTTAAGCCCAGCGCACTGTGCAATTTTGGCCACGATTTGGTGACAAATTTTGAAAATCTTAAAAGATTCCTATAATCCTAGGCTGAAATCTGTAGTCTTTGATCGCTGGTTTGTTCACCAACAGCTGATTATTAGCCGTTGTGATCAAATTTGACCTTCTCCTACAACAAACGTCAAACTGTCTCCGTTTTTCAAGACAAGCCGTGATCAGAATCAATGCTAGAGATTTCTTCTATCCACCATAAACTCCGGCGCTTACAGAATTCATATATGTTGCCTTTGCTTTGATATACACCGGTTGCTCCGCTGTTTTCATGTGGGTGTGTAGTGCTGCTTACACTATTCTGCTTAAATAGCCGCTATTGCCGCCGTTCTATGATAGCCAACATTTCATCCCTGCATGCAATGCAGCTCGCAGTCACTGTGAGGATAAATCGATACAGAATCAATTCGTGGATTGATTCGGAGATCTTCTGAATGCATCGTGATTCTCTCGATTCTGAGCTTAGATTTAGATGGCACTCTACTCTAGTTTTTATCTGCATACTCAAATGCTGATGAAGAAGAGCGCTTGAGTCTGTAATTTCACCTCGGCTCAGAATGCTTTTATGACGTGAGATTAATGTAAACACAGCCCTCTGTGAACACCCTTGTATTCACTTCAACCTTTTTGAACTTTATGAATGATTATTTTAGGTTCGAGTGTGTGTAAGGATTTGGAAACGAGCAGATTCAGCTGTTTCTAAAGCATTCAGCGCCACCTGCTGTTCAAAACTAACCTCAGAATCGACTCGAGAAAGAATCGCGATGCATTCGGAAAATCTCAGAATCGATGCCGAATCATTTCTCGTTCGCGATGCATCGATTTAATTTCCCAGCCCTAGCAGTCGCGTCTTGACTGTGGTACAGTCTGACATTAATGACAACTGAGATCCGACAGTGTGACATGATCATCATGTTCATACAGTCTGACAAGCAACAATCGTAAAGGACTATTAAAAATCTCACAGTGGTTTATCAGATGCATCCCAGCTGCTCTAGAACCTCAAACCTTCAGACAACTAAGATCCATCTCTCTGTCTCTCTGTGTGTCAGTTGTTTGCTCAAGCTCGAGCGTGTTCTCCCTCCATCGTGTTCCTGGATGAGATCGACAGCATGGTGGGCTCTCGAGCGGACGGTTCCTCTCACAGCGTTCAGTCACAGGTTCTGTCGGTTCTGCTGACCGAGCTGGACGGGGTGGGAATCCGGACTGTGGAGAGACGCAGCGCCGGGAGAAAGATCGCTCAGTTAGAAGGAGGAGAGCAGGAGGAGACCAGACTACAGCAGGTCAGAGATACGTTCACTGAGAAACTTCTGTCTGGATCATACACTACCAGACAAAAGTTTTCAGACAGTAAAGCCTCATTCAGACTGTCAGCCCAAATCCGATCATATTTAGATAGTCTGAACGGCAACGAACTACATGAAATCCGATTTGTGCAAATCCGTTTCGAGCTACATTCGTATGTGGTTTGGAATCCTATTCAAATCGCATTTCTGGAAATCAGTTTCAGTCTGGACGCTCAGATCGGATTTAGCGTAGCTTTTTCACGTCCTCACGCCACGTAAAACGTAAACACGTCAGACGTTTTTTGCAGAAAACATGCTGAACATCTTTGCAGAAACAAGCTTGTGTCGTTGTGAAGTGCGAGTCGAGCGGGAAAAAACAATATACCGCTAGTACACGCACCTCTTTGTGTTTTGAAAGTAGCGGAGACGACAAAAAAAAAGAAGCAAAGTAGCGGAGACGGCAGCACGGAATAAAGCCACACATTCAAGCGTCCTGCGTTTCTGCCGCTGCCTCACAAGACGAAATATAACACTACAGAGCAACCGCGACGGTAAGACAACTGCTGCGTCCCAATTCGCCTACTTATACTATGTACTAAAAGTATGTACTCTTTTTGTGAAGAAAAAGTACATACTTTTGAGTATGTAGCAGAATAGTAGGCAAGCTTTGGGACACTACTACTTCCTCATAGCTGCTTCTTTGGACACTCTGTTGCTTAGTTACGAGCATCCTGTAACTGTTCAAACTGACCTGTCAATCATCTCATCACAGTTAACATCTGTTGCTTAGTTACGAGCATCCTGTAACTGTTCAAACTGAGCTGTCAATCATCTCATCACAGTTAACATCTGTTGCTTAGTTACGAGCATCCTGTAACTGTTCAAACTGTCCTGTCAATCATCTTATCACAGTTAACATCTGTTGCTTAGTTACGAGCATCCTGTAACTGTTCAAACTGACCTGTCAATCATCTTATCACAGTTAACATCTGTTGCTTAGTTACGAGCATCCTGTAACTGTTCAAACTGTCCTGTCAATCATCTCGTCACAGTTAACATCTGTTGCTTAGTTACGAGCATCCTGTAACTGTTTAAACTGTCCTGTCAATCATCTTATCACAGTTAACATCTGTTGCTTAGTTACGAGCATCCTGTAACTGTTCAAACTGACCTGTCAATCATCTTATCACAGTTAACATCTGTTGCTTAGTTACGAGCATCCTGTAACTGTTCAAACTGTCCTGTCAATCATCTTATCACAGTTAACATCTGTTGCTTAGTTACGAGCATCCTGTAACTGTTCGAACTGACCTGTCAATCATCTCGTCACAGTTAACATCTGTTGCTTAGTTACGAGCATCCTGTAACTGTTCGAACTGACCTGTCAATCATCTCATCACAGTTAACATCTGTTGCTTAGTTACGAGCATCCTGTAACTGTTCAAACTGACCTGTCAATCATCTCATCACAGTTAACATCTGTTGCTTAGTTACGAGCATCCTGTAACTGTTCAAACTGTCCTGTCAATCATCTTTTCACAGTTAACATCATCCACATTTCGTCTAATTTGATTTCCTACCGTATTGGAGAGAAATAAAGAAGCAGATCGCTGTCTTTCATGCTGAGAATCTGTGTTGCATAATGATGCATTTCAAAGTTAAACACCAAACGTATCATTATAAAAGTTCACAGTGTTGCTTCAGATGAAATATAACGTGGATAACATTAAATAAATATTTTTTCATCAGGTTAGACATTGATTATTTATCACTCAAATCCCTTTCTCTACCTCTCCGTTGGTCGCGCATATCCGCCATGTTTGTAGTTTTTTAACACTTTTTATGCGTGTTTGTAGTTCTAATCGAATCCTCGTCCACAGCGCCGTTAGAGTGAGCGTCGATCTGCACTTCGGATTCTAACCGGAAGAAGTAGACCATCCGGGAATCTTTGGCATACTTTTTTAAACATACTATTATTTGGGACATACTAATTCTATTTTTGAATACTATTTAGGACGGATAGTATGCGAATTGGGACACAGCAAGCATCTGTATTGCTGTTATTGTTGTTTTTAACGTTGGCATAACAACGCAAAGGCATTACCATAGAAACAATGCACATTCAGTAAAAACGAAAGAGCGTTTATGGACACAAATCGGATATGAACCGTTGCGATATGCTGTGTGGACAGTCAGTTATTCAAATCAGATTTCATCCGGATATGCACAAAATCAGATTTGGGCTGACAGTCTGAACGAAGCCTTAGATTTTCAGTGTTTTTTAAAGCTGCAGTCCTTAACTTTTGGCGCTGTAGCGGTTAATAAACAGAACTGCGAAGCTACTTCTCTTTGTTTAAGTCTATAGTCAGAATATAAACACGTATTATAGGTGTACAGTAGTGATTCAGGACAAGCCAAAAACACGGTTTGGAAAATTGATTCATGGTGTACTCGCTTATTATATAAATTTTGAACACAAATTATGGACTGCAGCTTTAAATAATTATCTTCTGTTCACCAAGCCTGCATTTTTTGATCCAAAATACAGCAAAAGCAGTAATATTGTGAAATTTTTACAATTTCGGTGTCACATGATTCTTCAGAGATCATTCTCATATGCTGATTTGCTGCTCAAGAACCATTATTATTATTATTATCAATATTTAAAACAGCTGAGTACATTTTTTTCAGGATTATTTGATGAATAGAAAGATCCAAAGATCAGCATTTATCTGAAATAAAAAGCTTTTGTAATATTATACACTAAACCATTCAAAAGCTTGGAGTCAGTATATTTAAATCATTATATATTTATTATAAAATTGTATATATTTTTTCCAAATTTGAAAGAGAGTTAAAAAACCGGCTTGATGCTTCTATGAGTCCTTAACAAATTGGTATATGATGCAAAGTCCTATCTTTGAATGGATTTCAACTTAAAAGTCCCAAAATTGTAGTTTATTGATGGTCGCACCACATGATATTTCATCAAATGGAAATCATCGGACAAAGTTTGTTTGCATATTAATGATGGAAATATAAATACAAATGCTTTGCAATTATACAGGATTACAAAACACTTTGGAAATTATGCCAAATAGTGCAGAAAATTAATCTGAACAAATTTAGGGTAATTTCAAAGATGTTTCCAAAACAACAGTTATGGCTGGACGGTCGCACCACATGATATTTTGACACTCATTAAGACAGTGACGTGCTGCCACCTAATAATGCTTTTAGTGTAATTTTTTTATTATTATTTATGCAATATATATATATGGATGTGTATTGTATATATGTACATATTTTTTTAAAAAAACCTTGCTATGTTTACTGTGTTAAGATAACTGAGACTTGTCATAGAACTTGTATATTATTGCTCTTTTGTTGGTTTTGATTGCTTCTATTGTCCTCGTTTGTAAGTCGCTTTGGATAAAAGCATCTGCTAAAGAACTAAATGTAATAGTAATGTAAATGTAAAATTATAGAAATTAATACTTTTATTTAGCTAGGATGCATTAAATTGATTAAAAGTGATGATATAAAGACATTTATAATGTTACAAAAGAACCTATTCATTGCCATTAAAATAAAGCTACTAAACCTACACATAGGAGCCTGATAAAAATGCTCATTTTAGAAGAAAATCTCAAATTGCACTTAGAGGCTTTTGCATATGTACGTATGAACTCTTCATTTTTCTTTTAATCTCACGGTGGCTTAAGGCCTGAACATGTTCTTTGTGAGATCCACGTATGTGCATGTGTAGAGCTGTAATGCTAGAGTCGTTTTTAAAGTGCTATTACCTCTGTACCTGTGTTGGACCTACATTTCAGATGGAGCTCCAGGAAGTGTGTAATAAGGATGTTTTGATCGTGGCTGCCACTAATAGACCAGAGATTCTGGACAGTGCTCTGCTCAGACCCGGCCGACTCGACCAGATCATATATGTTCCACCTCCAGACCGTGAGGTGAGCATAACATCAGATGAGATCTAATCGTCTCTTTCCAAACCCTGCCCAGTGCATCTTACACAAATATAAGCCCAGACCTGTTTCGCTGATTTAAAGTCAGCATGAAACAGAAGTTGCGATAAACCTTTCTACTGTATTGTGATGCATTTGTGAGTGAAATGCTATCGAACAAGAAAAAAAACATTTTATTTGTTAGTTGTTGATTATTTTGTGAAAAGAGGGTGTTGCATACTGGAATAGAGGCAGATCAATTAGCTTAACTGCAGTCAAAATGAATGCATGGATGAATTGTTCACAATAAGATCAGTAATGTGCATGAAAATAAACATGGCCAGCTTTGATTTCACGCTGACTTTAAAGGGATAGTTCACCTAAAAATGATAATTCTGTCATTAATTACTCACCCTCATGTCGTTCCAAACCTGTAAGACCTTCGTTCATCTTCAGAACACAAATTAAGGCCCAATCCCATTTCTACCCCTTAGCCCTTCCCCTTTCCCCTACCCCTCCGTTTTGCGTGTTCACGTGAAAGATCTCCGATATGTGTGTGTGTGTCAGTAAGCAGCGCATTAATATAGAATGGTAAGGCTCTAATGCACACCAGTATAGGTGTGTTTATTGTAGGAGCTAATGTAATGGTATAGTAGTGGTGTCCCAATTCTATATTTTCACCCCTACCCCTTGGCACTCTGTTTTAAGGAACAAGGGGAAGGGGTATAAATTAGAATTGGGATTGGGCCTAAGATATTTTTGATGCACTCCGAGAGCTCTCTGACCCTCTCATAGACAGCAAGGATCCTAACACGATCAAGGTCCAAAAACGTAGTAAGGACATGGTTAAAATAATCCATGTGACATCAGGGGTTCAACCGTAATTTTATGAAGCTACGAGAATACTTTTAGTGCACAAAGAAAACAAAAATAATGATTTTATTCAACAAGAGACGAATTGTTGAATAAAGTCGTTATTATTGTTTTCTTTGCACACAAGAAGTATTCTCGTAGCTTCATAAAATTAATGTTGAACCACTGATGTCACATGGATTATTTTAACCATGTCCTTACTACGTTTCTGGACTTTGATCATGTTAGGATCCTTGCTGTCTACGGAGGGTCAGAGAGCTCTCGGAGTGCATCAAAAATATCTTAATTTGTGTTGCAAAGATGAACGAAGGTCTTACAGGTTTGGAACGACACGAGGGTGAGTAATTAAAGACAGAATTATCATTTTTGGGTGAACTATCCCTTTAAATGGTATCGTGTGCTTGAGTGCAGCAGATGTTCTCTCATACCCCCTTTCCACCAGCAGGAACCAGGTGCTAGTTCAGAGCCAGTGCTATTGCCGGTTCTTAGTTGGTTCGACTGCCGAGCCCTTTAAGAACAGGTTGCTTTTCCACAGAGACTGGTCTTACGTCACTGAATACGTTTCATCTTTCGTTTCACTTGTGTGGCCACGGCAGCGCCAAACACAACAGACTTGTTCGAGGTGCATCAGTGCCACGCAGACCGATCGATTAGCACACAACACACTAAAGCACCGTGAGAGCGATCCAAAAGCAGAGCCGTCCGCTGTCCAGTCGCTCCCGCAGCACCCCGATGCCTCGCACCGAGCCGATCCATCCCGAACAAACCTAAACAAACTATCAACAATGGCGGACGTTGCGTTGAAATTGATGGTTCATGGCTTTGCGAACCTACATCGGCATCCAAACACAGCGAATCCAATGTGTTCGTGTTTAGCTGCTATTTCAAATATGCCGGTCCAAAGTTTCTGTCATCTTGTTGGTCACGGTAACCCCAGCCCCTGACGCAAGCGGTTCTTCCTTCTAGCCCAGCAATGTTTTGGTGCTACCTACGAACCGCTTTTCCTGGTTCGGAGCTGGTGCTTTGGGTGTCGAAAAACAAAGAACCGGTTTGAAACTACGCTCTGGCTCCGAACCAGCACTGGAACTGCCTTGGTGGAAAAGGGGTATCATATGTTCTCATAAACAGGCTCGTCTGGCCGTGCTGCGCGTCTGCACTAAAAGTGTCCCGCTGCATCCGGACGTGTGTCTGCAGGATCTGGCTGCTCAAACTGAGCTCTTCTCTGGAGCTGATCTAGAAAACCTGTGCAAAGAGGTAAGGCGCACACTCACCTCACGGCATTCCTTCATTTCCTTCTGTTCTGTACGGCTGGACTCTTCTTTGTGTCTCAGGCGGCTCTTCTGGCTCTGCGTGAGGATGGATTCGAGGTTTCTTGCGTGAAGCAGAAGTATTTTCTCAAGGCGCTTCAGAGTTTGAGTCCGTCACTGAGTCCCGAACAGCTTCAGCAACACTTTCACTCAAGCCTCTATTAAAAATATATACAATAAAAAAAATTATAATTTGTGTACAAATGTCTTGTTTCGCATTCTTCCTACTGCAAGTAACAAATGAAGCACAAAAATATCAGTTGTGTTAGTATTAAAGGATATGCAATGAGAAAAACATACTATACATTCAAAACCTCATTCCTAGTCCAAAATTAGCTTTTTTACTTGTCTCTGTTGACTTTGGCTTTTCTAAGGGTTTGTAAAGCCGTTCTTTGAAAAGCTACTGAGGAACAATATGTACTGTGTACAAAAACTAAAATTAACTGGACCTAATTGGAAATTTATTCAACAGTACTTTAATAAAACTGAAATTGCACTACAAATTATTGTAATACATAACTTTATAAAGTGACTCTGCATTAGTATAGTGTTGGTATAATAATATTTAGTGCATAATTTTTTTTTTTTAAACCACAATATTCATTTTACGATTTTAAACAATGTAATCTCACAGAAATTGACCGCTAGTCTATATGTAAATGCTAATAATATCACATATAACGTTAGAGGACTAATATATAATTTCTGGGTCTCAGAATTAATATTAGAAAATGTTTTCAACCAACAAGATCGCAGTTAAATGCTGATTAGTAGCTGATTACATTTACCGCAAGGAGTTAAGTTACCAGTAATGACAAAATAAAATCGAAAGATAGCAGTGTAATAATTTGGTTTGTAAACAGAACCGTGAAATACCTGAGTAAAATTCAAAATTGAAGGTTTTTGTCGTCGTTTACATCTCACTGAAATGAAGCGATAAACCGCTGAAGATTCTCCTCAGACCAACCGTCAACAACTGAAACTCGCGCCTTTTTGAAAATTCGCGCTTCTTCATCCAAGCACAGCTAAACAGTAATGGGAGTTTGCGGATCAGTGGGCGGGGCCATAACGCAGAGGCGTTTTCAACAGTTGCTGCGTCCCAATTCGCATACTATCCGTCCTAAATAGTATTCGAAAATAGAATTAGTATGTCCCAAATCATAGTATGTTTAAAAAAGTATGCCAAAGATTCCCGGATGGTCTACTTCTTCCGGTTAGAATTTGAAATGCAGATCGATGCACACTCTAACGGCTAATATTGCCCACAACACATTGCGCGGTGGACGAGGATTCGCTTAGAACTACAAACACGCATAAAAAGTGTTAAAAACTACAAACATGTCGGATATGCGCGACAGGTAGAGAAAGGGACTTGAATGATAAATAGTCAATGTCAAACCTGATTAAAAAATATTTATTTAATGTTATCCACGTTATATTTCATCTGAAGCAATACTGTGAACTTTTATAATGTTACGTTTGGTCGTTAACTTTGAAATGCATCATTATGCAACACATGAACAGAGTTCTCGGCATGAGAGACCCGCGATGTGCCTCTTTATTTCTCTCCAATACGGTAAGAAATCATATTAGACGAAATGTGGATGATGTTAACTGTGATAAGATGATTAACAGCAGTTTGAACAGTGACAGGATGCTCGTAACTAAGCAACAGATGTTAACTGTGATGAGATGATTGACAGCAGTTTGAACAGTGACAGGATGCTCGTAACTAAGCAACAGATGTTAACTGTGATGAGATGATTGACAGCAGTTTAAACAGTGACAGGATGCTCGTAACTAAGCAACAGATGTTAACTGTGATGAGATGATTGACAGCAGTTTAAACAGTGACAGGATGCTCGTAACTAAGCAACAGATGTTAACTGTGATGAGATGATTGACAGCAGTTTGAACAGTGACAGGATGCTCGTAACTAAGCAACAGAGCGTCCCTTAAAGAAGCAGCGATGACGAAGTAGTGTCCCAAAGCGTGCCTACTATTCTGCTACATACTCAAAAGTATGTACATTTTCTTCACAAAAAGAGTACATACTTTTAGTACATAGTATAAGTAGGCGAATTGGGACGCAGCAAGTGTTACCTGATTTGCTCGCGTCAGAGTGACGTATTGTGTTTAGGGGTGGGGTCAGGAAAAAGGCAACATTTTCATTGCGTGATTTAGAAACACCCACCAGTTTGAAAACGCCCACAAATTCAGTCCAGGCTGTTGCTGAAGTAACGAGCACAACTTTCGCGCGCATCTCATCCACAGATAAACCGGGTTGTGGCTAGAAGGGATACAGCTCCGACCGAAAATGAACAATAAAATTAATTTTTGACCTATTAGAATGTGTTTTATTAACGTCTACACCTACCCAAACCCTAAACCTACCCCTTACAGGAATGAAAAAATTGTAATTTTTGTTGTACACTGTGACAAAAATTACGGTGTATCGATGTGCGCATGCCCAGTAGCGCCATACGTATCCCTTCTAGCCTTAACCGATAAACCGTGTGTAAACTTAAACTAGATAGTTATCCTAAACAAATACACGTCATTGATTGAGCGCAGGTTTGTAGCGTTTTGAACTTCTCAGGTAATATTTTTTATGGCATGAGATGTACAAATGACAAAAATGAGCGCCCACAGCTAGATTTTGGTAAAGTGTTAATATAATGACACATGCTAGTGTCTGACCATATATCAGCTCTGACAAGGCATTGTTTAATTATAAAAAATTAAAAGACTATCGGTTTTGGACATGGTGTCCACCCGAGAGGGGCTACTGTATAATATTTTTAACAAGCATAATAATACAGCATCATGATACACACAGTCCCACTATAACCTATTAGGGCCTATTGACTAAACTGCTTAGATTAGTCTTAAAAAGTTAGTCATGTAATATTTTTTTCTTCTACACTGGTCATAACTTTTTAAAATATGTTACAAAAAGGTAGAGTGGTCTAATTTAAAATGAAATGCAAGACTGGTTATCCCTTGACTGACTGCTAGTTGGTTAGACTAGTTCTTAAAGGGATAGTTCACTTTGAAATTAAAATGTGGTATCTATCAGCTTACCCCAAGGGCATCCAAGATGTAGGTGTCTTTTTTTCTTCAGTAGATCCAATTTTGATGTTTTTAGGTCAAACCGTTCTAGTCTGTCAGTCATATAATGGCAGGTATAGGTCACTGTCTCTATAAGAGGGAAAAAGAACATGCACAGAGAAATCCAAATTAAACAATTCCCCATCGTAACTACACATTGATGGCCTAAGACACGAAACGAGCGGTTTGTGTGAGAAAACGAACAGTATTTATATAGTTTTTTACCTCTTGTACACAACCATGTCCAAGTGATCTGAGTGCCACGCATCCGGTGTGTGACGTGTGTGTGTGCGCGCGCTCTGGCTCGTCGGCGTCAACGCTTGACGGAGGGCGTGTCTGAAGCGTGGTGCTGACGCAACTTTTCAAGCGCCAACGGAGGCGTCAGCCAATCAGATCGCCTCATGCAAATACCCAATCCCGTTCATGCAACACCAGAGACGTATGTGATTGGTTGTTGTAACTATGACGGCGCGTCAGCACCACGCTTCAGACACGCCCTCCGTCAAGCGTTGACGGCGACGCCCCGTGTGAATGCAGCGTGAGCCAGAGCGCGCGCACACACACGTCACACACCGGATGTGTGTGTGCACTCAGATCACTTGGACATGGTTGTGTACAAGAGGTAAAAAACGATATAAATACTGTTCGTTTTCTCACACAAACCGCTCGTTTCGTGTCTTAGGCCATCAA
>CM041798.1:2146573-2151573 GCA_023376895.1 Aspiorhynchus laticeps
ATGGAGTCGATCAGTCTGTGGCACTGCTCAGGTGTTATGAGAGCCCAGGTTGCTCTGATAGTGGCCTTCAGCTCTTCTGCATTGTTGGGTCTGGCATATCGCATCTTCCTCTTCACAATACCCCATAGATTTTCTATGGGGTTAAGGTCAGGCGAGTTTGCTGGCCAATTAAGAACAGGGATACCATGGTCCTTAAACCAGGTACTGGTAGCTTTGGCACTGTGTGCAGGTGCCAAGTCCTGTTGGAAAATGAAATCTGCATCTCCATAAAGTTGGTCAGCAGCAGGAAGCATGAAGTGCTCTAAAACTTCCTGGTATACGGCTGTGTTGACCTTGGACCTCAGAAAACACAGTGGACCAACACCAGCAGATGACATGGCACCCCAAACCATCACTGACTGTGGAAACTTTACACTGGACCTCAAGCAACGTGGATTTTGTGCCTCTCCTCTCTTCCTCCAGACTCTGGGACCCTGATTTCCAAAGGAAATGCAAAATTTACTTTCATCAGAGAACATTACTTTGGACCACTCAGCAGCAGTCCAGTCCTTTTTGTCTTTAGCCCAGTCGAGACGCTTCTGGCGCTGTCTGTTGTTCAAGAGTGGCTTGACACAAGGAATGCGACAGCTGAAACCCATGTCTTGCATACGTCTGTGCGTAGTGGTTCTTGAAGCACTGACTCCAGCTGCAGTCCACTCTTTGTGAATCTCCCCCACATTTTTGAATGGGTTTTGTTTCACAATCCTCTCCAGGGTTCGGTTATCCCTATTGCTTGTACACTTTTTTCTACCACATCTTTTCCTTCCCTTCGCCTCTCTATTAATGTGCTTGGACACAGAGCTCTGTGAACAGCCAGCCTCTTTTGCAATGACCTTTTGTGTCTTGCCCTCCTTGTGCAAGGTGTCAATGGTCGTCTTTTGGACAACTGTCAAGTCAGCAGTCTTCCCCATGATTGTGTAGCCTACAGAACTAGACTGAGAGACCATTTAAAGGCCTTTGCAGGTGTTTTGAGTTAATTAGCTGATTAGAGTGTGGCACCAGGTGTCTTCAATATTGAACCTTTTCACAATATTCTAATTTTCTGAGATACTGAATTTGGGGTTTTCATTAGTTGTCACTTATAATCATCTAAATTAAAAGAAATAAACACTTGAAATATATCAGTCTGTGTGGAATGAATGTATACATTATACAAGTTTCACTTTTTGAATGGAATTAGTGAAATAAATCAACTTTTTGATGATATTCTAATTATATGACCAGCACCTGTATATGTATATCCAGTGTTGGGGAGAGTTACTTTTAAAAGTAATGCATTACAATATTGCATTGTAAAAAAGTAACTAATTGTGTTACTTAGTTACTTTTTATGGAAAGTAATACATTGCTACTTTTGCATTACTATTTGTGACTCTGGAGCACAAAAGCAGTCATAAGTAACAGGTATACAGGTGCATCTCAATAAATTAGAATGTCGTGGAAAAGTTCATTTATTTCAGTAATTCAACTCAAATTGTGAAACTTGTGTATTAAATAAATTCAATGCACACAGACTGAAGTAGTTTAAGTCTTTGGTTCTTTTAATTGTGATGATTTAGGCTCACATTTAACAAACCCACCAATTCACTATCTCAACAAATTACAATACTTCATAAGACCAATAAAAAAAAACATTTTTAGTGAATTGTTGGCTTTCTGGAAAGTATGTTCATTTACTGTATATGTACTCAATACTTGGTAGGGGCTCCTTTTGCTTTAATTACTGCCTCAATTCGGCGTGGCATGGAGGTGATCAGTTTGTGGCACTGCTGAGGTGGTATGGAAGCCCAGGTTTCTTTGACAGTGGCCTTCAGCTCATCTGCATTGTTGGGTCTGGTGTCTCTCATCTTCCTCTTGACAATACCCCATAGATTCTCTATGATTCTCTATGGGGTTCAGGTCAGGCGAGTCTGCTGGCCAATCAAGCACAGTAACACCATGGTCATTGAACCAGCTTTTGGTACCTTTGGCAGTGTGGAAGCATGAAGTGCTCTAAAATTTCCTGGTAGATGGCTGCGTTGACTGTGGACTCAGAAAACACAGTGGACCAACACCAGCAGATGACATGGCAGCCCAAATCATCACTGACTGTGGAAACTTCACACTGGACTTCAAGCAACATGGATTCTGTGCCTCTCCACTCTTCCTCCAGACTCTGGGACCTTGATTCCAAATGAAATGCAAAATTTACTTTCATCTGAAAAGAGGACTTTGGGCCACTGAGTCCACAGTCCAGTTCTTTTTCTCCACAGCCCAGGTAAGATGCTTCTGACGTTGTCTCTGGTTCAGAAGTGGCTTGGTAGCCCTTTTCCTGAAGACGTCTGAGCTTGGTGACTCTTGATGCACTGACTCCAGCTTCAGTCCACTCCTTGTGAAGCTCTCACAAGTGTTTGAATCAGCTTTGCTTGACAGTATTCTCAAGCTTGCAGTCATCCCTGTTGCTTGTGCACCTTTTCCTACCCAAATTCTTCCTTCCAGTCAACTTTGCATTTAATATGCTTTGATACAGCACTCTGTAAACAGCCACACCTTTCAGTAATGACCCTCTGTGACTTACCCTCTTTGTGGAGGGTGTCAATGTTCGTCTTCTGGATCATTGCCAACTCAGCAGTCTTCTCCATTATTGTGGTTTCAAAGAACAAGAGATACCCAGAAGGTATACTGTATGGATGGACATTTATTGAAACTCAAATGTAAATATTCTAATATTTTGAGATACTGATTTTTGACTTTCATGAGCTGTAAACTCTAATCATCAAAATTAAAACAAAAAAAAACATTTGAAATGTTTTACTTTACATGTAATTAATCTAAAATATATGATAGTTTCACTTTTTTAAATAAGTTGTATGGGTCAAAATTATTGATTTTTCTTTTATGGCAAAAATCATTAGGATATTATGTAAAGATCATGCTCCATGAAGATATTTTGTACATTTCCTATCATAAATATATCAAAACTTAATTTTTGATTAGTAATATGCATTGCTAAGAACTTCATTTGAACAACTTTAAAGGTGATTTTCTCAATATTTAGATTTTTTTGCTCCCTCAGATTCCAGATTTTCAAATAGTTGTATCTCAGCCAAATATTGTCCTATCATAACATTCAGATGATGTATAAATCTCAATTTCCAATAATTGACCCTTATGACTGGTTTAGTGGTCCAGGGTCACATTTGTCACCTGAGCTGGGCTTGCTTATTTGTTTTTTAGTAACAAAAATCTCAAAAGTTATATTTTTGGTGACTGTAAAGGCCCTTTCAACACTGAAAGTGACAGACAGGAGAGCTGTCAGTCAAGACATGGGAAAATAAAGTAATTGGTGTTAAATATTTAAAAAGGCAACTCAAATATTTCACTGTAAATTTGCAAGTAATGTGCTACTTTAATTACTTAAAAAAGTAATGCGATTATGTAACTCGCGTTACTTGTAATGCATTACCCCAACACGGTTTATATCAAGAAAGTATAATAATTCATTAAACAGTTGAGCATGAGTTTATGAACTAGTAACAGCGGCTTGGATACTTGTGTAAGGAAGTAGTTTTAGAGTCAAAAACACTGAATTTTCAGCATGTGGTGAAACGGAAAGACTCGCTCGAGTTGTGATTCTGCCGTTATTGTTTGCGATCAGCGACTCACCGAGCTGCAGGTGAACGATGGCTGCGGTTTTATCGGCCGTCAGCGCCCAGAGCTTCAGCTCCTCCACACACTCCACATGCTGCAGCTTCAGCAGATCAGCTCTGATTCCAGACACGTCCATATGACGCGGAACACCTGCAGCACACACACACTCCATCACTGTACCGGACTGACACGCTCAACACACACCGACAGTACACTCCGAGAGAGACAGACGGATATAAGGACGGAAGTACAGACAGACGGACAGACAGAAAGATGGACAGACAGACCGAAAGATGGACAGAAAGATGGACAGACAGACAGACAGAAAGATGGACAGACAGAAAGATGGACAGACAGACAGACAGAAAGATGGACAGACAGACAGACGGACAGAAAGATGGACAGACAGACAGACAGAAAGACAGACAGACAGAAAGATGGACAGAAAGACAGACAGATGGACAGAAAGACGGACAGAAAGACAGACAGATGGACGGAAAGATGGACAGAAAGACAGACAGACAGACAGAAAGATGGACAGACAGAAAAGATGGACAGACAGACAAAGAAAGATGGACAGACAGAAAGAAAGATGGACAGACAGTCAGACAGACGGTAAGATGGACAGACAGAAAAGATGGACAGACGGACGGACAGACAGACAGATAGATAGACAGAAAGATGGACAGACAGACAGACAGAAAGATGGACAGACAGACAGACAGATGGACAGACAGACGGACAGAAAGATGGACAGACAGACAGACAGACAGACAGACAGAAAGAAAGATGGACAGACAGACAGAAAGATGGACAGACAGACAGACAGATGGACAGACAGACGGACAGAAAGATGGACAGACAGACAGATGGACAGACAGACGGACAGAAAGATGGACAGACAGACAGACAGATGGACAGACAGACGGACAGAAAGATGGACAGACAGACAGATGGACAGAAAGACAGACAGATGGACGGAAAGATGGACAGAAAGACAGAAAGACAGACAGAAAGATGGATGGAAAGATGGACGGACAGACAGACAGACAGACAGACAGACAGAAAGATGGACAGACAGAAAAGATGGACAGACAGAAAAGATGGACGGAAAGACAGACAGATGGACGGAAAGATGGACAGAAAGACAGACAGACAGACGGACAGAAAGATGGACAGACAGAAAAGATGGACAGACAGACAAAGAAAGATGGACAGACAGACAGAAAAGATGGACAGACAGAAATAAAGATGGACAGACAGTCAGACAGACGGTAAGATGGACAGACAGACAGAAAAGATGGACAGACGGATGGACAGACAGACAGATA
>CM041798.1:2156573-2161573 GCA_023376895.1 Aspiorhynchus laticeps
AAGGCATTTATCGGGTCTACACGGGTTCGGGTCCCACTTTCGAATAATGGTCGGGTCCGCGTCGGGTCCGGGTAGTACATTTAAGGCATTTATCGGGTCTACGCGGGTTCGGGTCTCACTTTCTAATAATGGTCGGGTCCGCGTCGGGTCCGGGTCGTACATTTAAGGCATTTATCGGGTCTACACGGGTTCGGGTCCAACTTTCGAATAATGGTCGGGTCCGCGTCGGGTCCGGGTAGTACATTTAAGGCATTTATCGGGTCTACACGGGTTCGGGTCCCACTTTCGAATAATGGTCGGGTCCGTGTCGGGTCCGGGTAGTACATTTAAGGCATTTATCGGGTCCGGGTAGTACATTTAAGGCATTTATCGGGTCTACACGGGTTCGGGTCCCACTTTCGAATAATGGTCGGGTCCGGGTAGTACATTTAAGGCATTTATCGGGTCTACACAGGTTCGGGTCCCACTTTCAAATAAAATACGGGTCCGGGTCGGTTCCGCGCAGCACATTTACGGGTCTCTTCGGGTTCGGGTATTGTGTCCACGTCGGGTCCGGGTAGTACATTTAAGGCATTTATCGGGTCTACACGGGTTCGGGTCAAACTTTCGAATAATGGTCGGGTCCGCGTCGGGTCCGGGTAGTACATTTAAGGCATTTATCGGGTCTACACGGGTTCGGGTCCCACTTTCGAATAATGGTCGGGTCCACGTCGGGTCCGGGTAGTACATTTAAGGCATTTATCGGGTCTACACGGGTTCGGGTCCACCTTTCGAATAATGGTCGGGTCCACGTCGGGTCCGGGTCGTACATTTAAGGCATTTATCGGGTCTACACGGGTTCGGGTCCCACTTTCGAATAATGGTCGGGTCCGCGTCGGGTCCGGGTCGTACATTTAAGGCATTTATCGGGTCTACACGGGTTCGGGTCCAACTTTCGAATAATGGTCGGGTCCGCGTCGGGTCCGGGTAGTACATTTAAGGCATTTATCGGGTCTACACGGGTTCGGGTCCCACTTTCGAATAATGGTCGGGTCCACGTCGGGTCCGGGTAGTACATTTAAGGCATTTATCGGGTCTACACGGGTTCGGGTCCCACTTTCGAATAATGGTCGGGTCCGCGTCGGGTCCGGGTCGTACATTTAAGGCATTTATCGGGTCTACACGGGTTCGGGTCCCACTTTCGAATAATGGTCGGGTCCGCGTCGGGTCCGGGTCATACATTTAAGGCATTTATCGGGTCTACACGGGTTCGGGTCCAACTTTCGAATAATGGTCGGGTCCGCGTCGGGTCCGGGTAGTACATTTAAGGCATTTATCGGGTCTACACGGGTTCGGGTCCCACTTTCAAATAAAATACGGGTCCGGGTAGTACATTTAAGGCATTTATCGGGTCTACACGGGTTCGGGTCCCACTTTCGAATAATGGTCGGGTCCACGTCGGGTCCGGGTAGTACATTTAAGGCATTTATCGGGTCTACACGGGTTCGGGTCCACCTTTCGAATAATGGTCGGGTCCACGTCAGGTCCGGGTCGTACATTTAAGGCATTTATCGGGTCTACACGGGTTCGGGTCCCACTTTCGAATAATGGTCGGGTCCGCGTCGGGTCCGGGTCGTACATTTAAGGCATTTATCGGGTCTACACGGGTTCGGGTCCCACTTTCGAATAATGGTCGGGTCCGCGTCGGGTCCGGGTAGTACATTTAAGGCATTTATCGGGTCTACACGGGTTCGGGTCCCACTTTCGAATAATGGTCGGGTCCACGTCGGGTCCGGGTAGTACATTTAAGGCATTTATCGGGTCTACACGGGTTCGGGTCCACCTTTCAAATAATGGTCGGGTCCACGTCGGGTCCGGGTCGTACATTTAAGGCATTTATCGGGTCTACACGGGTTCGGGTCCCACTTTCGAATAATGGTCGGGTCCGCGTCGGGTCCGGGTCGTACATTTAAGGCATTTATCGGGTCTACACGGGTTCGGGTCCAACTTTCGAATAATGGTCGGGTCCGCGTCGGGTCCGGGTAGTACATTTAAGGCATTTATCTGGTCTACACGGGTTCGGGTCCCACTTTCAAATAAAATACGGGTCCGGGTAGTACATTTAAGGCATTTATCGGGTCTACACGGGTTCGGGTCCCACTTTCGAATAATGGTCGGGTCCGGGTAGTACATTTAAGGCATTTATCGGGTCTACACAGGTTCGGGTCCCACTTTCAAATAAAATACGGGTCCGGGTCGGTTCCGCGCAGCACATTTACGGGTCTCTTCGGGTTCGGGTACGAATTTTTGGACCCGTGAAGACCTCTACTTCAGATTGACGACAGAAGGTCTGGGAACCTTGGCTGCTTTGAATGGCTAAGACCCGCCCAAGAGGCCATATGACTGACAGGTAAAGCAACCAATCACGTTTTGTTTCGTGGAAATGTCCCCACAATAACAGCCCGGTGTGTAAAAAAGATTCTATGCCGCGTACTTTACATATTTCACATACTTTTGAGAACCCAGCGTTTAGTTGATCCTGATAAGCGCTCGTCGTCACAGTTGTAGGGGTTTGGCGTCAAGGCATCGTTGTCTCCAGGCGGAACGTTAAAAAACACGACTCATGAGTCGCCCGGAAATCCTGTATAATTCAACCAATCGGACGACGACTTCGTAACTCCTGAAGTGTTTCCAGCTATGTGTGCCGTAGACGTTCAGCCTGCGGTTTGTGGGCGTGACATACGAGGCATTGAACTATGGACTTTTTAACATACCTGTAAATGCGAAAAAACATTTCCATTGCAATTTTGCGAAATATTCCTTATTTGAATTGCTTGTAAAAGTACTCTTGCGAGCGTAAAAACTTTTTTGGTGTCTTTGTGTAATGGAGGCGTAGCTACTGACACAACCGAACGACTGACCTATCAGCTCGCCCACCATGAACAGGAAGTAGAGCACCGCGGCGGCGCCCAGCTTCCTCATCACCCTCCTGCGCTTGTCGCGCTCTCTGGTCCTGCGGCATCCATCGCAGGGGTCCGGCGTCGGGCCGGGGCTCCCCAGACTGGACGAGGAGCCCAGCAGAGAGTCATCATCGTCCGCCAGCAGCGTGCTGACCGCTGCACCGTTGCGCGAAGCCACAGGAATATCGTCCAGTTCTCCGGACACCACCACCTTCAGCTGGCTAAACCGAGGCACCTCGTCGTCCTCCAGATCGTCGGAGAAGTCGAAGGCCGCCGTGTCGCTCAGGTGCCAGTTGTCCGTCGGCTGCCGGCGGAACACCGACCTCACGCGACCCATCAGCCCCGAGCCAGACATCTGTGAGGAACTCTAGTGACCAAACAGCATCAGCACAGCTGACCGCATCACTGACCCCAGGTTACCTGAGAAACACACACACACACACACACACACAGAGAGAGAGAGAGAGAGAGAGACACACACACACACACACACACACACACACACACAGAGAGAGAGAGAGAGAGAGACACACACACACACACACACACAGAGAGAGAGAGAGAGAGAGAGAGAGAGAGAGAGACACACACACACACACACACACACACACACAGAGAGAGAGAGAGAGAGAGAGAGAGAGAGAGAGAGAGAGACACACACACACACACACACAGAGTGAGTGAGACAGGGCTGCAGCTTAAGTCCTGCACTGTTCAATATATACATAAATGAGTTAGTGAGAGCTCTGGATCAGTCTGCAGCGCCCGGTCTTACTCTACTAGACACCGAAGTCAAATGCCTCCTGTTTGCTGATGATCTGGTGCTGCTGTCTCCCACTAAAGAGGGTCTACAGCAGCATCTAGACCTCCTGCACAGCTTCTGTCAGTCATGGGCTCTGTCAGTTAACACCAAAAAGACTAAAATAATGATTTTCCAAAAAAGACCCAGCCACCAAGACCAACATCATAGTTTTAAATTAGACAACATGCTCCTTGAGCACACGCAGAACTACACTTATCTTGGCATAAATATTAACAACACAGGGAACTTTAACAAAGCTGTGAACGACCTGAGAGACAAGGCACGGAGAGCTTTTTACGCTATTAAGAGAAATATCAAAATTGACATCCCAATCAGAATCTGGATCAAAATAATCAAATCAGTAATAGAACCCATCGCACTCTACGGGTGTGAAGTCTGGGGTCCACTCACAAACCAAGAGTTCACTAAATGGGACAAACACCCAATAGAGACTCTGCAGACCGAACTATGCAAAGTTTTGCTCCGAGTACAGCGCAAAACCCCAAATAATGCCTGCAGAGCAGAATTAGGATTATACCCACTTATAATCACAATTCAAAAAAGGGCTATTAAATTCCATGCCCACCTAAAAAATAGTGATAAACAGACCCTTCATCACAAAGCCCTGAACTACCAAGAGCTGACACCAGAGAGAAACGCCCTCGGACAATTGGTCTTAGAGCTGACTACACAAACCACAACAGGTCTGACTGAGAATAAAAACTTAGCCAGACCAAACCAAATAATTAAAGCACAAAAAGAAAAATACCTGAAACATTGGAGAGACGCAACAGCCCTACAAAGTAAATTGGAATGCTATTTGGCCCTAAATAGAGAATATGAATTGGCAGGATACCTGAGTACAGTGAGTGACCCTAAACTGAGAAAAGTCCTGAGCATGTACAGACTCAGTCAACACCATCTCAGCATAGAGACAGGCAGACACAGACAGACCTGGCTACCAAAAGAAGACCGGCTGTGTCCCCACTGCACAGGAGATGAAGTGGAAACAGAGCTGCACTTCCTGACATCCTGCCTTAAATATGACCAAATTAGGGACACTTTCTATCCCCATTTCACAACTCACCACAAAGACTTCCATCAGAAACCAAATCTGGATAAACTCCCATACCTGCTCGGAGAAAGCCCAGCAAGCTCAAACCTGGCCGCCAGGTACGTGAGGTCCTGTCACGACGAAAGAGCCTCCAGCGGGACACAACTACCAACACTCACCATATGATACCTAGAGGAACTTCTAG
>CM041798.1:2169073-2189073 GCA_023376895.1 Aspiorhynchus laticeps
AGACCAGAACACTTTTTCACTTATTATGGATTATTATGGACTCATATTTGAGTTAAAAACGTCTTAATGCTGGATTTGTTTCAGCTTTTGTCTTCTCCAGATGTTAACTGAGTGCTGTGGATTATTGTGATGTTTTTATCAGACTCTCGTTCTGACGGCACCCATTCACTGCAGTGATGTACTGTGTCTGTAGAAGCGAGCGCTGAAGCTGCAGCAGCACAAGCAGAAGGAGGATCTGGAGCGCGAGCAGCAGAGAGAAAGAGAGCTGGAGCGAGAGAGACGTCTCATCGCCAAACCTGCCAAACGCAGCGACGCCGAACCGCACTGAGCACGCTCAGATACACGGCTCCGCCCACTGCACCGAGACTCCGCCCCCGCATGCATCACGACTCTCGGAGGAAATGTGCTGATTTGATCAGGACTCAGTGATGAAGATGTGTTTCTCATGTTTGACCCTTCATCATCATCATCATCACGTGCATTTCTGTCCTGATAAATAATAATAAATGAATAAAACTCTAATGAAGGTGTATGAATCATCATATTCTCTACATGTGAAAGAAAATCAGCTAAAACTGTTATGAATATATATTAAATATTTATATATGATAAATGTAAATATTTTCAAAATATATGCTGTATGTGTGTATTTATATATACTAATAAATATATACAACACATATATTATGTAAACAAAAACTTATTTTTATTAGTATATATAGACTATTTATTACTTTATAGGCATATTATTTTTTATGAAGCTCTTAATATATATAAATGTGATAAAACGGTAATACTTTACAGCGAATATTAATATGTTAATATTAGTTAATGCATTAAACTACTCCCACAGCATTTATTAATCTTAGTAAATGTTAGTTTCAACATATTAATACATCTAGTTATATTGGTTAACTTTAGTTAATGCACTCTGATCTAACATTAACCTTAACAAATGCATTTTATTAACTAATATTAACAAAGAAGAATAAATACTGTTAATAATGCATTGCTTATTGTTAGTTCATGTTAATGAGTCATTGTGAAGTGTTAACGATAAAACATTAATATTTTTCATATTTGAATGCTTATGGACTTAATCAGCATCATAATATTTATGGGATTTATTTTGAGTGCTTTTTATAATAAGACAAAAATGCACCATTATACAAAAATACACACATCAATAAAGGCAGAGTGCATAATTAATGCAAAGCTTTATATTCATGCAAAATATTTATTTTATTTATTTGCAATATGTTTGCTGGCGTGTATGTGAAATGTTCCCATATTTGTACAAGAAAATTTAAGTATTATTAGTATGAGTGTTTTATGGAATATAAAAACCCAAAATGATTCAGAGATATAATTTTTGATATGTTTGTACTAGTGTGTGCAGGACACTATAGTTCATGTAAGTGAGGAGAGCAAAATAAAGTAAAATGTGATATATTACACCCAAAAATTATTCATAAAGTGGACTACCAGTAAAATATGCATCATGTTTTGCTCGTTTTTTCTTTAATTGCTAATGTGATGTTTTTACACACAGACTGAACTAAATGAAGCATTGCTTGGTGATTGGAGCTAAATTGGTTTTATCTAATTGTGTCTTAAATTTAACATCTGACAGATATTCAACCCAATTCATTACATACCTTTCTATCAAAGTTATCTGATATTATCAAGATGAGTTTGTTCTGATGCAGTTCTTCTCATATTTTATTACCATTTTCTAAACTATAGCTATAACTGTGATATAATGTGAGAAATGTTGAAGGTGTCTGAATAGATTGTGTAGTTTGATCATCTGTCTCTACTTTATTTTATTGTCATTGTAACAGAGTTACAATGAAATTCTCAGTGGCACAATACAATAAAATAACAAATGTATTAGTTTAAAAATGAAGAAATCCAGGCTCTGACCTCTAGGTGGCATCGTGGGATTGATCCCGTGTGTGTTTCTGTGTGGACAGAAATGTTCCAGAAGTGGCACAGTGATGTCATGTGGCAGGTACCGTGGTATTACTGTGTTGTGTTAATGAAGCTAGCACAGACACTAGTGCTCTGACACAGACAGACAGGCCTGGTTTCCGCGCGGGCGTCTGGATCGGTGTCTGGATTTAGCTGTTTGGGCCTGAAGGAGAAAAACAAGCCCACGGCTCCGGAACCACAGACGCTGAGCACATGTGTAGATCTGTCTGCTCATAACAGCAGGTCAGGCTGGCGTTAGCTCGTGGTGAGACGCTGTGGTTTGCTGGCGTTATATAACGGAGGGTAATTGCTCTGGAATTGGGTGGAGTTTGTGTATTAGACACCAAACCCAAATATAGACTCCTACTTGTTTCTGCTCGACTGAAGAAACATCTGCTGCCTGAAAGAAAGCCTTCAGAGCGCTGCTTAACTACAACCAAAACATCACGGTTACTATAATAACGACCTCTGACCTCTACAAGACCAGGCTGACCTATCTCATCTCTCTACGGTCCTCATGTGTGCATTTTTGCATTGCATTGATGCCGGCTTCTTTAATGTGCAATGCCTGCATGCTATTGGTCAAACTACTTTTTAGTCATTTTTTAGTCTTAGTCAGTCTGGAAAACAAAGACAAAACCTGCACATTTTAGGTGTTTTAATCATTGCTGGGAAGAAGCGGATGTATGGACACCCTACGTGTTATTATGGTAATACTGTGGTATAGAATTTACATTCGCATGCATGCATTTGGCAGATGTTTCTAAGCAATGCAACTTGCATTGAAGGCAAACATTTGATCAGCTCATGCATAACCTGGGGATCGAACCCATGGCCTTGTGTTTGAACACTATAATGCTATAATGATTATTATATTCATGCATCATGATATTTACTTGGTATTCCAAGCAGGGTTAGTATAGTTAACTAAACTAAAACACACACAAAAAAACACTTTTTTGAACTTGAAGTACGTTTAAATATATATATATTTGAAGTAAATTAAAAAAATTATAAAAGGTTTACCTAATAACTCAATTGTTTACCTTGACTACAACTAAAATAATTTAAAATAAAAATAAATTAAAATTATAGATATTTTTAAAAACTACAAAAACATAAAATTACTGAAACATTAAAATTAAAATGACAACAAAAAAAATATTTAAAATATTAATAAACAATTATAGTATCTCAATGATACTACACTGTAAAAAAAAATAGTTGTTTCAACTTAAAATAATTTGTTACAATTTTTAAGTCAGAGGGGTAACAAATTATTTTAACTTTTTGGAACAATTTTTTTTTTGCAGTGTAAAATAACACTTTTCCAAGGTATGGTTTTACTATAATGCATGTCCTAAAGCAGAGTATTGTGTTGTGTTTGTTTGTGGACTGTGATTCTGATCACCTCTTCATTTATCATCATATATGAGAGGACAAATTATGAAGCTGCGCTGAAAAATGCAGCGGTTTCACTATAAAGTAAATGTAGAAATGTGAGTTTTGATGTGGCAGCGACAGAAACATAACAGCAGCGTTTGATTAAAGCAGAAAACCCAAGTGTGCTGAAGAGAACAACAGACTGACGTGATAGTGCTGGTGTTGAGGAGCTTGTTGATGCCGTGAGTGAATGAGCTGGTTAACCCTGAACCACAGCCAGACCTGGAGGAGGAGACCAGACTGTCTCTTCCAGACGCTTCTAAACCTCAGGAAAGGGTCTGTTTATGTTTACATGTTTCATCATCATATTTCACCGGCTCGCTGTTTAACACACCTGATGTACTGGATTAAAAACAAGACACGACAGGTGAAAACAGCATACTTCATCACCAGTGATTCATGCTTTATATCAGTGTTGTGGAGAACTAGTTATTTAATTAATAATCTGTATTTAACCTCAGAATGAGCTCAAAGTAAAAAAAAAAAAGGTGCTAAAGTCTGATTTTGTGCTTTAAAATTCAATGATTATAATCTTAATGTAAGTGATGAAGGATTATGGGATGCCTGAGTAATCAGTGTTGAGTTCTATTGTGAACTCTGTCTGGTTTAAATCAAAATGATTAACAATAGAAAACATTGGTTTGAAATTTAGAAAAGTACTCAAATGTAATCAGTTACATTACTTTAATAATTTATTCATTTTTTACACACATCTCTTCCATCTTTAGTTGACCCTCTAACTCTTGCACTATCTATTCTAATTCTATTCTTTTAAAAAACGTGTCCCTTTTAGACTTGCACTCTATTCATTTACTAACTGCTTGTTTTCTTAATTACATTTTAGATGTGGTGACTTGTAATCTGTAACCTGTTACATTTACAAAGTAACCTTCCCAACACTGTTTATATCTGAAATGGTGTGTAAATATGCAAATGAGAAGTTTATTAATTAAATATGCACTAATTTGCATATATTTCCAGAACAGAAATATGAACATTGGATTATGAATTCTAGTTTGATTTTGTTGTCATATTAAAGTTTTTTTCAAATTTTGGATTTCTCTTTTTATCACACCATAAATCATAAAATACTGTCAACAGACAGAAAACAAACACTTAAATGTGTATTTTGGATGTTGTTTTTTTCTGCTGGTCTGAATGAAGATATGATATAAAAACAAAATAGACTGAAATGTCAGAATGGAGCAGAACCTGAACGAACACGTGTTTATCTGCATTGTCTCGCCTTAAACCTCAACTAGTGCCTGCTGTCCTGCTCAGCTGTTTATTTACAGATTCTGTGTAGAGTTCAATTATAACATTGCTGTGTTGTTGTAACACACACACACACACACACACAGACACACACACACAACACACACCACACACACACACACACAACACACACACACACACACACACACACAACACAACACACACAGACACACACACACACACACACACACACACACACACACACACAACACAACACACACACACACAACACACACACACACACACACACACACACACACACACACACACACACACACACATACACACACACAACACAACACACACAACACAACACATACACAACACACACACAGACACACACACACACAACACACACACAACACACACACACACATACACACACACACACACACACACACAGACACACACACACACAACACATACACACACATCAGACCACACACACACACATACACAGACACACACACACACACACACAACACACACAACACACACACACATACACACACACACTACCACAGACACACACACACACACACACACACACACACACACACATACACATACACAACACACACACACACACACACACACACACACACAACACACACACATACACAGCACATGCACTGAACTCTGGACACTCTGACAGAGTGTGTGAAATACGAGGCGACACACACACATGCATCAACACTACACACACACACACACCACACACACACACACACACACAACACATCACAACACGCTACATGCCTGAACTCTGTGACCTCTGACAGGAGTGTGTGAAATACGGGCGGCACACACACTGAATGTGTCAGTGTGTCCTGAACATACAGATGCACACACACACTCACACACACACTACACAACACACACACATACACACGCTACATGCCTGAACTCTGTGACCTCTGACAGGAGTGTGTGAAATACGGGCGGCACACACACTGAATGTTCAGTGTGTCCTGAACATACAGATGACACACACACATCAAACATCATGCACAAACATTCAAACACACACACATACACACGCTACATGCCTGAACTCTGTGACACTCTGACAGGAGTTGAATGAACATATGTGATAATCAGAGTCAAGTTCATCTAAAATCACAACAAATTTTATAAGACATATGACATATGGCATGTGTTTATAGATAATAAATACAGCACTGTATATATGTGAATCTATAATAAATAAATAATCCTGACTGATTATGCAATGACATCTTTCGACTAACAGACTAGTGTTTTTTCTTAAATTCAGAATTTGGCATTGAATTTTTATAATTGTTTATATAATATAGGCAAAGTGTTTGTGTTAATTTTGCCACTTTAGTTCATAATGATCTGTTTAATAAATAAATAAGTGCTGTCAAACAATTAATCGGATTAATCGCATCCAAAATAATGTTTTTTTTGTGTACATAATATATATATGTGTGTGTACTGTGTATATTTATTATGTATATATAAATACACACACAAACAGTATATATTTTGAAAATGTTTACATGTATTTACATATTTATATTCTTATATTATATATAAATATATTTAATATATAAACACAACATATTTTTCTTAAATATATACATGCATGTGTTTGTATTTATATATTCATAATAAATATACACAGTAAACACACATATATATATTATGTACACAAAAAACTTTTATTTTGGATGCGATTAATCGCGATTAATCGTTTGACAGCATTAAAATAAATATAGTGTAATATTTATTTATTTGTAATATTATTTTGTTAATATTTATATTTTATGCATTCATTTTCATGCTAAAAAAGCCTAGTAAAAAAAAAAATTGCAATTTTTTTCGTCCATTCTCTCATGTCAGTATTGTAAGTATTAGTGCCGTTAAACGATTAATCGTGATTAATCGCATCCAAAATATATATATTTTTAAAACATAACATATGTGTGTGTGCTGTGTATATTTATTATGTATATATAAATACAAACAAACACATGCAGCATGTATTTAGAAAATATTTACATGTATATATTTATATTAATAGAATTTATATCATATATAAATATATTTAATATATAAACGTAACATATTTTTCTTAAATATATACATGAATGCATGTGTGTGTATTTATATATACATAATAAATATACACAGTACACACACATATGTTATGTAAACAAAAACTCTTATTTTGGATGTGATTAATCGTTTGACGGCTCTAGTAAGTATGGATACTTCTATCCGCACCTGCGCAGGTAAACTCTGATCAAACAGGATGGAGAGTGAGATCACAGGAAGTGAGTAACACAAGCCTCAGGAAGTTACAAACAGATTCTGCGTTAATTATGTTAACTATGTTGAACGCATTAAACAGAAAGTGTTCACACACTATATGTGACCCTGCAGCACAAAAGCAGTCATAAGTAACACAGGTATATTTGTAGCAATAGACAACAATACATTGTATGGGTCAAAATTATACATTTTTCTTTTATGCCAAAAATCATTAGGATATTAACTAAAGATCATGTTCCATGAAGGTATTTAGTAAATTTCCTACCATAAATATATCAAAACTTAATTATTGATTAGTAATATGCATTGCTAAGAACTTCATTTGAACAACTTTAAAGGTGATTTTCTCAATATTTAGATTTTTTTGCACCCTCAGATTCCAGATTTACAAATAGTTGTATCTCAGCCAAATATTGTCCTATCATAACAAACCATACATCAATGGAAAGCATTATTTATTCAGCTTTCAGGTGATTTATAAATCTCAATTTCGAAAAATGTACCCTTATGACCAGTTTTGTGCTCCAGGGTCACATATAGTGGAGTAATGAGTGACGCAGTGACAGTAAATGAAGGAGCTCAGGGTTTCTTCAGGGAGTTTTCTGGACATTTATAGCAGCTCCACACTGAATCTTCCCAACCACCGGTCATGAACCAAACCATCTGACTCATTCTGACCAGCATTCAGTTCCTCAGACTCACAGTTTCATCAGAAAACATCAGATCAGACGTCAGAAACTCACTTCGCAAACAGAACATTTGACTGTTGGGCTTGAAATAAATCAATAGACAACAATAGTAAACAGTATTTGTATAAAAGCAACTTTATTTTGATACTATCAGACTTGTTAAATGCATTTTCTTTTGAGGATCAAATTATTATTTAGACCTGCTCATTCAATATCATTTAAAACCATCATTTTAAATATTATAGGTAAAATTTTAGCCTTCATTTATCCAGTTTTATGCATTCCTTTCCATGACAAAAAGAAAAGATTTAAGGTAAGCATTTATATATAAAAAGCATAATAAAAGTAGTTTTAAAGCATTAAAAGTGCATATGCCTTGTACCTTATAATGCATTGTATGATCTTATGAATAATTGCAACAACAGCTATAATGCATTATAATACTTATTTATTCAATATTACACCTTTAGAAGGAATAATGCATTAAAACATGCCAAACAAACCTTCAAATATTATAAAGCATTTGAACTTTAATCTATGAAAGATATAACGCATTACAATGTACGGTAACACTTTACAATAAGGTTCAACAACATTAGTAAACATGAACTAGGAATACTTCTACAGCATTTAATGTTAATTTCAGTATTTACTAATGCATTATTAAAATCACAAGCTGTGTTTGTTAACATTAGTTAATGCACTGTGAACTAACATGAATAAACAATTAATAAATAGTGTAATATACACATTGGTCATTGTTTGTTCATGTTAGTTAATACATTAACTAATGACACCATTGTAAAGTGTTACCCAATGTATTTTATGAATGCCTTTATGATGCATTATACATAAAGGCTTAAGGTAATAATGAATCACGTCTGCAGTGAACACAAGGCCACTGTATGATCTACATTACATTTCTGTATGTACGGCGGTAAATAAAGCATTATGTGAATGTGGTCAGTGGGTTTGGGGTCAGAACAGAGTTGGTGTTTTCACTCTATTTTGGGTTTATGAACAGCACATTCTCCAGACACACACTCACTTCAGTGGCTTCATAATGACTGGAGCGTCCGGCTGAAGAAACCGTGGTTTAGCTGCTGTTTACTGAATCTATGGGTAACACGCAAGTCACAAACACAACAACTCAAACACACAACCTCGCACTCGCCGTCAGCAGAGTATTTACGTTTCTAAAACGCCGAATTCAGTCGAAGTTCATTTATATATACACAAAGGTAATTCAAAGTGCTTTACACATAAAAGGAATTCAAATAATCATAAAAAAATACATGCTTTTTGGTGATTCATAAACACAAGTTAATGGGTACCGGCCCTTTAAGAGTCAAAATGGGTACCGGCCCTTTAAGAGTCAAAATGGGTACCGGCCCTTTAAGAGTCAAAACAATAATATCAGGCAATACAAAAGGAATCCCTATGTCTCCTGGTGATATATTGAGGTATTATGAAGTGAAACGATAGGTCTGTGCAAGAAACTCAACAATACAGCATTATTACTGTAATCTAGAGCCTCTGAAAATGATTATTTTGCCGTGAACTGATTCATTCAGAGAGTTTGTTTCAAAGAACCGGTTCAGTTCACGTAATCAAGCAATGATGACACGTATAAACACAATTATATTATTAAAACACCCAATAATGTGTTAGAGTTAGAGGCCCAAGCTTGTGTTAGAGGCCTTTTGTGCTTTTGTTAATTGTATAATAAATAAAAAGATGCAGATAGAATGCAAAAACATAAGAAAAGCTAGTGTTAGTTTTATAAACCTAAACTAGTCTTCATCAGCTCAGCTTTTCCACATGAAAAAATACTATAGTAATATATAGTAAATACTATAGTGTTTTTGAACCATGTGTTATATTATAGTATTTACAACACTTTGTTAATGACTGCTATAGCATACTATAGTGAACTGATTTACTGTAATAAATACTGTAGTATACTTTAGTTTTTACTACAGTAAACTGTAGTGTATTGTTGTATAATATACCTTATAGTTGTAGAAAACTTAGTACAGTATTGGGTAAAAGTAAAGTCATTTGTTTATATTAGTGCTGTCAAATGATTAATCGCATACAAAATAAAGGTTTTTGTTTACATAATATATGTGTGTGTGCTGTGTATATTTATTATGTATATATAAATACACACACATACAGTATATATTTCAAAAATATTTACATGTATATATTTATATTCATATTATATAGTATTTATTATATTAGTATTTTTTCATGTCATTACATTGTTTAGAGCATAAGACAAAAATGGAAAAATAACATTTTTGAAAAATTATATTTTATTCATATTTTATTCTATGTGCTCTGTAGAGGACACTAGGACTCTAAAAATAAAACGGCATGAATAAACATCAAAAAGGCAAAAACAATAGGATTTTTTTTTAATCATCAATCAATTTTTAGGTTTCAGGATTTTTTTATACTAAACTTTGTTTAAGGATGATTCTCAACTATGTTATAAAATATATAACAAAATGATTTGATATAACATTTTGTTTTATGCAATATGTGTGTAAACATTTCCATAAACTGGTTTCCCATTAAACACACTGTATCTAATTTGCATATTAATGTGTTGCTGTTGGGACAGCATGTTGAAAAAATTATTGTCATAATGGGAGTAATAATTGGCCAGATTTTCATAATAATATCTAATATTTCATAACAAAATAGATATATAATTAATTTTCCTATTCAATTGTTATGTCTCCCAAAATGCGTAATAAACATGCTTTTAGTCCTGGACATGTATGAAATTATGTCCTGTTTCATAACAGCAAGTCATATTTGAATTTGAAAACCCATAACATTTTCCCGAGATGTTTCAATAGACCGCCACATGAAAACTCATTTTCTGCCACCAGATAGGCTCCGCCCACAAAAAAAACATCACTGTTTAAAAACACCAAACTGGTGTATAGAGAGCAAGTCTAAAAGGGGCAAGTTGTTGTTTTTTTAAAGAATAGAATTAGAATAGAGTGCTAGAATATATCATCAGAAGCCATGGGTTCATTTTGTGTTGCCCAATATGATTTTTTTGACTCTCAAAGTGCCGGCACCCATTGACTTGCATTTTATAACTAACTAACGAGCACAGTTTCAGCTAAAAATCTTCTTTACTGTTCTATAACGAACAAAAGCCACCTACATCTTGTATGATCTGAGCGTGAGTTAATTCCCATTTTTGTGTGAACTATCCCTTTAAGATCACAGGCCTGAAGCTGCTGTGTGAAGATCATGTTCTTGAAGGACGGTCAGGTGCAGTGAGATGTCCTCCTGAAGTTAATCAGCTCCTCGCACCGTCTGAGGCGTGAGATTACAGCAGCTATCTATCAGTCGCTGCAGCTGCAGTGACGCAGAGTCTGGACTGTATTTAGTGGTGAGCGTCTGAGAGGATGTGTTTAAGAAAAGAAATATGACGGAAACCATAATAACAGGTCTGACTGTCTACAAAAACAGTCAGAGACTCTGAATGTGGAGTAAACAGGAGAACGTGCATGTGATGTTACCTCAGCTACTGCTTCACTGCGTATGAAATACATAATAGATTTGATGAGGGGTGGAACTGACTTGCTTTGGCATACAGTCCATAAAAATTGATATGACTACCTAATAATGAGCTGCTTACTCTTAAAAAAAAATAAAGGTGCTTAAAAGGTTCTTCACAGCAATGCCATAGAAGAACCATCTTTATCTTTTTATAATCTGAAGAACCTTCTTTCACCAAAAAGAAGCTTTTGTGAAACAAAGATGTTAAACTTTGTTTATTGAACCATTTAGACAAAACGTTTCTTCTATGGCATCGTGAAGCACCTTTATTTTTTAAGTGTGCATATGAATTGCATGGACTATTTTGATACTTTCATGACGCATCTGATCAATATTTGCATTTATAATACAATGCAGAGCAGATGAACACATCTCCACTGAAGCAGAGGTTTAATTTGAGCATCTCAATAAACAGTCAACAACAAACGTGTCGCAGGAGCTTCGTTTTATTTGCAAGCTGCAACCATGCTCAGAACATTCTCCATCCTGATGTTGATACAGACACAGCCTTATAACAGCTGGAGAAGCAATAAATACAGAGGATATAAAAACAACAGCGATGCAGATGCTGGAGTAAAACGCAGGAGGCGATGCGAAGCTGCTTCGTCCTGCGGTGAACGCTGAAGCCGATCAACAGATCTGAAACACAGACGTCACATGATCAGGACTGAGCATGAAGAACACAGGGCATCAGAAGGTCGTGTACACACCTTTGTTCAGGGCAGATTGTTCAGAATGTTTCCGTACACAATGTTGTACATTTGTTCCTTGGACATGGTTCCATCTAGTTGCACTGCAACACAAACACGAGTAGAGTCTCAGTGACGCTCGAACAGAAGCAGTGTTACTTTTAAAAGCAATGCATTACTCCCTAAAAAACTAACTAATTGTGTTGCTTAGTTATTATGGATAGTAATGCATTAAGGCACTTTTGCTTAACTTTCTCATCTGGCCTGGGCTTGCTTGTTTTTAATATAAAAACATTTAAAACCAGTCTTAAAACATTTGTTTGAAGAGGTCTTTGCTGCTTTGTGAGGACTATTGGTTCAGATTAGATGCATTTGTATTAGTTTATTGCATTTGCTCTTGCTTTGTATTTTATGTAACTGTACAGCACTTTGATGCATTTGTTTTTTTTTTTAAAAAAAAAGGTGCTTTATAAATATATTTTGATTTAAAATAAAGCTGTTTTTGGTAAATGTAAAAGCCTTTCACACCAAAAGTGAAATGCATAAACCTCAGACTGAAGGAAACAGACACGTTTGCACATTAAAGCAACTAAAGCTCAAAATGATGCATTGCAATAATTTTTTGGGGGTTACTAGTATGGTTGAATTAATAAAATGGGATTAAATAAATACAGGATATCTTTTATTTAACATTTAATTATTGCAGGTTTGCATTTCACCGTTTTTATTGATTTTGAGGAATACTGAATGTGTTTTTGTGCAGGTGAGATGAGTAAATACATATTCATATTTAGTCAAGGACTACAGTAAGATCATGTTCACACAGCACACACAATTCTCTCAACATGGCAACACGAGAGCTGTCAGTCAACAAAGTAACTGAATAAGTAACTCTTCATGTAAATTAAAAAGTAATGCATTACTTAAAGTAATCAAATTGCAATGCATTGATAAGCAGGAATTTTGCATAGACTTCCAAGATTCAACGCTTACCGACATCAACCCCGGAGTCTTCCATGATTTTAGTATGTTTGACATACATGGGCCAGACGTGTCCGTCGAACAGACCGGGGGGGTCCGGCACAGAATAGTTCCTTGAGCTGAAACACAGAGAAGTGAAATCAGATGCGTGTTAAACCTTCATCCGCTCCGTCAAACGCAGCAGACGTCACTCACCTCCTCCTCTTTTTGCACTCTTCGTATGGAATGGAAATAAAGTATCGTTGGTTGAACACATCGATCAAAGGTCTGCGCAAAAGAAAACAGCGTTTAGTAAAAGCGTCAATCGAACACGCGTGTGTTGTGATGATAGAGATACCACCGCTTGTGCCTGACGATATGAGGCTAGTAATACCATCTAATTAACATGAGGGCTTATTCGTTCCATCAGATTAACTTTTACGCATTTTACAGTGTTGTGCATTATAACCAATCACACACGATTACGTTGCGTTTATGAACACAATGGCCAATCAGAGGCGTTCAGATGAGTCATCGCACTTTGGCGAATTCTCTCATCATAAACAACAAATAGCAGATGCATGTGCGATGCAAGCATGAGAGATTTATTAATTTATTGATTTTAAACAGTGTAGATAGCTTCAAACTTGTTTTAAAGTGCATGAACTCGCGCTAATTGATGTTCTTTAGTAACGTAAATATTCTTCGCTCGTTTTCGGTAGCTGCTTTTTGATTAACTGAGGAAAATTGAAGCATTATAATTAGTGTTTCTATTAAATTATGTTAAATACAGATTCAGACATAGTTAAAACATTAGGCTTTACTCTCCAGCAAGGACTTAAAATATTTAAATTAGCACAATAATATCATGTATCGGCTAGGGATGGGCATTTTAAGCAAAATTAATATTTGATAATCGCTGGGTATTATTCGATTACTATTGAAGATGCACGGAGCGATCACATTAGTCAAAGGAACAGGGCTTTGGGGCTCAGACACGCTCGAAAACCTAATCGATATTCTATAATTAAATCGACTAATCGAACAAATCGTGACCCATCCCTAGTATCGGCGATCTCACAGGCTGACGATATGACAATTGAGCATATCGTCCAACACTAGCGTGTATGCATCGCTCACCCGTAGGTGTAGAGCAGAAACCCCTCCACGATCAGGACGTGAACGCCTTCGTCTTCATCCTGATTGCGTGGAAGGATCTCCGAATCCAGCGTGTTGTTGACGCCGTGGGATCGTTCGAACTTGACTGGGTTCTGCTGCCAGGCGTGGATGGTGCTCATCATGGCGTCCATGTCCAGAGCGCTGATGACTGCGGAGGGAAACGCGCAAAAGTGAGCACAAGGACACGGAGCGCCGGACATGCAAAAACACACACGCCAACCCCCGGATAAGAGCCCGGCTTACCATCGTACTGCTTAAAGCCATCTTCACCAACTTCAATCTCATCTTGGGGCTGAAACATACACCAATGAGATGCACTCCAGAACACTGTGCGCCCTCCCACCGCTAAACCCTTAACATCTGACCTCTATGTGTGATCAATGCAAAGCTCTGCTTTCTGATTATACTGACCTTGAAGAAGTCATCCTGGTGGACCACACAGCAGTTGGGCAGGGTCTTGATCAGTCTGTCCGTCAGTGTTGTTTTGCCACCGTTCGTGACCCTGTGGGGCGGAAACACACACGTTATGTTTTTATACTTTACGTTATGTTTGCATTAGGTGCCGATGATATGTGACCCTGGAGCACAAAAGCAGTCATAAGTAACACAGGTATATTTGTAGCAATAGACAACAATACATTGTATGGCTCAAAATTATACTTTTTTCTTTTATGCCAAAAAATCAATAGGATATTAAGTTAAAATCATGTTCCATGAAGATATTTAGTAAATTTCCTACCATAAATATATCAAAACTTAATATTTGATTAGTAATATGCATTGCTAAGAACTTAATTTGAACAACTTTAAAGGTGATTTTATCAATATTTTGTTTTTTTTGCACCCTCAGATTCCAGATTTACAAATATTGCCCTATCATAACAAACCATACATCAATGGAAAGCTCATTTATTCAGCTTTTAGTTTTTTTAATTGACCCTTATGACTAGTTTTGTGGTCACATATGCATGTCAAACGCCAAGTGCCACACCTTAAAGGGATAATGCATCCAAAAATTAAAATTGTCAATATTTACTTAGCATCAAGTTGACGATAGCCACTGACTACTATAGTATAGGAAAAAAAGTCAATGGCTACAAACAGTGTTTAAAATATGTTTTGTGCTCAGCATAAGAGAGAAACCTTGTAAGTTACAGGTTTAGAACGACTTGAAGAAGAGCCAGTGACAGATCTTTAATTTTAGGTGAACTGTCTCTTTAAATGCACATCACACGCTCACAATGGAATAAACGCAGTAAAGTTTCCGCGTAAGATGTTACCATGGTAACACCATAGCGTTCGCCAAAATGCTAGTTACTATTACATAAGTCATTAATTAACTAATTAATCTAGAAAAACGCTTCAGAATCTTCCGTTACGTTTTTTCTTAAACATTCCCGCCTAAACCCGAGCTCCTGCCGTTTAAACGCGGCGCTAACATTCATTTCGGCGGGAATGATTGTTACTATGGTGATTATTTCTCTCCCCTCGAACAGAATGAGACTGGCACGCGGCCTGCACGCGCTCCGCTCGCTCACTCACCCTCCGACTCCGATGATGAACTTCATCCTCAAACCGAGTCAGACGCGCGTCAATGTGGTCAAAAGCTGTTAATAACACCAATAACGGGTCGATGACCGTACGAAGGAACGCGTGAAAAGAGAAGGTTAAAGGAAATGTCAACTACTTGAGTCCTCCATGACGCTGAATGAAAGCTGGACGATGGCGCTTCCTCGCAATCTTCCACCAAAGAGAACTCGTGCGCTCGCTGCTGCTGAGACACTACCGGCTGCTGCGCGCTGATTGGCTATATAAACACAGCGGGCCAAAACTGAATCCGCGCTCAGCCAATCAGAGCGCAGGATTCTCAGAAGCTCCGCCCTAGCGTGGGACACGTCAAATGGTATTTTTGTATTGTGTGATTCATGACGTTCCTTTGCATGGATGGAATTTTTTATATACATTACTAAAAAATTATATATTTTTTTATTCCTTCTAAATATTTTATGCTTTATTTATTGTTGATTTAATTTTTCTTAGATTTCTTCTAATATATACCTTTTTGTTTGTGTGCTGTGTTCCTAATACATAAAAAATAATGTTTTAAGAATAAATTAAATATAAAGATAATAACAAAAGTAGATTTCTCTGGAGTAAAGTGCGTTCAGCTTTGGTTTATTTCATGAACAAAACCCACAGTATAACTTGAACCTCACCCAAATCGTCCTTGTTATTCTTCATATACATATTAATATTCATATACTATTATATAATGTTGTTTTCCTAGTGTTTATGCCTGAGATCATCACACACTGCAGGACGTGATGATTCTGAGGAGTTCAGGGTTTTTCCATCTGATGCGTTTATTCCTTTCTGCGCATGCGCGTTCGGAGCACACGCTCCTTTACAAACACACAGGTAAAATATGCTGAATTATGGATTTTAAACTTTGTTACAGTCTAAGATATTTAGTTTAATGGCATCCAGGCGCTTAGTTACATTTTATTTTTTCTAATGTCTATATATGTTCTTACAAACAGCGCGTATTTTATATATAGAGACGTGAAAATGACCTTTTTTTTTAATTAATTAATTTATTTTCGCTAAGCAACAATTTTCTGTAGCTTATGAAGGAATGTCATCGCGATCGCTGTTGTGTGAAAATGTAAAATCATATAAGATGGTGACGCATTAAAACAGCGTCGCCCCCTGGTGGAGCAGCCGCGCTTTTTCATCAGGTAATATTCTCTCGTGTTCATGTTAATCCCGGTGGGTTTTCTTGTTTTGCTGCATTAAAATAAAAACGACGTTTAAACACGATTTGAGGTTAATGCGAAGCGCACAAGCGAGCGCTATCAGTACACAAAACTACAAGTCCCGAGATGCACCGCGGCGCGGGCGGCGCCACTATCGGCTTTCTGACAGACACTTTCAGGAAGCGCTCGAGGTAAGGATCACATCTTCCTTTTATTTACACATTTATCGTAAAAAATAGCTATTATACGCCCGACCTGTGTTATTAAAGTTTGTTTTGTCAACCTAACGTTTGATTTTGTTCCTCAAGCTGTGACCTACGAGAGCTTGTTTGATTGTTAGCGTGCTAGTTTGTGGCTGAGGTTTCCTGCTGCGCGTCGCTGTTTATTAATATTAGATGAATATAAATGCTTCATGTAATATTTAACAGATTTTAATGTGTGAGACAGCTGTAAACTGTCACACTTATATTCCTCCATCAAATAAGCCTGATTTTGTGGCGTGAAGCTTTGATTTGATTATAATTAATCGATTATTTTATGTAATTGGATGGTTTTGATGATGATGCTCGAGTGTCAGAAATGAACCTTTATGAAATTTTTCACCAGATATAAATAAATATAATGTTTTAGCCGTGGAGGAATGTGTAATTTCCTTATAGACGACACTGCAGTTCATTAATCAGTCAGATATATAATCAAACAGATCAGAGATGATATCTCTCACAACTAGGTCTCGAATAGAGTCTAACAGACTTTATTAGATATTAGTAATAAAACACAGATCAGTTCATCACAAGGGGATTTCTGCCCAGACACTCCTTTCATTTCTGATTCTGAATGTCCTCATACTCAAGTTTCAATTTTAATTACATTTTCTGGTTAAATGTACATGTTTCCCTTAAATGTTTAAACAGAGGTTTTATATTTTAAACAGTGTTTATGTGTGTGTGTGTGTATATATATGTGTGTGTGTGTGTGTGTGTGTGTGCCTGTATATATATGTGTGTGTGTGTGTGTGTGTGTTGTGTGTGTGTGTGTGTGTGCCTGTATATATATGTGTGTGTGTGTGTGTGCTGTGTATATATGTGTGTGTGTGTGTATGTGTGTGTGTATATATATGTGTGTGTGTGTGTGTGTATATATGTGTGTGTGTGTGTGTGTATATATATGTGTATGTATGTATGTATGTATAAATCATTTATATATATAAATGAAGAATTCATTTGCAAAAGCAGATAACTCCGATTTGAACAATTTTCAAAAATCATGTTTCTTTATTGTGCATTCCAGTTAATCTCTATCAAACTGCAGTTGGGTTATTTTGATTAGGTGAAAATAACTAAAAATACAGCTAACTTACACAATAAAACAATAAAAACATGATTTTATCAGACAGAAGTTATCTGTTTTTGCAAATAAACTCTTCATATACATATATATGTGTGTGTGTGTGTGTGAGATTTAAATTTAAATATAAATAAATCCCATAAAATATTGACAATAAATAAGAGATTTAAATATGATTTGAATAGATATATTTATGTTTATGGACAAAAACAGTGCTATTTGCTGTCCATCCTAATAATAAAAACATATGAGTAAAAATGAACGGTGTTTCAGGAGGATCCAGCCTCACATGCGTGTGTTCAGACGCTGAAATCAGCTTCCGGCAGACGCTTGCGGCCGTGAGCGAGAGCACAACAGAGCAAAACACACAGGAAGAGAGAGAAGAGAAGAGCGTCAGACGGAGGAAGTCGCTGCAGAAGGAGCATGACAGAGTTCTGGGTGTGTTTCAGCTGCTGCGTCGCTGAACAGCCGCAACCTGTGAGTCACAAACACGCTAAACACTCGCTCGTATGATGATGATGATGATGAAGAGCGGAGGGTTCAGACTGATGAACGAGCGCAGAGACTCAGATCTGTGTGTGTTGCTGCTGAATGTAGCGTGTCTTCCTGTGTGTTGCTTCATTGCTCCGCCCTCATTTTCTCTGTGTGTGTGTGTGTATTGCAGAAGCGGAGGCGGAGGATAGATCGCACTATGATCGGAGAACCCACAAACTTCATCCATATGACACACGTGGGCTCTGGAGACATGGGAATGAGCCTGGGAGCTGTGAGTAACCTTATACTGCATCAGACTCTCACTGAATCACCATCAGGACAGAATCGAACGACTAATCAAAAGATGCATAAACACTGCTTACATATACTGTGATGAGTGTATATGTGTGAGTGTGTGTATGTGTAAGAGTGTGTGTATGTATGTGTGTGTGTGTGTGAGTAGAGTGTATGTGTGTTGTGTGTGTATGTGAGTGTGTGTATGTATGTATGTATGTAGTATGTATGTGTGAGTATGTGTGAGTGTGTGTATGTGTGAGTGTGTGTATGTGTATGTGTGTGTGTGTGTGTGAGTGAGTGTATGTGTGTGTGTGTGTGTATGTGAGTGAGTGTATGTATGTATGTATGTGTGAGTATGTGTAGATGTGTGTGTGTGTGTTGTGTGTATATGTAAGCAGTGTTTATGCATCTTTTGATTAATCACATCCAAAATAAAAGTTTTTGTTTATATAATATATGTGTGTGTACTGTGTATATTTATTATGTATATAAATACACACACATACAGCATATATTTAGAAAATATTTACATGTATATATTAATATTCATATAATTTATATTATATAAATATATTTAATATATAAACATTACATATTTTTCTTAAATATATACATGCATGTGTGTGTATTTATATATATATATATATATATATATACATAATAAATATACACAGTGCACACATATATAATGTACACACAACTTTTATTTTGGATTTGATTAATCACTGCCAGCGCTAATATATATATATATATATATATATATATATATATATACAACTTTTGAGTTTGTATGAAATTCTCAGTGATTCTCATTTGATCACTATATGTCTGTAAAATACTGTATTATTTCAGATTTATTTCATTTAATATTTTTCTGATTTTTATTTTATTTTTTTTATTGAAAATCGACATAAATTAAATTTGGTACAAAAAATTATTCCCATCATGTGTGAACGTCAATATTTTTTTGGGTTTAAAATAATGAGAATTTAAGAATAAATTTGTGTAATTGAACTTGTAATGAAATT
>CM041798.1:2194073-2204073 GCA_023376895.1 Aspiorhynchus laticeps
CGAAGATTCCCGAAGCAGTGAATCAGCTTCTGTGTTTCTGCTCGCAGGTCCACGGTCAGGAGGCGGTTCTGCACGTGTCTAATGGACCTACAGTCAGAGAATACTGTCTGCTGTACAACTCAACCTGGAGCAACATCTCAGACAGCCTCAGCCGAGCTGTGAGACACACACACACACACACACACACACACACACACATCAAACAGAACACAGACACACACACATCAGAGAGGCACACACACACACACACACACACATACATACATACATAGATATGACATATACATCAGAGACACACACATCAGAGAGAGGACAGACACACACACAAACACACACACACACACACACATCAGAGAGAGGGAGACACACACACACACACACACACACACAACACATCAGAGAGAGGGAGACACACACACACACACACACACACACACACACACACACACACACATACATACATACATACATACATATACATATACATCAGAGACACACACATCAGAGAGGGACACACACACACACACACACACACACACACACTAGGGTTGTGACGGTGAGGAAATTTTCCCACCGGTTAATCGACGTGTGACAACACCGATAATACCGGTATTACCGTGGTGGGGGGTCGTTTGAGTTTTCCCTCTTTTCCTAGCTTTCCTTCGGTTTTAAATAGCCTGTAAGCGTCATGCACCTGTTACTTTCACTTTTAAATTCACGGCAATTCAGGTCAAGCTGTTGTTTGTTTTTAGTTTGAGTTTTCCCACTTTTCCTCACGTTCCTTTGCTTAAATAGCTTATAAAAGCTCCGTGCGCGTTTTACTTTAACTTTTAAATTAGCGGCAATTCGGCATAAATTCATGGTTCAATGGTTCAAAATACAACGTAGAACATAGAAATTTTATTAACAAAACGAATAAAAATACACCATGCTATATGCCAAATATAAAATACCAAATAACTTACAAAGTTTAAATAGGTATACAAAACTAAAAATCAGTAAAGAATGAGGAACAGATAGGCCCTAATTATGAAACGTAGAACGTTTATTAGCAAAACGAATAAGAAAGTTTGGAGGCTCAAATAATGGGGGGAAAAATGCACAGTTTAAATAAAATAAAAATCAGCATACTGTGGAACAAAATAAATGAGAAACGAATGTTTTAAAAAACGTCCATTATCACTTAGATCAGTGGTTCTAACGAATCCGTCACGAATCCAGATGCGCTCCACCAATGCTGAATGTTAGTCTATGTGCTGAACACAATTAAAAAATAACTTTCAGTTTTACAATTCATTTTAGTTTTTACATTAATTAAAAAAATTCCTTAAATATAAGCTATAATGTTTTTATGTAAAATAATTTTGTTTTTCATATATTATTTTCAGACATGAGCAGCCCTTTGTAGGCCTACTCACGCATTTAACGAACACTTACAAGCGCGCACTTTGGCATAATTCAATTCAAATAGTCATCAGCAGCCATTAGTTCTGTAAAACTGAGCATCAGAATGGACAAATTTGTTAAGAGAGAAACAAAATGAGGAAAATGCCAGCGAAGGAACGCATTCAAACAAGAATAGCATCAGCATCAGTAGTGAAGAGAGTGCTGGACTCTCGGTTTGCCCCGCGCCACTCACTTGAAGATGTTCAGGTAAAAAGAAACACCCAGCAATCATCCTTAATTACAGACATGTGGCAAAACATCTCTGGAGAGAAGCTCAGATTATTAAATTCGAAAGCTTTTCATATTTGGATCAACATAGGCTACATTTGTGAACGCGCACTTTCTGCAATGTCGCGTGTCAAGTCACGCTTCCGTGCGCGTCTTACAGACTGCAACTTACAATCACAACTTCATGCTGTTACTCCTTTCGAGCAGAATTTCACAAAATTGGTCAGCTCCCGACAGCATCAGGTGTTTTATTAATGGTGAGTAGAATTATTTATTTATTTACTTACTTATTTCAATAAATGTAATCATTTAGATATCAGAATATTTAGGCTATAAATAATATTATAAATCTGGTTGGTTTGTATTGATGACGTAATATGTAAATGACATGCGTGCAGCTAGTGATACTTGCGCTTGGACCATAGTGCGGCCCGGTGGAAAAAACGGTTGAGAACCACTGACTTAGATTAATGGCAGAAGTCAACAGCCTTTTCAAAATCCAAAATATTTTTAAAACAGGCACTTTTACATTTCGTTTTACATTCCGCCATCGTCTTGTCTGTCTCTCCTCATTCTTCTCGTCAGTCAGCTCGACTCACTCTCCTCACGTGTGATAAAATAAATCTGATCTGTGATGCGCGACTGTCGTTCGTTCGGTGCGCTGCACACCGTTCAGTTTTAATTGTAGTGTCCTCTAACTGAACTAAATGATTTTTATTACTATAAAAAAAATCTAAATGACAGTGAGGGATGGTGCCGCGGTGGGCAAGTGACGTAACCGGTGTTGCGGCTTAACACCGGTATCACCGCCAACACCGTCTATCGCAGCAAGCCTAACACACACACACATCAGAGAGAGGGACACACACACACACACACATCAGAGAGAGGGAGACACACACACACACACACACACATCAGAGAGAGGGAGACACACACACACACACACATCAGAGAGAGGGACACACACACACACACACACACACACACACACACACACACATCAGAGAGAGGGAGACACACACACACACACACACACACACATCAGAGAGAGGGAGACACACACACACACACACACACACACACATCAGAGAGAGAGACACACACACACACACACACAATACATCAGAGAGCACACACACACACACACATCAGAGAGAGGGAGACACACACACACACACACACACACACACACGCACACACATCAGAGAGAGGGAGACACACACACACACACACACACACACACACACATACACACATATACATCAGAGACACACACACATACATCAGAGACACCCAGAATCACACTCACACACACAACACACATGCGCATGCTTACACATGATTCATATGTAGCAGGTTCGCCTCAGGTTGAATCCATTCTTTGCTCTGTGTGTGTGTGTCTCTGATATATATGTGTGTGTGTCTCTGATATATATGTGTGTGTGTGTGCAGGTGTCCTATCCGCTGCGGAGCCTGATGTCCAGTCAGCTGTGTGTGAAGGGTCAGCAGGGGTCTCTGGAGGGTCAGGCTGTGGTGGTGATGCGAGGCGGCTGTGAGTTCAGTCAGAAGGCTCTGGTGGCTCAGGATCTGGGTGCGTCTGTGCTTCTGATCGCTAGCGTGGATAATCTGGTGACTCCGTCAGCGAACCACTCTGAGCTCAGTAAGATGAAGATTCCTGTGGCCCTCGTCAGACACCGGGATGTTCTGGACGCGCTGCAGGTGAGGATGATATAGCGCTTCACACAGTACAGATTGTTTCATTCACAAAAATATACAGGAAAATAACAGTGGAAATTATGTAGAATTCATCAATTATTAATCAAATTCAATTATAAAGCTGCTCTACAGAAGACATGATTCAGTAGGGTTTCCAAAGGTCTTAAACTTAAGTCTTAATTCACTCCAAGACATAAAAGTCTTAAATCAGAGCAGAAAGTCATAAATTCATAAAGTAGTGGCAGTAAATGTTGCATGCACGGTTAAAAACAATAATCTCTTCCTCAATATTTTTGTTTTGTTTTCCAGTACAAATATCTCAACATCCTTAAATCAAGATACATTTACTGGAAGTCTTGTTTTCTGAGAAACTGAACAAAATGAAGTGAGTTTATGATTAAAACAAGAACAAATATCTGTCAATGTGAAACAAAAGCTTGTTTCCACTTTGAATCAAGTTGATTTTTCTGAGCCCATTTGCACATATTTGTTCTTGTTTTAATGATAAACTCAGTTCATTTTTGTCTGCTTTTCATAAAACAAGACTTTTTTATCTTCTATCATTGTGTCTCTCCAGTAAATGTATCTTGATTTAAGAATCTTTACACTGAAAACAAGGCAAAAATACAGAGTAAGATCAGCACTTTTAGATTCAGTGAAAGGTATTTCCATATTCTAGTGTTTATGAGCAGATATTCAAACATGCTTTGTTTATTGTAAAAGTAATGGGGATGAATGGGAAGTTGTATCTTCAAACTTTAAAGCGTTGCTGTGTTGTGTTTTGTGTTCCACTCAGTTTATTCCTTAAAATATCTTCATAAAGAAAATCCTGGCTTTAGTCCACTTCACAGTTCAGTGCTGAATAACAGTGTCAGTGTCGCAAAATTCATCAATAAGGAAAAAATCAATTTCATTTATAAAGCAGAAGAGAGTAGAGTCATTATTCAATCATTCAATTCATCTCAGTTCTTTAATTATGAAACAAATTCAATTTTCTCAGTGTTGCAGCTCTACAGAAGACAGTATAGTTATTATTCAATCATTCAATTCAGTTATGAAACAAATTCAATTTTCTCAGTGTTGCAGCTCTACAGAAGACAGTATAGTTATTATTCAATCATTCAATTCAGTTATTTATGAAACAAATTAAATTTTCTCAGTGTTGCAGCTCTACAGAAGACAGTATAGTTATTCAATCATTCAATTCAGTTATTTATGAAACAAATTCAATTTTCTCAGTGTTGCATCTCTAGAGAAGACAGTATAGTTATTATTCAATCATTCAATTCAGTTATTTATGAAACAAATTCAATTTTCTCAGTGTTGCAGCTCTACAGAAGACAGTATAGTCATTATTCAATCATTCAATTCAGTTATTTATGAAACAAATTCAATTTTCTCAGTGTTGCAGCTCTACAGAAGACAGTATAGTTATTATTCAATCATTCAATTCAGTTATTTATGAAACAAATTCAATTTTCTCAGTGTTGCAGCTCTACAGAAGACAGTATAGTTATTATTCAATCATTCAATTCAGTTATTTATGAAACAAATTCAATTTTCTCAGTGTTGCAGCTCTACAGAAGACAGTATAGTTATTATTCAATCATTCAATTCAGTTATGAAACAAATTCAATTTTCTCAGTGTTGCAGCTCTACAGAAGACAGTATAGTCATTATTCAATCATTCAATTCAGTTATTTATGAAACAAATTCAATTTTCTCAGTGTTGCAGCTCTACAGAAGACAGTATAGTTATTATTCAATCATTCAATTCAGTTATGAAACAAATTAAATTTTCTCAGTGTTGCAGCTCTACAGAAGACAGTATAGTTATTATTCAATCATTCAATTCAGTTATGAAACAAATTCAATTTTCTCAGTGTTGCAGCTCTACAGAAGACAGTATAGTTATTATTCAATCATTCAATTCAGTTATTTAATTATGAAACAAATTCAATTTTCTCAGTGTTGCAGCTCTACAGAAGACAGTATAGTTATTATTCAATCATTCAATTCAGTTATTTATGAAACAAATTCAATTTTCTCAGTGTTGCAGCTCTACAGAAGACAGTATAGTTATTATTCAATCATTCAATTCAGTTATTTATGAAACAAATTCAATTTTCTCAGTGTTGCAGCTCTACAGAAGACAGTATAGTTATTATTCAATCATTCAATTCAGTTATTTATGAAACAAATTCAATTTTCTCAGTGTTGCAGCTCTACAGAAGACAGTATAGTCATTATTCAATCATTCAATTCAGTTATGAAACAAATTCAATTTTCTCAGTGTTGCAGCTCTACAGAAGACAGTATAGTTATTATTCAATCATTCAATTCAGTTATTTATGAAACAAATTAAATTTTCTCAGTGTTGCAGCTCTACAGAAGACAGTATAGTTATTATTCAATCATTCAATTCAGTTATTTATGAAACAAATTCAATTTTCTCAGTGTTGCAGCTCTACAGAAGACAGTATAGTCATTATTCAATCATTCAATTCAGTTATGAAACAAATTCAATTTTCTCAGTGTTGCAGCTCTACAGAAGACAGAGTCATTATTCAATCATTCAATTCAGTTATTTATGAAACAAATTCAATTTTCTCAGTGTTGCAGCTCTACAGAAGACAGTATAGTTATTATTCAATCATTCAATTCAGTTATTTATGAAACAAATTCAATTTTCTCAGTGTTGCAGCTCTACAGAAGACAGTATAGTTATTATTCAATCATTCAATTCAGTTATTTATGAAACAAATTCAATTTTCTCAGTGTTGCAGCTCTAGAGAAGACAGTCATTATTCAATCATTCAGTTCAGTTCTTTAATTATGAAACTAATCAAGTTTGCTCAGTGATGCAGCTCTACAGAAGACAGTATAGTTATTATTCAATCATTCAATTCAGTAGTTTATGAATTGTCAATTGTGAATTATAAATGAATGGTCTGATGGAGTCAGTGATGTTTGTGAGTCTGATCAGTGCTGATGGAGAGTCTGCTCTCTCAGGTGTTTCCTCAGGGGATGGAGGTGAGGTTATACGCTCCTCCTTTTCCTCCGTTTGACGCCAGTATCGTCGTCATGCTGCTGATCGCTGTGTTCACGGTGACGATGGGCGGCTTCTGGAGCGGCGCGGCCGAGAAGTGAGCTGCTACTCATTATTATTATTATTATTTGCTCTCGTGTGTATCGGTAGGGCCCTATGAAAAGTTTAATTTTTATTTGATTAAAAGATAAATTTATATTTTATGCCTTCATTTGAAAATTATATACAAAATACAGAATTACTTAGGGGAGAAAAATAACATTTCATAGGGTTATTGTAAAAATAAACTTTAATAAATTAAGTTTTTGCACTCAATACATTTTTAATACATTTTTGCACTCTAATAATTAGACACGCTTAAACAGAATTTGGTAACAATAAAACAGAAGGTGAGAAAAAATAAAACATTTCAAAGGGCCCTGAACATGTAATTTTTGTTAAACTTTTAATAATTTGATGTTAAATTGTATACGTTTCAGAATTTTAATTAATTAGACTTGCTTTTTGATTAATAAAATGTAATTTAACCATTAAAAAAGAGTCTAGAAAAAGTAAAATGGAAAAAAACGGAATCCAGAAAAATTAAAATGGAAAAAAATGAATTTGGGAAAAAATAAAAAGGTGCTGACTGATGGACCGCTGTCTGTTTGTGTGTGTGTGTGTGTGTTTGTTGTGTTGTGTGTGTGTTGTGTGTGTGTGTGTGTGTGTGTTTTCTCTCTCTCTTAGTGGTGATTGTGTTGTGTTGTGTATCTTCTGTGTGTCTGTGTATAAACTTTTGTGTGTGTGTGTATCTCTCTTGTGTGCTGTGTGTGTGATGTGTGTGTGTGTTGTGTGTGTGTTCGTATTTTATTGTTGTGTACTCTCTCTGTTGTGTGTGTGTGTGGTGTCTGTAAGTGTTGATCTTGTGTGTGTGTATCTCTGTGTTGTGTGTTGTGTACTTTTGTGTGTGTGTGTATCTCGCTGTCTGTTTGTGTGTGTGTGTTGCTTGTTCTGTGTGTGTGTGTAGTTGTGTGTGGTCATCTCTCTCTGTGTGTGTGTATCGTATCTCTGTGTGTGTGTGTTTTCTGTGTGTGTGTATCTTGTTGTGTGTGTGTGTATCTCTCTCTCTGTGTGTATCTCTCTCTCTGTGTGTGTGTTTCTGTGTGTGTGTGATCTCTCTCTCTCGTGTGTGTGTATTGTGTGTGTATCTCTCTCTTGTGTGTGTGTGTGTATCTCTCTGTGTGTGTGTGGTGTGTGTTCGTGTGTGTGTGTGTGTGTGTGTGTGTATCTCTCTCTCTCTGTGTGTGTGTGTATCTCTTTGTGTGTGTGTTGTGTGTGTGTATCTCTCTCTCTCTCTCTGTTGTGTGTGTGTGTATCTCTCTCTCTGTGTGTGTGTGTGTGTGTTTCTCTCTCTCTCTCTGTGTGTGTGTGTGTGTGTATCTCTCTCTCTCTGTTGTGTGTGTGTGTATCTCTCTCTCTGTGTGTGTGTGTGTGTGTATCTCTCTCTCTCTCTGTGTGTGTGTGTGTGTATCTCTCTCTCTCTGTGTGTGTGTGTGTATCTCTCTCTCTCTGTGTGTGTGTGTGTATCTCTCTCTCTCTGTGTGTGTGTGTGTGTATCTCTCTCTCTCTGTGTGTGTGTGTGTATCTCTCTCTCTCTGTGTGTGTGTGTAGGCAGAAGCAGGCTGCGGGTCCGGAGTGTGACTCGACTGATGGACGCTCTGACAGCAGTGAGCTCTCGCTCTATTCTCCTCTGAAGGTGCTGGTGTTTGTGGCCATGATGTGTGTGATGCTGGTGCTCATGTACTTCTTCTACCGCTGGCTGGGTGAGTCCTGCTGCTTTATAATTAGGGCTGCACGATATATCGTTTCAGCATCAACATCGCGATGTGTGCATCTGCAATAGTCACAATGCAGGATGTGTGATGTTTAGTATACTGATCGTTATATTTTCTATATATTTCTTTGCTCACACACTGGATGTGACAAAGTGATCTTTGCAGATCATCTGAACTTTGTGTCAGTACGTCATAAACAGAACAAGGCATCAGTTTGCTGTCGGGGATTTGTCGTCTTGCACCGCATCCAGTGTAGCATCACTGATTATTATTATTATTATTATTATAATGTGTTCTGTAGTATTTTGTCGTCCGGTGAAGACACGGTGAGAGACACACAGATGCACATGAACACTGAATTATGTTCATTTCTGCATCTATTTGAGCCTGAAATGACATACGCACGAAATTATGTCAAAATGCATGTCTCTGCAAGTATGCTTGTAAACACAGTTGCTTAAGGCTTAGTGAAGGACAACAATTGAGAAAGAAAATGATGTGTAACAGTATATTGGTTCACAGCAGTTTAATGTTCCTGTTGCTTTCTGTGTCATGAATGTTAATCAAACAACAAAACAGAGAAAAACACTTTTGTAGCTTTAACACAGATTTAATACATTTAAATCATACAATGAAGACTGTGCAGTGTTATTTTACATTTGATTAATGTAAAATTAATTACATTAATTGATTTTCATTTGTATATTTCATATACAAATGAAATAAACAGTGCTTTATATTTTTATATATAAGGCACTGTTTATTTCATTTGTATATTTGTTCTATTATATATATGACCCTGGAGCACAAATCCAGTCATAAGTAGCACAGGTATATAGCCAACAATTCATTGGCAAATTATAACAAACCATACATCAATGGAAAGCTCATTTATTCACATTTCAGATGATCTATAAATCTCAATTTCACAAAAATGAACTGTATGACTGGTTTTGTGGTCCAGGGTCACATATACCTGTAATTTGTTTATTTTCTATGCTGATTTACTCACCTACAAATTCACCCCAATCATCAAAGTCATCTGGTCATCTTTTTTTTCTTCTTCACATCTCAATATATATTGCAGAAAAACAAAATATCGCAATGTGAGTTTTTTTCCAGTATCGTGCAGCCCTATTTGTAATATTAATGTTCAGGAAGTGAAGAACGAGACAGACTGATGCTTGTTTCTCCTGCAGTTTATGTGATTATCGTCATATTCTGCCTGGCATCAGCCTCAGCGCTCTATAACTGTCTGGATTCACTGATGACGGCACTGGGCTGCAGCACGCTCAGGTCAGAAAACACACACACACACACACTCTCACTCACTCACTCACACACACACTCATACACACACACTCACTCACTCTCACACACTCACACACACTCACACACTCACTCACTCACACACAAACACTCACACACAACACACACTCACACACAAACACACTCACGCACACACGCACCACGCGCACACACACACACTCACACAAACACACTCACACACACACACCACTCACACAAACACACTCAACACCACCACTCACTCACTCCACACTCACACACACTCACACACTCACACTCACACACAAACACTCACACACAAACACACTCACACACAAACACACTCACGCACACACGCGCACACGCGCACCACACAAACACTCACACAAACACACTCACACACACACACACACACTCACAACAAACACACTCACACTCACTCACTCACTCACTCTCA